>OZ007584.1:4342855-4637855 GCA_963931925.1 Onchidella celtica | reverse complement strand
GTGTGTTACCGTAAGATGTGTGGTGAGTGAAAGGTGGACTATTGTGTGTACGCTTCATGGTTTGTAATGAGAGGTGAAGTGGTTAGAAATGGTATGGTATTATACCAATGTAATATTCTTCTTGTAGGTGCCGGGGTCGGGCAGAGACGCCACCCGCGGTAAGCGAACTAGCACAGGGGATAGGCCAGCATAGGGCCGAAGGCTACGCATAGGCCAGTGGAGTGAAGCTGTCAAGCAGGACAGGAGGGGCGCATGAGTCGTGGCAGTCTGGCCACAGACAGGGATGTGTATATAATTGTAATGTGCTCTTAAGATGTACTACATGTGGTAGTGATATACGACTGTGCTATTGTGATATTAATGTGAATTGAACTATTAACGTGCTATTGCCATGTTGAGGAGCTCTTGGAATGCTCAGGTGTTATTGCCATAGGAATGTGTTATTAAGACATTGAGTGGAGAGGCTGAAGCCGAAGTGTATTTAAAAGTAACTACCGGGTTGTGGACCCGAGGAAGAGTGCTTGAGGGAAAGAAGGCCGTTGGACGGCAGTTGGTTAGAGTAATATAATGTATGTCATTGCAATGTATCTTTATCTTTATGTTTAATAAATGTGTGAGTCTGATGGGTTGTTCTGTTAAGTGTTATACTTGTTCGTTCGTGATTGTCGTCTTGTTATAACTATTACATCTTCCAGTCTGGGATTTGTGACAAAAGTATCACCGTTTTAAAATGTGCAGTATCTGAATAACAATGAATTTATCTACACAGCAGCGCACAAAAAAAAAAAGGGCGGATGAAGGTATACTAGTCAGTTATAGCAGAAATTGTGCATATCACGATAAAGGCAAGAAACTTTGCATAGTAGTTGCTTCTTGGCATACAAATAATTATGGATATAGAAGCACCTCACCATGATGACCTTGACGTGGACCTCTGATTTCTATCTGTCTGTCTATCTATCTATCTATCTATCTATCTATCTATCTATCTATCTATCTATCTATCTATCTATCTATCTATCTATCTATCTATCTATCTATCTATCTATCTATCTATCTATCTATCTATCTATCTATCTATCTATCAAGGACTACTATATGAAAGGACGCACACGGCCGATCTTCTGACTTCGCTAGCGAAGGCCATTGCATTGACCCAGTTTCTGATGAATAGTCTATTTTTAGACCGAACGTAATAGTGCGCTTTAGCGTAGTAATCTAGACTAATAAGATGCGATGAAGTTTATGTCAGTTAAGTAAGTAAACACATTTTCCATACGATTTGTTCGCAATAATTTACTTAGTGAATATCCAACACGCCAAAACTGTTATTTTTAGGCCTAGATCTAGTGCAGAAAGCTTGCACTCTTTTTCTCCCGGATGTTTACGTTACCGGAACAAGTGCTTTGGTTGTGTGGGAAAATATAAACATTGAAACAGACATGTGAAACAATGTGATACTGGTGGATAATTTTTGCAAGTTGTGGGATTTATATTCTTTCAAAATGCCAAGCAAGTGTGGTGTTTTGAACTGCAAAGGCAACTACAACGAATCTAACAAATGCCGTGTGTTTAAACTACCTAAAGACGAACAAGAAAAACAGAAATGGTTGAACGTTCTCCCCCCACGTGAGGATTTCGTTGTCGACCCAACAAAATTTTTTATATGTGAGAGACATGGGCCAGCGGATACACCTATGGTCAAGATACCAGGTGGACATACTCGGCCTGTGTTGCCACCAAGTATTTTTAATGTTCCTTCTTGTTTGCCAACACCAAAACCAGCACCACGCGAGCCTAAAGCTGAGGATCAACAGCTTAACTATTTCATCAAGAAAGACAGAATCACTTCGTTTTCTGAGTTTTCTCCTGACAAACAGTTGTTAAAAAAGTATGAAAATCTTCTCATATCTCGTCCAGAAGACAAATTTGTGTGTATTTTCATGGTGAAAGATTACAGGGAGAGTTTCTTGTCAATAATTGTTTATAACAAATCTACTTTGTGTTCACCTCTTACTCTTTCTGCTTTCAAGAATGGGATTAACGTGCCTTTGGGTAACATCTTAAGTCCAAACAATGGTCTGTCATGCTACACACAATTCTTTGAGGCTGTGCACTCAGCGATTAACTATGACCTTCCTGCGGATGGTGTTGTTAAAAAAGTGGCAACGACTCTTCAACAAGTTCAAGCCTAAGAGTCGCTTGATGCTGCCAAAGGCAAGAAACTCAAATGTCTTGCAAGACAGCTTCAACTCATATATGACAAGGCATTCTCGGTGGCAGATTACTGCTTTGCAATTGAATCTTTCTCTCACTGTAATTACCATCAACTGCGTGACTTTCTTGTTCTCCCAAGTAGACGAAAACTGCAGACTATGATCTCTTCTACAGATGTTGACCAAGTACTGGAGAAAACCTTTCAGAAAGCAAAGAATGCTCAGCAGAAACATTGTTTTTTGTTAGTCGATGAAGTGAAAATTCGCCAAAGAGTCGCCTTTTCAGGGGGTGTTCTCAATGGCATGTCAAAAAATGACCCAGACTCCAAGGCAAGCTCTATGTTATGTGTCATGATGAAATGTTTGCATGGTGGACCTAGTGTTATGGTATCTGTTACCCCTGTTCACAACCTAACACTGCCTACCAATTCACTGTTGTCAAGAAAGCTGCTGCTGTTGTTGAGAAGACAGGTGGGATTGTTTTAGGGTCCATGACTGACAATCATAAAATCAATCAGCAATACTGCAAATTATTCACAAGAAGAACTGACTTTGAGACTCAACATCCTTTGAATGATCAGCGAGCTTGGTATTTGTTGTACGATTCAGTTCACTTGCTGAAGTGTTTATTGTCAAGCGAAGTAAAAGACTTCATCCAAGAAGTTTCAAGGGGCTGTTTGACTGTCCCACATGTGTGCACATATGAGTTCGTAAGGACTGGTTTGTGCTTTGTGAAGAAATCCAAACATAAAGCATGCTGCCGTCAAAGACTTGTCAACATTCTTCTCACCATGAACACCTACTATGGTTTTGGATTGTTTTCTAAACATCTGCTGCGACGCCTGGCAAAATAAATGTTCTTCTGCATGGGATTCATAATTTGGAAAAGGACCATCAAAGAAATTCAGCTCTGTACTGGAGGTCAAGAAGGCACGGCTCGTTGACTAATTTGGGCTGCAACATGGTGAGTTATTTTTCGTTTCTGTATACAGAGGAACCATTGCTATAAGACTACAGATATTGGTCCTGATTCATGGAATGGGCTATAATTAAGGTGGTTAAAAAAAAAATCCAATAGAAAAGGTTGATTTCAAGGTCAAATTGCATGTGTTATTACATACTGAGGTCTTGTGCCAGAGGTTCTACTGTATGGTATCGTCATTAACTGTGATAAAACTGCTTTATTTAATGAGATTATGTTTGGTTGCAACATTGGTTACAATTGGTTAGTCTTAGGTGTCATAATAAGGCTGTAGGTGTCAATAATCAAATGGCCTTCGCTAGCGAAGTCAAAAGATCGGCCGTGCGCGTCCTTTCATATAGTAGTCCTTGTTATCTATCTATCTATCTATCTATCTATCTATCTATCTATCTATCTATCTATCTATCTATCTATCTATCTATCTATCTATCTATCTGCGGTTTTCTTTGTAACTGTAAACTACATTGTTTCTTTCTCTTTTTTCTCATGCGGGATTTTACGACACAATATAAAGTAGTTGGCTTTTTGTTTTGTTTTTTTGTGGGCTGTTCACTTAGGTAGACGATCTGCTGCGACCCCACACATTTTCTGTGAGGTTTTTGGTTTTTTTTAACACGGTACGATGCAAACTTTCACTGTTACTCAAATGAAACGTGTGCAGAGTTGCTATAAAAGAAATAGACAGAGACTTTTTAAAATGTATTAATGCAAAACTGTATTGAGACATTGACGTTTATGATGTCGGTAGACGAGAGTAGAGAAACTATTTAAGTTTTAACAGAGAGTATAAATTGTAGGCTATGATTGTATAGAGAGGTTTTACGAGATTTGCACTGCGAGACATGGAGGCTCCGCGAAACCACTGTTAGGGCGACCACATAGAGAAAGCCGTTCGCTTTCGCCCACGCAAGCGCACTGCCCGGGGCTGTGAAATTAAAAGAATCCCCTAATGAAAACTGTTCCGTCCACACAGATAAAGTTGTCATTGAGCATGCGTCAGCACGGAGCGGCACTGACGTTTTTCGCAGAATCGAAACTACATTCTTTCCAAGGCCGTCCAAAGCTGTCTGTGGCTAGTTTTCACAAGTTTGATATTGCCAGTTGCACCAACTCGTCATCAAGCGGTACTCAATCTTGTTGAGGATGTACCCAAATGTTTCCATGGTCATCCTCATGTAGGCATAAAACCTATCAGGGTAGGACTTACGTTGTCTGAACAAATGATGGTATTCACCAAGAGATGCCCGCTCTTTGCTGATGTTGTGAACTCCACATCTAGTTTTTGGGCTGATTAATTTAGGAAACAGACTGTCCATTAGAAAGAACTCTTCGGCAGATGACGAACCCATTTTCATAAACACTAATCTCTAGTTGCTTTCAGAGCCAACTGTAATAAACGGCCTCGTATAACAGCGTTCTCTATGTGGGGTCAAGCAGGCACTTTTCAAAGCTTAAGCGGCTGATAGCGCCGCTGTTAAAAGTACGGCTTGGAGAGGTTTTCTCTGTGTGGTCCCCCTTAGCTTGAAGCGGAAAATAGGTCGCTGCGGTAAAAAAAAATCTCGTTCGTGCAGTTCCACGAGGTGTACGAAATTACAAATGGCTCTAAATAGTTTCATTCAGCCTAACAATATGAACAAACCACAGTTAGCAGATGTGCACAGTCTCTTTGGTGAAGACGGGGCTTTTTCAATACCGCAAACGACTTAGTTTCGCGATTTAGCGGAAACGACATCTCTCTATAATTATTATTCATACTCCCTGGTTTTAGTAATAAGCAATGTCATGCGTTTGGCAATGTGCCAACAAGGTGATCGGTTGCACCTTTGTTCATGTATCAGTGGGCCCTCGCCCTGAGTGTCTGAGTGATGCAAAATGCCTGCAAGCTGTGCACACATCGAACATCACTCTGTGAATAACTGCAATAAACTTCAAAAGTTTCTTTACAATCTATCTATCTATCTATCTATCTATCCATCCATCTATGTACCTATCTATGTATCTATCTATCTATCTATCTATCTATCTATCTATCTATCTATCTATCTATCTATCTATCTATCTAATAATAATAATAATATTATATTGCATTTATATAGCGCCCAACCCCGTCGATGACAAGCTCTGGGCGCTTTAACAAACTCTTACACACACACACACACACGCATACACAAAAGGAATTCAAAAATATTTACTATTGTTGCTGCCGAAAAACACCTAGCCTAGTTTGTCTGAAAGAAATGGGTCTTCAGATGGCGTTTGAAAGAACCAATGTCATTAATTTCCCTGGTTGTCTTTGGAAGAGTGTTCCAGATGGTAGGGCCAAGAAATGAAAAGGACTTTTCTCCTACAGTGGACAGATTCATTTTAGGTACTTTCAATTTTGTAGTGTCAGATGATGATCTTAGTTGACGAGATGGAACATAGTAATCAGTTAAATCAACTAGGTACGATGGAGCAGTATTATTGACACATTTGTGACAAATGGATGACAATTTGTACATTATTCTTTTCTCGACTGGCAGCCAGTGCAAACTCTGCAGAAGTGGCAGTGCTGAATCTCTTTTCTTTTTCTTCAAAACAAGTCTCGCTGCATTGTTTTGAGCAATTTGGAGTTTTCTAATATTTTTTTGTGAAATTCCAGCCAAAAGGGAGTTGCAATAGTCAAGCTTTGAAAGTACAAAAGAATTTACTAAAACAGCCGCAGTTTCAGTTGAAATAAGATGTCTGATTTTACCAATTTTCCAGATTTCCATGTATAGAATACGAATGAGGTGACTAACCTGAGATGACATAGAAAGATTTGAATCAATGTAAACCCCTAGGTTTTTTACTTTTTTTGAAATTTCTATTGAAGTAGTGCCAATTATCATCTCAGTTCTGTCCACTTCTTGCAGAACCCGCTCACGGCCTAATAAAATAACCTCAGTTTTATCCTCATTTAGTGCCAGTTTGTTTTGGTTCATCCAGCTTTTAATTTCTGTTATACAGTTTCCAGCCTGCTGCAGAAGGCTGTCAACATCGCATGGCAAGGCAGAACTGTAGAGCTGGGTATCATAAATTTCTTTATTTCATGTACAAGTGGAATAGTATAGATAGTAAACAAAATAGGACCAAGCACTGAGCCTTGTGGTACGCCATACTGAAGCGCATAAGAAAAAGATCTTATTTTGTTGGTTACAACAAATTGGTGGCGATTTGACAGGTAAGATTCGACCCATTTAAGGGCGACCCCTCTGATTCCAAACGATGTTTCTAGCCTTCTGAGCAGGATTTCGTGATCGATGGTGTCGAACGCTGCTGATAGATCCAACAAATTTAGCAGAGTAATATTTCCAGAATCTGCCTTTACTAATATGTCATTCATGATTCTTAATAGTGCAGTTTCAGTACTGTGGTTACTTCTGTAAGCAGATTGAAATGGTTCCAACAGGTCATTATTTCTCAAATGACACATTAGTTGTTGTAATATCACCTTTTCAAGGATTTTTGAAAGAAAAGGAAGGTTTGAGACGGGTCTATAATTTTTCAACATGTTTTGATCAAGAGTCGTTTTTTTCAAAAGTGGTGTTACCCAGGCTGTTTTAAAATAATCAGGGACAGACCCACTTAACATAGAGTTGTTTATTATTTTTGTAATAGTTGGAACCAGTTCACCAATACAAGATCTAACCAAAAATGTAGGAATAGGATCGAGGTCACAACATTTTGATGGCGATGCCATGATGATAGATTTTACAGATTCATTCGACACAACACCAAAAGTGTCTATAGGATTTCCCTGAAACTCATCAAAATGATCAATGGCATCAAAAATGTCAAGATTTTCTCGGATCTATCTATCTATCTATCTATCTATCTATCTATCTATCTATCTATCTATCTATCTATCTATCTATCCATCTATCTATCTATCTATCAATGTGTCTGTCTCTCTGTCTGTCAATTTTTCTATTTTTACTCACTAATACAGCGCCGCAAAAATGTTTGTCATCCCATTAGGGTGTCAAATTCAATATCTAAATTCCTCATATCCGTTCATGAAGAAGCTGTACCGAAAGCTGTGTACACGGTTATGTTGTTTTTACTGTATTTTATTTCAGAACTGAATCAAAACCAGCCTCTCTATTTCAACGCTTCTGTTTCTGTTTAAACTTTTCTAATTTCACTTTCTGTCTAGAACCGGCATTCATGCAAATGTTTCAACAGTTCTAATGCGTCTTTATATTAATATGAAAAGTGAAACTAGAATCCTCGGTTCTAATTTTTTTTTTTTTTTTTAATTTCCGGATCCCTTTAGAATCGCTACTATTTTCGTTGTTTTAACTTCCGTTCTAATCTATGCATGCTAGAATGACAGGATGCAGTCCTGACTTCATTCCTAGCTAGATCTACTGGTTACGACATTGCCTCTAACAGAATGCGAGAGGGATATACACGACCTGTATAAAGAATTGATGAGAGCCTTACATGTGAGCAGCTAACCCTGACAACTACTCCACTAGACAAAGGGAAAAGAAGAATGCAGCACTTATTTTTTAAGATTCACTGCCAGTAAATGATATAGCTCTATTTTGCCTTTTCTTTTACTTTTATTTCGCTTTATGTATGTGTGAGTGTGCGAGAGAGAGAGAAAGGGAAAGAGAGAGAGAGAGAGAGAGGAGAGAGAAAGAGAGAGAGAGAGAGAGAGAGAGCAGGTGGAAACCATTATTACATAATTATTTTCTTGAAGTTATTCAAAGCAATACTGTTGCATTACACATGCACACTCACACACATTATTGATTTTTTTAAATTCACGTATTCAAAACAAAACCGTTCACAGCCTGGCATGACACGAATTTGGTGCCCCACCCCAGCAAAGGACTTCAGGGGACAAATCTCTGGAGAGCCAATGAAATCGTCTCCGATTTTAATTTCCCGTTTATGGAATTGAGCGACATTTATTTTAAATATCTGGCCAAGACATTTTGGGGAAGTGAATTTTTGGGTCTGAAAAAAGAAAAAGAAGGAACATTGGAATTTTAATATTTTTATGCCTTTTCCAAAGTTTGTGAAAACAACTGTCTTATTATGCAGACAGCTGAACCACTAAAACTGGAAGAGCACAAAAATATTGCCCTGATTATTTGTCTACTTTTAATTGTTCCTTATAACAGAAAGATAGCTGAGTACCTTAGCATTACCCTGGTACGATTTCCAGGCAGTATTTCAACTCTTTCTCTGAAGATCGTCATCTGCCTCGCCCCAAATGAGCATTTAGCAAACCTCGCCCATCTCTGAGATGACCTGCGAGGTCACCGTCCGTTTCACCTGCCACGAACGTCGTTTATAATTATAATGAACAGAATTACGTCATTCACATAGGTGCCATACTCCTCGCAAAGCTTTGAGTCTGAGAAGAAAGCCCGTCGAAGCGGCAACCAGGGTTCATACAAAGTCGCTTAAACGCTGTGAACCCTGGCCAACGGCCATGGAAAAAAAACAACGTCAGAAACCTTTAAAGTAGTGACATAGAGAGAATTGCTCCGTGTGTACAGAAACGGAAACCGCAACGCCAATGGCCCTTTGAATAGTGAAATGAAAAGAATTGCTCCATGTGTACGGAAAATGGAAACCGCAAAGTCAAAAACCCTTCAAGTAGTGAAATAGAGAGAACTGCTCCATGTGTACAGAAACGGAAACCGCAACGTCAATAATCCTTCAAGTAGTGAAATTGAGAGAATTGCTCCACGTGTACAGAAACGGAAACTGCAGCGTCAATAATCCTTCAAGTAGTGAAATTGTGAGAATTGCTCCACGTGTACAGAAACGGAAACTGCAGCGTCAATAATCCTTCAAGTAGTGAAATTGTGAGAATTGCTCCACGTGTACAGAAACGGAAACTGCAGCGTCAATAATCCTTCAAGTAGTGAAAAGGAGAGAATTGCTCCATGTGTACGGAAACGTCAAAAATCCATCAAGTAGTGAAACGAAAGAGCGTTCCCATGCATACAGAAACAGCAATTTCAAATAAAAATGAATTAAACTTCCATGGACACAAAAAAAAGTAATAAAACAAAACATGACAAATAGATCCAGATTACCGTGTCTTCCAACAATTCGTCATCTATACTATATATATTTGTGGACTTGAGATTTTTCGTTGCAAAAGGCTTCTGAACCACTCAACACTCAGACTTCAAATTTTATATGGTGCATCAGAATGGATGTAAGGGTGCACAGTTTTTAATAGAAGTCTCAAATCGGTGCAGTTTTTTCTATTGGAAATTTATTGTTTCGCCATGATTAAGATCTATTTCGAGTCATGGTTCGCCATTTTAAGGTTTAATTATCACTTCCTGCGATGTGTTCTCTATCAAACACACTAACCCGTGCGCAAATCATGCTGTTGTACGGGATGCACAGGGTGTCAACTCACAAAGGCAGAGCAGTAAGACTTATTAAAAACAAACAAACAAAAATATAATAAACAAACAGGCAGGCCAGATGAAGCAGGTCCATAATAACCACCCAGATCTGAAACCAATATTCAAACCGATTTATCCCGGGCAGGGCCGGGGACCTCAGCTAGTTTCTTTAAATTTAGATGCATTGCTGAAAAATGATAAATGAATGATAGAATATCGATCGTAGGGAAATTGTGAATATTTTCTTGAATTATATTGAAATGTCCATGTCATCACATGACCAAGCAGTAAATGTTACCCCTGTGAAATTGTACAAAACTAAAATTGCACTGGATCAACGTCATAATTACATCATCAAGCAAGAACGACACCTATTTGACATTGAATATCGAGCTAAGTGACATGTTTGTCGGCGAATTTACATGGATTTTTTTTTTTTCATTTTATACCATAGCATTTTTCTAACAGTAGGTAGTTTCAGTTTATGCCAATAAAGTAATATGATATTATAAAATGAGTGTATTAATCCTGGTAATTTTTACTGAAAGATTATCGCGAATCATTTCCACTCGATACAGAACAAAGACTAAAAGTGCCGGTACTATACTTTGCAGTCTACGGACTGGACTCAAGACCTAAAAAGTCTAGGCCGGGACAGGTGTATGTTATTTTTTTTATGTCCTTATTGCAAAGCGGTTCCATTCTGTAAATCTCTTTAAAAGGTCTGGAAATGGAAATGGAAGCTTTTAAATCATTGTTATACGAGGTAACTGCTCAAATGGAGTATTTGGGTGGGTAGGGTGTTCCATTACACTTTAAACACAATTAAACGATGCATTGATAAAGATATCATTAGCCTAAGACCGAATCGTCCTATTAATGTAACGTTGCATAATTCTGCAGAGATCTAAATTTGAATATTGCAGAACAGTAAATTAACAAACTAATGTGTGACCAAAAAGAAAAACAAACAATTAAGGAAACAACAACCAGAAACTGTACAATAAAAAAAAAAAATCCAAAAGAAAAACCCAGTAAACCTTTTGGAATTCATTGCACTTATTTTTTTGTTATTATTCTTGTTGTTGTTGTTTTTATTCCGGTTCTTTGTGACCTACTTGTTTTTTCTTCTACACTTCAGTCCTGCCCCACCCAAATCCTAGCTGCAATGGCATAGTTGTTGTTGTTTTCTTTAATTTAAAGACTGGGTTTACTTTTAGATTAAATCACATAGTGTGATTTTTGAAATAGGAAGGGCGGATCTTTTCATTCCGCTCCAAATATCTCGATGATATTTTGATAAGGCTGCGGCACGCGTGCAATGTTGCGCAGTGTATAACGTCAGCCGTGTTCCTGTTTTACGCATGCCCAGAAAAAAAAAATTCTGTCACCAGCAACGGTTCCTGTCTCGTTATTTGAGATTTCTCACACAGTTATATCACATTTTGTATAATTATTTTGAATTACTCAGTTCACACCCAAAGTTTGGTGCTTTTACCACAATATGCACAATTCAATTGAAAAGAAAAACACCCTAAATGATTCTACTAACGAAGTTGAAAACGAAATAGTATTGCTATGCACATGGCTGGAATGGCAGGTCCAATGTGTGTTAATGCCATCTCTATGGTTAGTAAGGAAATTTGAACCAAACCGACCTCTCATTAAACGGTCTCGGTTTCAGTGTGTTGTTATTGGCAAATGACGTGCAGATGACTCATAAAGCTTCTTTCTGTGTTGTCTAATATGAATGCAACGATGACAGAGCATTTTTTAATCTATTAGTAACACAGATGGATCGAAGAATGGATTTAAGCTGTTGATGGACACATGATGGTTGAAGAGACAATACTAATACTGATACATGTATTTAAAATTTAATATTTTAAAAATTCGTAACTTTCTGATAAATCATGCTACTGGTGAACATTTGATACCAGAATGCTCGGGAAAAAAAAATACATAAGCGTTTGCTGATTACTTTCACTTTCAGTCAAACTGGAAATTGAGTATTGGGTACCTACTAATAATGTAGATTTCTATCTTTGAATATCCAAATGGTTATGTTAGGTGGGGTTTCGATATCTTCAAGTCTGGTTCTACACCCGCCTACTTAGATAAGAGACAAAGAGAAAAACTATTACTCCTGCTGATATGATTGGTTCCGTGATATAAAAACTAGGGGAATACACACATTGTTGTCAGGGTTAGGACTAGAAGTGTCGTGCTGGGTCACGGCTTGTTTATTTCATGGTCTCGTTAACTTTAGCCAGTGCAAATGTCCTTGGACTATTCTCGTGGACAGTTTGTTTTTGTAACGCTTTTTCTTGGGGATGGAAAGAAAGTGGGGCGGGATAGAATAAATGGAGGAGTTAACAGTGACGGTGCAATTTTCGACCCCGTGGTTTGGATGAACTCTAGCAGGGAAGAGAGGGGGGCGAATAAGGGCGAGATAGTAAATTCGTACATAAAACGTAGAGGGTTGGAGACTTTAGTAAGGGTTTTGATATGGTAATTTGACCTTGTCTGTTACTAGTGCAAGGCCGTGACCGATTTCCATGCAGAATCTATTAATACTACGAGCTGAGCTCGAAATGGATGCACCAATCAAATTTGGGCAGTTGGCTGGGGATTTGCAGATGGCCGAGCAGTATTTAAGCGGAGCCATTCCCACGTTTCTTCACTCCCATGCAGAAATATCCTTCTGTGAAGGCAGTCGGCGTGATTCAGCCAGAGAGAATCAGAAGATTGTTACAGTCATGTCTATGACCTTGATAGACATTGGAATGAGACCATACGATTCCCACAAATTTTCTACTGCTATTATCTCCAGCTCCCTGATCTCGTATCAGGGACCAAGTGTAAGTGTTTGTCTATTGATTCGACGATGAACGTGAAGCTGACCTTAAATTCTCCAGTAGAAGTGCTACCGAAGGATGCAAGACTACAATGTATTTTAACTTGCAACTAGATCTAGCATGAATGTCTGGTATACACATTTGTAAATTGAAATTGATGTGTCTGGATGAGGCTCGGGATTGCCAGCCCATCCTAGAGTAGATCTAGATCTAACTTAACTACGTCAGTTGTATTGACGAGTTTGATACTTTATAAGCGGTAGGCACAAATAACTGAGTTAACCTTGTCGTCTGAGACATCAGAATATTATTTGTAAGATAGTAGGCAGACTATATCTGGAAGATAGATAAGTAATAATTAAATTGTGAATGAGTCAGAATGATATAATCTTTTAGGAATCCTAGAGGAGACTTCTAGTGATATATTATTGAATTTTCATTTGATGCTGCTGATGTTGTCCTTTTAATATGTAAGAGCTAGACGAAATTTGTTAGGGATTTTAAAGTAAATAAATTTGTGGCCCTGCAGGTCCTTGATGAAACTTATTCGAATTGTTATTAGTGTATGTGGCATGGTATGGAAGAATAATTCCTAAAAACCTCTCGATATTTTAAATGCAGTCGTAACACCAATAATTCCATATAACCCAACTCGTAACAATTGTCATGAAGTAACAATTTTGGTTTAGGAACCTAATACAGGTATACAGAGGCACGTGGGGGGCACTCTGTATAGATTTAATGTGGACTGCTGTTTCTCATTCAAATATATATATATATATATTTTTTTGTGTTTGTGATCTCTTGTGAAGGCTCAGTTTCTCTCGTTCAACCTCAGCTTTTTACCCATGATTCATGTGCCTTTTTCTTGACACCCCCTACCCTCACTAAAATGCATTATTTCAGCGTTATAAACATTCAAAATTGGCATAATTATGGTTAGTGAAATAGTGTTCCTAAATGGATAAACTAACCGAAAAGTACAAAATCTCCATCTCGATACATGTAATTTGAAGCCTAATTTCAGGTCCTTGCATCCGCCTCCCCCCTTGAACCGCAATAATGATTTATGCCAGTGACCTCGATCTGACAGCCTTTAATCCAGTGAGATGGCTGTAATAGCAAAGTCTGTGGATAAACTTAACAAATTGTGTCTTACACTTTTGCATTGGCGGAACTTTCTTTATATTATATAGTATAAACGTTAATCATTTATCGCCAAGTGTCAAAATCGATACATTACTCCTGAAAGGGAAAAGAAAATATCATACTGAATTACGGTGGAGTCATTAATCCCTTGGTGACCTGTTCAATTTATCTTTAAGTTTCTCACATACTAAACCGTATCTCATACTGCCCGAACCAAGGTTTATGTTTTATATGATTTTGATATGTGACAGAAATATAAACGTTGCCCCATATCATGACGTTTACTGCCTGGGGGATTGGAAAAGGGGAAAAAGAGCACCCCTTCGCTCACAGAGAAAAAATAGAACACAAATAGGTTTGCTTGTTCGTAAATACATTATAGAATTGGCCACTATGCGGCATAGAGAACTGGGAAGATGGACAGACCGGCATAAGTAAAGATAAAGACATTATCTCTCTCTCTCTCTCTCACACACACACACACACACATCCCCCCCACACACACACACATCCCCCCCACACACACACATACATAGACAGGACGCGCGTGTAATTACACAAAGATGACATAATTCGACCACTACTTTCAGCCTCCTGAAGAGCCAATGATATTCGTCAGTCCATTCATCAATCTAAATATCCACACTGCAATTATCCTCCCTTTGTCCCTCACTCTATGATCTATCTATCTGTCTGTCTGTCTGTCTATCTAATGCTGTATTTATTAGCCTCCTGTTCAGTTATTTCTTGATACCCTGTTGTCAGTGTGTGCAGAAAATGAATTCAAAATAGTCCTATTGACACAACAACCATTATGTTACAAGATACTTCACAGCCATCATTGCACAAACTACAACAGTTGGGAAAGCCAGCCCTCCTCTCTCCTTCTGTACACCATCCCCCATCCACACACACCACTACATGTATTATGGTCATACAACCTCACTCAAGCGTGCATATTTGTATTTTGTTCTGCGAGCGTGAGACAGCTACATCTAAAACTAGTGCAGGGTATGGTGTGCAGTTTGCATACACAGACCAATACATGAAAACACATTCTTCAGATAAGGTAGATACAAAAACGCAGAGGGCTAACTACAGTTTCCAGCAGGAAGATGCCAGGATTGTCCCAAAGAAATGGCACCTAGTAAAGTCTCATCAACCACAGCAACAACAAGAAGAGACATTTAAAAACAAATTCTAAACTGTGATTAAAAATTAAGTTGATGTCTCGCCTAACGAGATGTCATACATAGCTTGTTTGCTGGGCCTCCTGAGTCAGTGTGCAGCGGATCCGTGGGCGTTAGTGATGTCATTGAAACCTCAGATTTGTACCATGCTGAGGTTTTACTAAACAATACACATAACAATCATGGCTACTCTGTCTATGAATGGCTTAGTTTTGAAGGATATTAATACTGAAGATTGTATATGATGCTGATATTGATAATAATGATAATGATAGTATAGACAGACCAGGAATATCCACCTCAACAAAAGAAAACGGATCAAAATCAAACGTTCCATAAAAGAACAAAATGCCTTTAGAACATAAAGGATTACTAGCATGCAAGTGACATAAGGCTGCAGGTAAACTGTTGCTTGTGCAGAACACCAATGCTGAGCTAATAGTGATAAGGGGGACCTTTTGACAAAACAATGGGTATAAATCTTGGTCCAATTATGTCCAACGTTAAGCAAGATTTGTTTTCTTTCAAAGTTAAAATGTGCACCAGGAAACATAGCAAAACAAGGTGGCCATTGTTAGCTGTCTGAACGTTAGAAATAACCATTCATAACTAATGACCAACCTTTCCTCTCTCTCTCTCTCTCTCTCTCTCTCTCTCTCTCTCTCTCTCTCTCTCTCTCTCTCTCTCTCTCTCTCTCTCTCTCTCTCTCTCTCTCTCTCTCTCTCTCGCTCTGTGAGGATGAGAGAAAGAAAGAAAGAGTGAGTGAGATGCAAATGGAGAGAACAAGACTTTCTGTAAAGCGCCTAGAGCAAACTCGTTTGTCTATCTATCTATCTATCTATCTATCTATCTATCTATCTATCTATCTATCTATCTATCTATCTCTATCTATCTATCTATCTATCTATCTATCTATCTATCTATCTATCTATCTATCTATCTATCTATCTATCTATCTACCTATCTATCATTTTCAATTTCCTCGATTTGTGAACTGAAATAAGACATTCTTTCCCCATTATTTTCATTCTATAACCGCCAAGATTGTTTTGTTATATCCATTTTGTTTCCTTGATTTTATCTTTATATATTTCTGTCACTACAGAATTACCCGTCTCGGACAGGGGAGGGGACCAAAATAAGGTCTTACTATTGCTGAAAGTCTTAATTGATTTTCATAAAGTCTTAGCAAAAAGGGAAAAAACAGGAGTCTTGATTTGGGTAGATCTGGTAATATTTTTGAATGAATGAGTACATGTACATCCAGACGCCACTCTTTTGATTTTGCAATTACTACTATTTTTCCCAGGCAACGTAAATAATATTTATTTTATCAGCACAGTAAAAAGTTCTTAATTAATCCAAATATCCTACGGTGAGAGGGTGGATAGGATGCGGGGGAGGGGGCAGCTGGATAACCAGAAATGTCATGTAAGTAAAGCTAGGAAATCTGGTTCTACAAGTTCTCGCCATTCTTTGTACAGAGTCACAAGCCATAAATCATGACCGAGAAACTGTTAATATGAACTGCAAGATCACAGTCCACGCTGTCTGGTCTAACAGTGTGAACGTGGAGAGGTTGACAGTGGGGCCAGAGAAATAGAGAGAGAGAGAGAGAGAAGGGGGGAGGGGGATTGTCTAGTTAAAAGGATAGCAATCTTGACTGGATTTGAAAGACCAGAGAGAATGTCACACTTATTTTTATTTGTAGGTTAATCTTCGCAATCCTTCAAATATATCACGATGTATTTGCGACAATCCGCTTACCTAAAGAAATGTGTTTTTAAAAAAAAATTCCAGAATATGTTTGAATGTTTCAGCTACATTTCAACAGTATTTTGCAGTACCCTGTCCTTGTTTCTTTTTCACCTTGCTAGTCTAAAACAATTCTGTTTCAACGATCAGCAAGCGCAGATCAGATGTTGATCATTAGGCAGACAATGGCAGAAATCAAAGCTGAAAAACAACAGTACGTCCCCAGATACATTCACCTCATATTCATGTCTCACAGTCTGCCAATCATAATAACATTAACATTTTTTTGATTATTCAGTCCCGCGGTTTATGGGTATATTATTAATTAAATATTCATTGTTAACATCGATTGCACATCTAAATGAAAAAATTATAATTCCGACCGGGTTTTGGAAATTTCACCAGCGTTTGGAAATGGAAAACATTAATTTAGTATTAATTATAAAAGGAATGAATTTTTTCTTGAAAATTGAGATGGTTGGAAAATTTTTGGATGGATGGAAAACGGTCAGGTTGGTGATGAGGGAAGGGATTTCTGTAGTCAGCAGATCTCACCAAAACGACAAAACCTTCACCGTTAGTTCAAGAGTCTTGGATTTTATTCTCAAATAGGTCACTGTGCCTGATACCTCAATAATGTGCAATCCTAGGTTAAAAAAAAAAAATGTACACGGTAAACATCCAGAGTACGTACATCAACTTGAGAGAGTGGGTGTGATGAGGAACAAAGGTCTGCGTCCGAAACAAACCCGACTGCCCCCCCCCCCCCACCCTTTTCCTCCTCCCGAAAAAATAATAAAAACAACTGTTTTCCTGCATGTATGTGAGACACGCGACAATCTTCTCGAATAATAAAACACAACAACTTTTTAATTGATGTACTTGTAAATCCAAATCAGCCAATGCCATGTCGTGTCGTGTCGTGTCGTGTCGGACAGAATTTGCGTCGGACTTCTTTTTTTCTTTCTTCTTTTTTTTTTTTTCTTGACAGTTTGTAACTGTGAGAAACAGATTTACTACAATAGGTTTCTCCATTTAGAATTAGAACATTAATACAGTTCAACCAAGAACAATTAAAACAAAAACAAAGGTTTAAAATAAAACAAAACAAAACAAAATCGCTCCTGGATGTGGACAGACTCTGAGTTTTTAAACCAGTCAAGCTAAGCATGATGATCAGTTTCAATACATGTACACCAGTTACCTGGTATATTAGGCCTACTATGTAAACCGTGGCTTTTATCTGTGTCTGAAGAGCATTCATAAATATAGGTGTTTAGGACTTGTATCAAAAGTGCATGAAAAGCTGGATTTCATTACAGAAAAAAAGAAAATGCTGACTTAGCCCAAGCAATAGATGATGGGTTTTACATTAATGAAAATCAGCTTCAGCTTCAGCTGATGTGTGTACCAATGCGTGACGTCTTCTCAAGCCTGCAAAAGCCGTGTGCACAAAGCGTTTGGGGATCGCTGCTCGGCATGGGCAGGGCCTATGACTAGGCATTGTATCTCGAGTTAAGGTGCAAATGTAAGACAGCATGACATACTCTGCAAAAAAAAAAAAACGGAAAAAAAACATGTTTCTACGTTTGCTATTTTTTCCACCAACATGTAGAGAAATTACTTTCTTTTGTTTAAGTACAATTGGTTAGGGTGAAATAATCAAGTTTATGGTTCTGACTCTGAGTGTGGATTTCACTGCATGTCAGTTTGAGAACAGACATTTTGCGTCTTACACACGTTATTGACGAGATTCAGTGCCTTGACCCTATTTCTGTCCCACCAAGGGAGTTTCAAGTGCTAGTCTTCATCATACAAATTTAGTATTTGATTCTATCTTTGATTTAGGAACACCCATAACGTACACATTTCTGGGAAGATGATTTGATTGGCTCTGGCAGTCAAGGGATAAACAAAACTGGCAATTTATTTGTCTTCTGACAGCTGTAGGATTAAATGAGGAAGAGTAAAATGGTAAAGTACCAACCCTTTCAATTTTAAATGGTGAAAGTGATACCGGTATTGAAGTATTTGATGAGATCCCTCAAAGAGTCTCCTAAAAGTATGATTTTATAGTTCTTTAGCGTTTTCGCCGTAAATCTTAAATTTGCACAAGTGATGGAAAAAGAGAATCGATGACCTTTTGATTTTCAGAGGTATAAAACTTTTTTTTTTCTCATTCACCTGGAATTTTGTTGTGGGCAATAAAACTCACCAAAGCGCAAGGGTCGGAACAGGTTGTGGGAAGCGAAAACTCAGACGTGTGGCTTGACTGTGTGGCAAATGTGACAAATGTAGAAATCTTATCCCAAAACTGGAATCATCTGTTGGAGTGATTAAATGTCAGCAAGAAGTCCGGGGTCGAGGAGATAATGGCGAAATTTAAGTATTTCAAACTAGAAGCACGGGGATCCCAAATACCAATGTCAGATCAACAAAATGGTGACTGTCACGAGTGGAGTGAGCGGAATTTAGAGATTACGGGGGCATGGAAGTGGGGGAATGACTCACGGGATAGTGAGGCTGCTCACCTATATTGACTTCTGTTAGTTAACGTTAAAGCGTGCATGTTGTGAGTTGGGGGGTCTGAATGAGGCGAGAGCGCTGTATTACTATCACTGCACACTAAGACGTCCTAGAGAGCGGACGCAGGAGAAAGCCCCAGAGGGCGAACATAAGGAGAGCAGTCGGAAGACTTGGGAGTAGTGTTTTTTCCAGTGATGACTGGTGCCGAGGTCGGGCCGAAGAGCGCCACCTACGGTGAGCCCAGGGGATAGGCCAGCATAGGGCCGGAGGCCACACATAGGCCAGAAGTGAAGCTGTCGGTGCAGGACAGTAGAGGCACATGAGTCGTGGCAGTCTGGCCAACGACAGGGACGTATATATGATTGTGAATGTGCTATTGAAATGCTAATGTGCTATTGCCATGTTGATGTGCTATTGAAATGCTAATGTGCTATTGCCATGTTGATGTGCTATTGGAATGCTAATGTGTTATGGCAATAGGAAGGGGCTATTGAGAGACTGCGGTGCCATTGAAATATTAATGTACTATTAAGACATGGAGAGGAGAAGCTGAGACCGAAGTGTCTTTAGAAAGTAACTACCGGGTTGTGGACCCGAGGAAGTGTGCGTAAGGGAGAAGGCCGTTGTACGGCAGTTGAATTGAATAATATAATGTCTGTATTTGCGCTATTATCTTTATGTTTATGTATAATAAATGTGTGAGTCTGATGGGTTGTTCTGTTAAGTGTTAAACTTGTTCGTTCGTGACTGTTGTCTTGTTATAATCATTATTACATCTCCCAGTCTGGGATTTGTGACAGTGATATTCTAGGACTTAAGTGCAAATTAAAAACAATACAGGCAATCTCCGGTTCAAAGTGTTCCATTTATCTATAGTCGAGATTATTTTTTTTTTCGGTCCGCAGTTTGTTCTACGTAGTTGATCTAGATCTAGTACATGTATTATACTATTAGTGAAACAATTTCTCCTTCCTTTTTTATACCCATTTTCATTCAGTTTATAATATTAGAAATTCATTTAAAACATTTTTAGGGTAACTCCTTGCCTTATCTTCTCTGGACTCCAAATCTAAACAGCTTTGAGTAGCTTTTAGCTCTTTGTTTGAGGAGATTTCGCTGCCCTTGGCATTTACACATCACTTTTCTTCTTTTTATATTTCTTGTTCTTCTTTCTGTGTGTTTTTTTTTGTGGTAAGGATTAGGTTTTTTTCAAACGTTTGCCCGGGCAGCCGGCCCTGTTTGGCCTACTCTTCTCGACTTTCAGCTGCCAATGTACCTTTCGAATGCGCAATGTGCACACGGGGTCTCAAGTTTTGTGTTTTTTTCCCAGAAGACTAGGTGCTCGATCCTACCTACCATAGCGCTTTGATGCAGTGAGTATTAACCAACGGCGTGTGGTTGAGGTCTGGCCATATGGTGCGCCTCTCGT
This sequence comes from Onchidella celtica, assembly GCA_963931925.1. Lineage (NCBI taxonomy): Eukaryota > Metazoa > Mollusca > Gastropoda > Systellommatophora > Onchidiidae > Onchidella > Onchidella celtica. The sequence continues at coordinate 4,617,343 of OZ007584.1, read as the reverse complement.
GACCTTGTGATATAGAATTCCGGTAAATGCCCTGTGGTCTAATTACAAAGCTTACCGAGAAAATACAGAAGTTAATAGAAGTAAGCAGAAGTTTAGTGGGAGGCAGAGCACTAAGATAATAATTCAAGTCAGTAAGAAACACCGCGAGATAGTTTGGCCTCGATCGTCTTTTTTTTTTTTAGAGACAGAGTGGCCGAACGGTTAAGCGATCTGTTTTGTTCTCGACAAGGCGACGAGTGCAGTAGCAGAGGTCGCGAGTTCTAATCCCATCTTGATCATTTCTCTTTCTTCCTTCTTTCACTCCCGCTTTGCTTTTCTGAGCACTAACTAGGTATTACAACTCTACTACGTGTCATATTTTTTCCGAGAAAATACAGATCAATGTTCACTGTTCAGCAATGGCTTACAATATAAAATACCACGGTCCAGTAATAAGTGCATATATATTCACCATAACACCCCCCCCCCCACAACCGAATGTAATAATGTGCAGCTCGGCCCGTGGCTCGGGCGGCCCAAGATCTCTCGACAGGCTCCCTGCACATATTATATCAACACGCTTCAGTTGAAATCAGTTGAGAAGCGGCTGTATGTGTTGCTTGTGTCAACTGTTGTTTATAGAGCAAAGGATTATGGTATGTTCGAAGGCAGAGCAATATAACCAGCCAATGAGATGGCCAGCAACTGGATGAGCAGACTTACCTGATAAACAAGATTTCTCGTAATGCACATAGTAACACAAAAGCATTCGAATACGACCTGTTTCGTTGTGAATGACATTAACTCATTTGTTGGCCTGATTGCAGAACAAAGGGTAAGTAATTTTTTCCCCCATTAAGTCTATTTCCTGTGTAGATTAGTAATTCTTAGATCGTTTCTCCAAACGTTACACATAATTACAGGTAGCCTACAATAAAATAGTTATTGCGTATGGCAGATCTGACTCCAGTGGCGAAGTGTGGACGGGGCCACATGGGTGATTGTCCTGGGCGCAAAAAAATCTTATCGGTGCAAAATTTCAAAATGAAAAAAATAAAGTAGACGTAGTGATGATGAATAAAAGACAGCGCACCCTCCCCCTCACACAGAAAATCTTCCAGTGTTCGATCATCTTTCGCAGTTTTTCAGCGTGACAAACGTTTGCCCGAATTAGAGTTGCTGCCAGCATGGATAACAATTATTAACAAGAACGCTGTTAAACTATAAAGAAGTAAGGCTTTTTAACCGTTGAAGGATAACTTCGACAAAATATCATGTTACGCGTAGGAAAAGGTAAAAGTTAAACAGTCTTGAAGTTCTTTATCTTTTTTAATATTTTAGCTGATTTTTTCTTACAACTGACTTGAACAGGAGAAAGTGTTCCGATACTTTGAGCCCGATAAAAAAGACACATTTTCTTCGAATTGAATTAAAAAGTACAGCAGGAAATTTCGTTCTCCCTAATCACAGCACTACAGTCCTTGTGAAATCCTTACCGGTGAATTACAGAATGTGTGTTACTAGCGTGATTTCCCCTTTTGATTGAGAATACCGGTAGTGTTATTTTACCGTGTAGCAAACTGATGCTTAGATAACCTCTCTTTTCCTTGCCTACCCGCCGCCTCTTCGTGTGTGTGTGACACGGATAGTTACGTTGCGTAATTTTCTTTTTAAATCCACCTCACGCCTAATCCTTATAATGCATTTATAAGTGTATAGATTTTCTACTCAGAGTGACATATTTTTTCACCTCTGCAAATATTTGCAAAAACCAGTGTTACACGTTGTATTAAACATGCTGTGGCCTCCGTTAGTTATGCATTTGGCGACAATCCAATCGCTAAAATAAGATCTGTGGAAATCTTGTAATACTCGGCCAAGTAATGTTTCCGCCTATTTACATGTAGTGTTCCATCACAGAGTTGAAGACACGATACATTACTGTTTCCAGTGTGTGTGCGTGCCGATAGGAGTTCGATCGTTTGGTGAATTTTGTTGTTCTGACCTGGACCCAAGAAAGACTGAGTAACTTTGCAATACTGGCAAATTGAGAGAAATTTCAGTGTAGATTTCAATACTGTTATTCGAAATTTTCCCGAGGTTAAATCCATGCGTTTTTCATTATATTTGAGTATAGCGCTACATGTACTAGCATTAAATGTATTTTATTTGAATTACACCAGTGATTTCTGAAAATACAATACAGGTGCTTGTTAGGTAGGGGGTTAAATACCGGACTGGTGGAAGGGACTGGGGAGAGCCAACGGTGCTCGGGTCAGTGGGAGCAATACTTGCCTTGCCCCTAGGGCTGGCAAACCACGTTACGTCACCGTGTGTCCCCTCTTTGAACCAACACTGGCTGGTGCTGGCCCCTTGGTGGGCCAATATCAAAAACTGCCCACAAGATTGAAAGGTCATTTCAGTGGCCCCTTTCAAAACACCCTGTCAGAGGATCCTTCTGGGATCATACCAACCACAAACTGATGTACTGGAAACTTACACATTGGTTTAACATCTAACCATAGACCCGAGTTCCATACAGAATCCAATATAGGCCATTATGTGATTTCACTTGCTGATCATGCTGATGATCAAAATGTAATGTTGGGTTCTACTGAATAAAACTGAAGCATTTACATGCCCAAATGAAGATCAAAATGTTACATAACTTGGTGATGCAATCATACATGCAATTTATCCAGTGCTGATTTGGGGTTCAATGGGTGCCTTTTCTACATGTATATCTGTCTATCTATATATATAACATATATAAGGTGACCTAGAACAATGTGCTGGAAGCTTTACTGAACTCAGAGAATGTACATGACCATGTATAATAAATTCGGTCTTGTATTATTGTGAGCTTGAATTTTTTCTTTGTACAACACATTGGCCATTGTCAGTATTGTATCATTTTTTTTTTTCAGGTTGATGCACTGACATGATCTTTTGGCCCACAGTCAGAGGATTTTGAGAGAGAAATTGATACTTATATAGAATCACTTTTCTGTCATTTCAGGAGTTACAATGTCTGAGAGAAAAGCAGTGATCAAGAATGCCGATATGACCGAGGACATGCAGCAAAATGCTGTTGACTGTGCCACACAAGCTATGGAGAAATACAACATTGAGAAGGACATTGCCGCCTTTATCAAGAAAGACTTCGACAAGAACTTCAACCCTACTTGGCACTGCATTGTCGGACGAAACTTTGGAAGCTACGTCACACATGAAACAAAACATTTCATCTACTTCTACCTGGGCCAAGTAGCCATCTTGCTCTTCAAATCAGGATAGACTAAAAGATAACCTTACGTTCATAACTGCTTAAGATCTTTTTATAACTTTACAAGAGCCGGCTTAAATTGTGAAGAGCAGGAATAAAGACTAAATCGCAAACTCTCAATCCTATGATGCAACACCGAATTCATGAAACTGAACTGTGCTGGGAAAGTCATGGGAAAATCTGTGTACAATTTCCTATTAGTAATATAGTCATACATTTTTATTCGCCTTTATGACAAAATTTAAGGCCAGTGTCTATTAAGCTTAGTTTCAGCATACTCAAAGATGGCTACATTTTTTTAACATTTAAGGTTCAGCTTCTTGATATACTTCATGCACTCAGGACTATCGAAACAAGTGGAATGTCAAGGCGGTTTATTCTCCCTACTGGAGTCTTCTCTTGGTCCGCCCGAGTGAAGGTCCTTAATCATCGTTCTGCTGATCATGTTTCTACTGGCGCACAGGAACGGACGCCGCTAAACCTTATCAGATGCCAGGGAATTTAAAAAGTGGCTGTTTTGCTAGCTTTCTCATCATTAAACCCCTCATGCAAATCTAAAAGTGTAATTATCAATTAAAAGCTTAGTGCCTGCTCTCCATCATTGTCTTTGTCAGATTGTGTCTACGTGTATCATTCAATCTTGAGAGAGCTTTGAAAACTGTGTGCGATTTCTGTTCAGATTGCTCATACAGTATTTTGCTTTTTTCAAATCCTGTAAATTAACTGACACTTTAAAATGGTTTCTAGTTGCTTCTCCACTTGTGACAATTTTTTCCACCTGTTGTAAAGAAAGAATTATCATGAGCGTTCATAAAATTTGTTAATGACTTATGAGTAGGTGAAGTGTGTCATCTGTGTCAAACAGTGAATGCAAAACGTGAAACTCCTACTTATAATGTGGAAATGTTAGGATTTACAATATTTAAGCCATAATACAGTTACGCAACATTTTTTTGGGCCCCGATTTTCTGATAATTGAACAATAAAACACGCCCCACCAACATCAGACGGACAGTGTGAACCAGTGCGAACTTTCTACGTAAACCTTGTGGCGAGCGACTTCAGCAAAGAAAATCACCACAATAGAAACCGACCCTACGCACCAGATCTATTATAAAAAAAAATAATGGCGGGAGTAATTCATTGTGGTGCAATTTTAGCCCTTTCTTTGCTCGACGCTACAGCCTAAATGACAGTTTCAAAAATTATAAAATTAATTTTCTTAAGTGCCAACTAATCCAGCCTAATCGCTTTTATATCGAGCGATTGTGTTGATGCAAGTTTCAGGTACTTTAAAAAGAAAGTTGTAAACATGTAAAATACAAAGATCTTTATTTTGGCTCCCTGTAGTAAGCCCATCGCACCGGAAACGATGTGTTAATGCGCGTTCAGTTTGGTGCGCACAATTTCCCTACCAGAAAGGAGTGCTCTGGTGCGCATGAAATCTGTGTAAGACTGTAGAATATGGGAAACTTTCTAGACCAGAAAGAGAAAAAGAGAGAGAGATGGTATGGGGGGTTCACAGGTTTATCCCGGATAATGCCGGGAATTTCATTTAGTACACTAAATAAATGCTCTTCTGCTGCTCTGGAGTCCACGAGTTTATTCCACGTTCTCATCCACACTGAACCCACGCAGCACTAAGTCAGGGCGGACAAAACACTCTTGACTAGGGGTGAAAAGTGTTTGCCCTACAAAATAACACAGAAACTCAATATCCCTGAAATGCCTTGCATGGACTTATCAAAACCAGTGGATTTGGCTTAGGAGGGAAGGAGCTGCATTTGGCGATTAAAATGTTGTCGTTTAGTTGAGTTAATTTTAAAGTGTCAGTTTTTTAATATCCATTTTTGAAAAAAAATCAAATTTTGCGACTATCCTCCCACTACATAAAAGCTCATTTCAAGCAGTTGTCGTAGCATATCTAGAGCTAGTAATTATTTTGTCCTGAGAATTGTATGGCTGTGATGATTCTTTCGTTTGGTCTCTTCACATTAAAATTTATGACTTGACTGAAAACTATGAAGTTCGTGCAGAATTATCTTCTCAAAGCAGGTAATTTGTAAGGAAAATCCACAGCAGAGCGATACCACTACGAGCCGGCCCAAGTAGTCGAACGTAACTTGATCCGTGCGTGATCAGACGGGCTTGGCATGGCAAAACCATTATTTTCACGGCTCTCATACAGCCATTTATACACACTAGTAAATGTAGGCCCTCCGAACGGTGAGTGGCAAACAAAACAAAAGAGATTGATAGACAGCAAAGACAGGTAATGCTGAATTTTTTAAACTATTCTCTTACCGGACAATCATGGTCGCAAAACTCTTTACGATTTCCAACTGCCAAGGTATCTTTAACGTGCGCAACGTGCACACGGGCCCTCCGAATTTTTTCGTCCTTATCCGAGAAGACTAGGTACTCGATCCTACCCCCCAATAGGACCAGGGACTTGAAAATATGAGAAAAATCCAATTTCCAACATGCCTGCACTGCCCGGGTTTAGAACCCGGGACCCTTGGCATGAGAGGCGAGCACCTTGCCTCTAGACCACCTTGTCCCTTTTGATAAGCCCGCTCAAAAATCCCCTCTTTAGTGTGTTTTCTTGACTGGCGCGGACGGGCGGGGACCTCCCCGTCAGGGTATACACAACATTGTCTGTGTAACATTGTCAGCATCAAGCTGCGCACATGTCTTGTTTACTTTCAAGCAAACCACGCTCAAAGGAAATGGCATATTCGATACTGTGTATCGGATTGGCTACCGTCCAGTAAAGAGGTTGCGGAATCGCCATTCATAAAAATCATATAAACATACATCACGGCATCCACGCAGCTCCACAGGATAAAAAACAGTAGGCCTAGGCCTAGATAATTATACCAAAATTGTGAGTGTCTCGCTTTAAAGGCCATGAAATACTTTAACGTCATGCAGACGTTTGCGCAAAATGACAGCCTTCGATACTGAGTATCGATTGCTACACCCATACGCAACACTCTAACGATCATAAAAACTACACCAGGAATTTAGTCCGGGTTTAAACGCTTAGGCGTTTCTGTCACAAATCCCAGACTGGGAGATGTAATAGTTTATGACAGGACAACAATCACGAACAAACGAGTTTAACACTTAACAGAACAATCCATCAGACTCACACATTTATTAAACATAATTATACAGATAATAGCGCAATTACATACAGTATATTATTGAAATTAACTGCCGTACAACGGCCTTATTCTCACACACACTCTCCCTCGGATTCACAACCCGGTAGTTACTCCTAAAGGCACTTCGGCCTCAGCCTCTCCCCCCAGGGTCTTAATAGCACATTAATAGTTCACTGGCACCGCAGTCTCTCAATATCACCTTCCTATTGTCATACACCTTAGCATTCCCCTAGCACCTCAGCAGGGCAATAACACATTATTATTCCAATGGACCTTATCATTTCAATAGTACATTATTAGTTCACTAGCCCCTCAACATGGCAATAGTACATTATCACATTCACGCTCATATCTACGTCCCTGTCCGTGGCCTGACTGCCACGACTTTATATGCCTCTACTGTCCTGCACTGACAGCCTCACTTCTGGCCTATGTGTGGCCTCCGGCCCTAGGCTGGCCTATCCCCTGTGCTCATCGAGGTGGCTCTGCGGCCCGTCCTCGACACCTACAAGAATAACATTACATTGGTATAATACCCTACCATTTCTATTCACTCCACCTCTCCTTACAACCCCTGAAGCGTACACACACTAGTTCACCTTTCACTCACCACACATCTTACGGTAACACACTTCCATCGGAGTACACACTACTCACTCGCGCTACAAATCCATGAACTCACTTTCATCTATCGCTCATGGCGCACATTGCTATATCCAATATCAAGGACTTCCACATTCCTCACATATACTTATTTACATCATGGTAATAGACGAATATAATATAATACATCAATCATAATAATCAATCAACGTTCTACGTACCAGTCATCACTGGAAAGACTCTCTCACTAGTCTTCTGACTGCTCCCCTTATGTTCGCCCACTGGGCTTTCTCTTGCTAGCGTCCGTTCCGTAGGACCTTCTAACTTGCAGTGATAGTAATACAGCGCTTTCGCCTCATTCAGACCCCCCACCACTCACAACAGCACGCTTAACTTACTTGTCTACGTGCGTTAATTTTACTCTCCTCCTTTCCCGTCTTTCCCCTACCTGTCTGCCGTGAGCCCTTCTTACTCTCCACCAGCTCTATAGCAATCCCCTTTTTTGCACTCACTCCACTCGTGACAGTTTCACAGTTTTCAAAAAAATATAAGACGTGGTCAAACGCAAAAACTAAGCCAGCCATCCAACTCGGCAGTATCAAAAACGGTAGTATGCAAACTTTCAAGTGTCTAGCTTGAATGGCCATGAAATGCATAAGCGTCACAGACAGTTTACCCCCTGCTCTCATTATTATAAGATGTAGAATGTGCATGATAAAGTGTGAAGAACTTGGACGAAAAACTCGGATGACCATTGTGCACAATGCCCACGTTAAAGATACCCCGGAATTTTTAATTAGAGAAGGCCTAACAAGGCAGGCTGCCAGGGCAAAATTTAAAAAAGAGCTAATTTTTAACCCTCACCACCATCGAATGGGATCAAAAGAAGCATACAAATACAAAAATACAAATACAAAAATACAAATACAAAAATACAAAAATACAAATACAAAAATACAATTACAAAAATAAAATACAAAAATACAAATACAAAAATACAAATACAAAAATACAAATACAAAAATACAAATACAAAAATACAAATACAAAAATACAAATACAAAAATACAAATACAAAAATACAATTACAAAAATACAAATACAAAAATACAAATACAACAAAAACAAGAAGAACGTTGAGGAAAAAAAAAAACAAGGAAAAAAGAGGTGGAAATGGAAATGCCAAGGGCAGAGATCCTCCAGTGACCTCAGATTTTTCTCATAATTATTTTCCTGTACCTTATCCTATAGTGTGTAGAATCGAGAACCTAGTCTTCTCGGATAAGGAGGAAAAATTCGGAGGGCCCATGAGCACGTTGTACACGTTAAAGATACCTTAGCAGTTGGGAATCGAGAACAGCCGTCTGAACAGGCCGCTGCCTGGGCAAAATTAACATGCAAAAAAACAAACTTATCCATACCACTTCCCATACATTTCCTCCTCCCCCCCCCCCCCCCGCAACAAAACAAAAAACAAAACAAAACAACTCCGATAGACGCTGCACTATGGCGACTAAGTGACTTCTCCAGTTGTAACTGGGCCACAATGACACTGAGGCAAATTTCCCAAATGGCATTAAACAAGTAAGCTTATTCAAAATACAAAAGTACAAAATAAAAAAAACAACAACATTCATACTATCATTACCTATGTATCACCAATACAGGGATCAACGGATTTTTAACCAGTCGTCCGATATGCAAAAATATTTGTTAAAAAAAAAAAAAGAAAACAAATAATTAAATAAGGCCATGACATTTGAATGAATTCATTTTCATGTAACAGACCAGCTAGCTGCACTGTCCTATCCATGGATTTTAGCTGAAAGTGATCAATGCAAGACAGGTTGTAATCATCTGCTGAAAGGTCTGAAGCAATTAGAGTACCAATAATAATAAAAGAAATAAAAAAGCACTGAGGGCCCCTGCATGGATTTATCAATATATCAGTGATTTTTAATTTTCAGCTTTCAAAAGCATTATCAGTATACGCAGCATAATATTTATTAGGAAATTTCATGTGTGTGTGTGTGGGGGGGGTGTGTATGCGTGTGTGTGCGTGTGTGTGTGTGTGTGTGTGTTGTCTGGAGAAATCTTTTGATAGGGAAGTTATGAACAAGCGAAAAACGAAGGTGAATAACACTGTATTACAGAGATGATATAATTATGTTTGTAGAGTTAGGGGAAAGTTTCCCCAGTCTGCAATCAGAGTAAAAAAATTAATGCTCATCACTTGGATGTGCGCACTCATTTAGAGGATGCTGTCAAGCCCAAATCACCGTGTTTGCTATTATAGAAATTGAAAAGAAAAGATGTGTTTTTGTTTTGTTTTGTGAATAGCAGAGTGAGAGTTTGGAATAATGGGCTAAACGATTTCCTTCATGTAGGGTTCTACAAGGGTCATCCGGGTATTTGCTTTGAATGTAAATCGTGCTTGTTTGCAAACTTTTAATTAAACAGTAAGAATTGAAGAAATGAAGAGTCCAAATTTTATTCAATTCAGAAAGCAAATAGTGATTTTCAAGGGGTGGGGGTGGTGGGGGGGGGGGGGGCGTTTGTTTGCGAGCTGGAAAGTAATTTGACTGGCTTCCGAAATAATTTAAAAAAAAAAAAATAGTTAAAAAACTGTGAGTCCTGCCTACCAGATGTTGACACTGCCTGAATTGGAGTTGCTGCCAGCATGGATAACAATTATTAACAACAACACTGTTAAATTATAAAGGACGCAATTCCTCCAGTGAAAGGCTTTTTCACCGCTGAACCAAAGTTCGACAAAATATTATGTTACGCATTGAAAGACGTAAAGGTGTATGTGGGCATATGTTGAAACGTCTTGAAGTTCTTCATCTTTTTAATATTTTCGTTGATTTTGACTCACAACTGACTCGAACTGCAGAAAGTGTTCCGACTACTTTGAGCCCGATAAGAAAGGCGCATTTTCTTCGAATAGAAATAAAAAGTAAGACAGGAAATTTCGTTCTGTGCCTCAATTTATACATGTGTGATCGAAACTCAACTTTAAAAATCACCTATTATGTGTATTCTCCGAGTCAGCCGGCCAACTGGTATAATGAATGAGCTGCATATGTTTTAAATTTGACTGAAATCCTTTAGTTTTGACATTTTCCAGGAACTAAAGGAGAATTCAGATCCTGTTCTTTACAACATCCAATGCATAATTATATCTAACAGTTTCAGCCACTTCCGCGAAACTGGTTTTTTTTTATCATTCTTTTTTTTAATCTCTCCTGGAAAGTGATGATAAATGAATAGTCAATTTGCTTATGGGCGTGTCAATGTGTGTTGCAGCACTGTGAAATAGCCAGACTCTGTTGTCTTGTGCAAACAGGAGCAGCCTGGGAAACCAACCCTACCCACCCGCAACCCTAGGGAAATCCCATGCCTAGGATTGAAATCAAGTTTGCTCATAGGAATTGCACCGTTCTGACGTAGATCCCCATGTACTTTTGTAGATCCCATCGCACCGAGATCAGTTTGATGAAGGGAATTCAACTCCACTGTAATTCTACCAATCGTACTGCAATCCTGTACAGAAATCTGTCCGGCTGACGTGGGGATCTTGGCTGGATAAGCAGTACAGTGGTGAAAAGTTTATTTGTGGAATTTCTAATTTATTATTTTATTTATTTATTTATTTTTAAGAATTTAACCTAGATAATACAACGTGTTCACTGATAACAAAATGTAGGGTTATAAAATTATGTGAGCCCAAGGGCCATGTAAAATGGATGATAATAATAATTTCAACACAAATAAGATGTAAATAAAAAAGTAAAAAAGTTAAAAAAATAAAAATGAAGAAGACGAAGAAGTCAAAATAAAGTGGCGGTAATGTCCCTTACTTACAGAACTGCAATGTTGCCAGATGGCCTTCCTGGAGGACACATTTAAGAAACGTGGCTTGGGGGAAACATCGGTGGCCATCAAAACTTCATTTGGCCTTCTGGTCTCCAGGTACTCTTAATTGGCCTGCATCGCTCTTACGTCTAGGCCCGGTAGATTGCAACACCACTGTCGGCCAGTTGGTAAATGATTTTCACAAAGCAATTGTGAAACAATTATTTTCCATTATTCTGTAATCTATTCAGTGACCTGCCCATTTATTGTATCATAAAAACCACAGAGAAACTGTGGGGTCGCAGCAGGGCTATAAGCAAAGTCAAAATTGGGCACAAAGAAAAAGTTGTATGTTGCCCAGCCCTGCGTGTATCGTTTGGGTTTTATTTCTCACGCAGGCCCTCGCATTTTTTTTTGCCCAAATTATTGTATCAGCACAGTTTCTTATTGGTAGGCAGATTTATTTTATATGATTTATGGAAGGCGGTATAATCCTCAACTTTTAGAAGGCATTGCAGCTGTAATGAAAAGAATTTTAAAACAATTACATTATTACATGCATTAATCATTTTTGTTCTCCAACTGAGGTTGTTTGGCCTGAAAATGTGATGCAGTTGCCCTCCACGCCTCCACGGGTTAACCCATGGAGCTATTAATAACACCAGATCAGAATCAGAGAAGCTCGAGAACTTCACCAGGTAATTTTCGGTTGTTGCTAGGTGGAGGAAGACCGTTCCGTCAACAATTTTTTGAAAGGTTTGTAGCCTTCACACGTTAATCAGTATTGGGTGTATTAAATACATGTAGCACTTCTGGCGAAATCTAGATGATCAAGATCTAGATCTAGATCTAGATCTAGACCTATATTTTAGATCTTTTTCATTGAAGGTGCAATACGCGTGGGAAATCTGGCTTTGTAAAAAGTTGTAACGTTTGCAGATTGTCGGCATGCACGTGGTGACATGCTCATCCCATCAGCATTGTGAAAGTTGCCAGATCTAGATCTAGATAATTATGATCTTCACCATCCAGGTCCAACGTGGCTGTGGCTCGGTAAGCTATCAGTGTTGAGGAAATTGCTTTTGGTAGATCCAGATCTCAAAATGGATAGATCTAGACTCTAGATCTAGGCTAGATCTAGATCTAGATCTAGATAGATGGTCAGTTTTAGCATTTTGAACCTAATATTGCGATGCATCGCCTATCGGTGTCCACTCACTCGCTACATCAGCGCACACCCGCCATGTTTGGGCTATTGTTTTGGCCTTTGAGCCTACTCGTTAGCTGTCCCAGGATCTGTAACCCAAGGGATTGCCCAAACTGATAGGGCGCATTTCATGAACGCTCCCCAGCCGTGTCAAGTAGCCTACCCATGGGCCTGTTTTCGCTATATTTGGGTGGGAACTTTGCCTTGGGCGCTTTTCCATGAAACCGGCCACTGGGAGGCAGCAGTTTTTCGTCATACAGTCCATCTTTCGGACTAAGTTTTTTTTAAGAACTAGATCTAGATCTAGTGTAAGGGCCCGTTCAAAAACGGGTTGCAAACAACACGCACAATCAGCACACATGATTATGTAGATCTAGGAAGAAAACAACTCACAACTGGCACAGTAACACCCGCATGGCAAGCATTATTCGATGACGTACTCTCTCTCTCTCTTACAATAAAAGTAGTAATCTGCAGTCCTACGTCAGAACTCATGCGCGCCAGGACACTGCGCAACAAGCTTGATATGGTTATTTTTTTATGACATGCACGGTACTAAAGTCGAAACAAAACAAAGGCAAGAGGGAGGCCATCATTGTTGAGGAGAAAGCATTATTCGATGCTTTTTGGGCCTATTTTCGTGTATTACAAAATTACGATACTTGGCTTTCATGTCAAAGGAATAGATTAGCAAAAAGAACGGGAGGAGTACCTTACTCGAGCGGCACTTTGTCAGATTGTCAGATTGATTTAAGTAACGACGTGAGGGTCTAGTCAGTTTGTATCATCGAGGCCGTAGGCCGATGTTCGTCTGGGCAGTAGTCGGATTGACATATCAGGGTGAGCCGCCGGGGTAGCTATATAAACAACTATAGAGGGACCGCAGCGCTTAACTATTACCGTATCATCTCTTTTAGTTAGTTTCTGGTCTTTGGCGCTCGAGTACGGAACTCCTTCCAAAAGAACTATCTTTCACATGTACTTTTTTCAGGTCTGGGCATTTCTTCCTCGCAGCAGTAAATTTTGTTTCCTTGCTATTTTTTTATATAGATTTAGGATTGAAAAAAGCCATGGTCTACAAAATGGGCTGTCGGTTTTGTGAGAAGAGTTTAAACATTTTTTTTTATTTAACGAAACTGAATGCATGTTGTACGACGTGAGATTTGGTTGACTGCAGGGATTTATAATGAATAATCACATTTGCAGATGTCCATTGTGCACAGTGGTTTCATGGTTGTAACTTGCTAAGTACAATTGCTTCACCAGCACTTTTCAGATAATTAAAGGTGTTTAATTGTAGGAACTTCCTATACAGGCCTAGATACTATTATTACTATTAAAATTTACAAACACATTGAACTACTTGTGAAAGGGCTTAACCCCTTCAGTGCCACAGGTGCATTAGCTATGCTGGGGAGTATCAGTAAAGTACGAAGATCACATAATCACCCATAACTCTCTTATTTACAGGAACATTGTCATAAAAGTTTACATGCAGATGTTAGATATAATGTCCTTTCTCCCTTGCAGCACAAATCTTACCTCAGAGAAAGGAAAATATTTCTTCGAAATATGAAAATATGAAAACGCCTCCAGATCTAGTGCCCTTGGGAACCCAGTTCCCTCCTCTTGCCCCGGGCCTACCCCTGACTCCACCACCAGCTTTCTGCCATTTACTTGAAATAGATCTGGATAGATCTAGATCATGTCAGAATTATTTATTATCTTTTCAAGTGCCCCAGCTGCCGTGGCAAAAATTCTGAGTTGAAATCATACCACTTTGAAAAGGTTCACCATAAACAAGGGACTCAAGCTGATGCTAAATTATTTTAAGATCAGGAATAGTTACTCAAATATAATTTGCTGTGTGAGCCACTTTCTTTTACTTTTAGTCACAAATCACAGCTAATCATGAGCCTGCGGATTCCAGGGACACATGGCGTGGAGGCCACGACATCGAAGGTGTTAAATATGGGTTCTAAGATGTGGGCTAGATGTCGAAGTATGTGGGCTTTTCAAAATTTCTAGCTGCTGCCCACAGGCCTTTTGGAGGTAACGTGCTGGCACCCTTGCGTCCCACCAAATAGATTTTAAATTACTCACATATTAATTTCTCTTTGCAGGATTCTGGCATTTTCAAGCTATGGTTGAGAAACTGGCAGATCTGACTGACCCAGGATCAGGGGGTCCATGTTGGGATTGCTGAAGCAAACGCACGAAGTGTTACAACTTGAAAATGGGACAGCAGGTGCACAGGGGCTGGTTTCAACAACTCAACAAGATGCCGGGACTATGGTCAGTGCCATCTTTTGCACATACAAAAGTTAAAAATATTCTCCTTGTATGTCGTCAGACTTAGTAAGCAGTGTTTTCTCCAGACCGCGCGATTCGCCCCTTAAATTTAAAAATCCCCCCAAAAATTCGTTCAACGCGCGCCGATCCCCCCCTTCTTTGCTGCCCCCTCAGAGTTTGCATTATTTTTCGTGGAATCACAAATCTTATGACAAACCGGCGTGTGAAGTGTGAACGGTGGCCTAGGCTAGGTTTAGCCAAGCCTGTCGATCTAGCAATGTTGTCACTCCTGGCATTAGTGATTGGTCGCTTATTTTTAGTACCGGCCAATGAGAGTGAACGATAGCAAAGTTGCTCCGCGTTGCTATGGTCGCAGTGTTAGGAATGTAACGATTGGACACTATCAGTCATGGAATAATGTGGAACGATCTGTTTTCTTCTGTCCGTCTCTTGACTCTTCATTCCCCTTGCGCTGATTGAATAAAATGAGCAAACATCGAAAAATCACAACTTTTTTTGCCACAAAACAAACAGGTAATGAACCAGAAGACCCTGGAAAGGGTGAGGCTATGGAATTGGGCGCAGAGGCCTCAGAGGGAGAGAAAACGGCATCAGAGCGGGTAGATCTAGATCTAGATCTGTTGGAAGGTGAGGCTACGGAAGGTGGAGATGAAAGGCGAAAGAAAGAGGGCAGGTTCCAGGAACGATGGAAAAAGGAATGGACCTGGGTGTTTTTGGCAGAAGGTGGAGGTATGAAGTGTCGCATATGCGAGGTTTCAAGAAAGAAGAACCCATTCACAGACAAAAATGGGTGTATGAATTTTCGTACTTCGTCTCTAGCAAGACATGCATCGTGTGCGCAGCATAAACAGGCCATTGCTGACCAGGCACTGCGTGCTGACTTCACGATGGCTTTGTCATCACAGATGACACACGAGGAAAGAGCCACCTATGCAGGGCTACCAACCACCACGATTTTTTCGTAATCATTACTATTTCTAACCTCCATTACGAAATTACGATCGTAAGGCGATTTATTACTATTTTTCGGTCAACCGGTAATTTGGCCTAAATAAATATTTTTTGGCTACTTTTTCCAAGCGTCGCTGGCACTGCCAGCACCGCCAGCGCGAGTACTAAAAGTCAACTACTCGATATATGATTCGATATCAAAGTTTGTTTAAATAATCGAGATTTTAACTCTTATTTCTTTGTAACTAGTGCGACCGGGCGAGTATTATATGTCGACACATTTATTTTAAAAGCCGATAGTCGCCGATATGATGTCTGCACACCTCTGTTTTAAACTTCTTTGTTGTTGATGAACCGTGCGGATTTTGACTTGGGAGTTTCAAATTTAAGTGTTTTTACTTGGAGTTCTAGACTAGATAGGCGTGTATTTAGATCTAGCTTTTAATTCTACAGGCACCAGTTTATTTCTGTGGATATTAGACCAGTGGCCAGTAAAAATGCCTCCTACTAAGCCAGCTGCAAAGAAACCTCGCGTTGAGCAGAAGTTCAAAACGGACTACTCTACGTCATGGCCTTTCATTACTTCATCGAAGCTGAGCGGCTGTCACGCATTTTGCAAGGCATGTGGCACTGACATTCTCATCTCTCACGGAGGCCGCGACGACATAAGAAAGCATGTTAAGTCTAACAAACACCAGCTGAGAACAATTCATACAGGAAGGAGTTCCTTACTTTGGCCCCACTATGACAAAATGAAGGGCAATCTGAATTAAAGTAATAGTAGTTTTCAGTGGTGTTAAAGTAAGCAACTTCTCCTCCTTTAAAAACATTGTCCATTTTTAATGTCTCTGTAGATTTTAATACTAAATTATCGCCATCCGGTAAGATGAGAATTTTTACTAATTTTTATTACATATTACTAATTTTCTTAACGGTCATTACTAAAAACTGTGGAGAGGGGTTGGCAGCCCTGCCTATGCTGTATTCAGTACATCCTTTCCAAGCATTGTTTTTAAAATATAACTGGGTTTATTGTTACTGTTACATAATTATTTAAAAAATATAAACATGTTTTGCCTCTCCAATCCAATATGTTCAGAGTTTTTACCATCATCATATACTATACCACTTCTTCATCATCATCATCATCATTCATCAGCAGTATTTGATCTAGTCATTATTGTCAGTAATGTCACCACTACCATCATCATAATCATCATCATCATCATTGAATAGTAAGATCAAAATAATGATGGAATGAAAGAGAGAGGGGAAGTGAGAGGGAATGAGAGAGACGGGGAGGGAGAAAGAGAAAAGACAAGGATTGTTTCATTACAACACCTCAAAACAGTTCACTGTTGGATTTAACAGCACAGTTTTTTACTTTTACCATCTTCTTCCATGAACACGAAACTGGAAAGAATATTTTAAAAATCTAAAATCCCCCTCAAAGTTTACAAATACCCCCCCAAATTTATGACAAGGGGGGAATATCCCCCCCAACTCGTATGACCTGGAGAAAACACTGAGTAAGTGTACCAGATTTTGTAGGACTGACCTACATTAAAGGTGTCCGGAAGGACATGAAAAATCATTTTTGTTAAAGATAAAAAAAAATTCCTGCAAAGTTTGACAATAATATCTATTTGAGTGAAGTACAACTACAAGGCCATGATGACAGAATCAATGGTAATGAGTACACTGTACAGTGCATTGGTGTTTTGTGTCAGATTCTACTTTTAGAAGACGTAACTAAGTGATAGTTTTATGTTTTATCCTGCATTGTGCCTGTTTGGGTATAGTGATAGGCAGGTCTGTGTTGTTACGTTATCACTGTTTAGTGTTTCGTGATGAATTCCTTCATTGTTTCCCTCATTGTATCAGCTGTCAGTGACATTGTCACCTGTGAGCTGATTACATATTTAAGTAATTCATAACTGTCATGTTATGTAATGTGATAATTAACTTGCATAGAGCTCAAATCGGCAAAAAAAAACACAAAAAAACTCGGTGCTCTAAGGTGCTGAACTAAACTTAAAAACAAGATAACATAAGATCAATTCATCATGCTTCCACTCACACACATTAAGAGTAACAGGCACTTGATCTGCCCTCATCCCCATACTTCTGAGACTAAAAGTGGACAATAACCGTGGAAATGTACATAATGCAGCCACTGAAATGGAGAAAATTGAGTATTGCAGTGGGGAATCAATAATAGTATATTATGAAGCTAGCTGCAGTTTTTGCCATTTGAAACAGATACCTTTCTAATAATAATACTAAATTAGTAAATAATAGAAGTAAGTTTTCATTTTCTTTCTGGAAGATGATTCAATTTAAATAGTTTATGTCCGTGAAAGTATGAAATCAGGACTTGTGTACAAGGCTTTCCGGTTAGGTATAGCCATCAGAATTTAACCCTCGCAGTGTCTGGGCCAAAATTTTGCTTTTTTTTTCTTTCTGTCCACTATTGATTAGATCACGATATCGTGGTTCTTTCTACATGGGCCCCACGATATCATGATCGTTCTGTCTTGTCCGCCAATGTAACTCCACAAATTCGTATTACCACATCCTTGGGGCTTAGTTGATTAGCCCACGGTATCATGACTTGTGACACAGTCTTCCATGATTAGTGCTTTAAAAGCTGTGGGGCTCACCTGGAGCTTGCACTCGCCCATCATCCGAGGGTCAACCAGAAGCAGACTGCCTTATCACTGCCAGGGTTAAGTGATGTTTTCCATACCATTCTAGATATTGTATACATAACATTACCAGTCGTCTGTGGTCCCAACCCTTTTGTGACAATATATTTGTATAAAATAGAAAGTAAATAAAAAGAAAAAAGTTGTTTTTCATTGTTACTAACCATTCTCATTTAGTTATCAGACTGGCTGATTTGGAGATTGTTTGCCTGTATGGTTTGCATGACATACTTAACTCTCACCCCGCCGCCTGTCCGGTCAGTGACCTTACTCACGGAGAATCTTATCTGGGGTCACTGACCTTTGCCGCTATGCGATGACCACATACGCTGTCCATGTGGTTCGGTTTTTATTGATCAGTATGAAAACATTTGCTGTTATGCCTTATCACGCTTGATAATGAATTAACCAGCAAAACCTTAGTCTGTCAGTCTCTAACCAATGATCTGACTTATGATTCCAAACTGACAGCTGTAGTTTTTGTGAGAACGAAGCATGATAACTAGCCACGCCCTCCCAAGCCCTACACAAATGGTTTCATCCTGATTGACACATACTAATAAACCAATGTAGGCATTTGGGGCAAAGATTATTTCAGAGCTTGCTGTGATTGGTTCTTAGATACAGACAACTCCAGATGGTGGTCAGCTTGTGAGAAAATGAGATAATATTGCAAATTTGTTGAGCAACGGTTCACATGTCGATGTTACAGCCTTTGAAAGCTTAGTCTTTGTGATTCCGACTAGTGGTTCACTGGTTAACATTTCCATGTCACAATGTCTTGATTTAGAAGAGATACAGTGAACAATAAGATGGTGGTTACGTCTCAAAAAGGTCAGTGACCTGATGCGTGAAAATACTGCTTGTGCGGTCAGCTTGACCTTGCTGACTTTTGCCACCCGTGCGGCGTGAGCGCTTGGGAAACATGGGTGGCATTTGCCGCCCGGCGCAGGATGACGGTTAAGATCCTTAGCTGCTTGAATTTTGACGATCAAAGTTAAACTTACTAACTTAATTATTAAAATAAAATAGATACGTTCATTAATAGGTGAAATCTGATTTTTCTCAAATTTCAACCCTCAGTTATTCTAATTTTTTTATTTAATTTTTTTATTTTATTTCAGGATTTTGCCTAAACAGAGTACATTTGAGGGGCTGTCTAGTGTAATGAATTCTATCTGGGTCAGACATATTCAGTTCTTCATATCTTTCTGAGAGCAGACACAAAATGGCACTTAAAAGGAATCTGCCCATCTGTGTGTCATGTAAGAATGTCAAAAGTTGGATTAAGACACAGAAATTGAAGAATGTTGATGTGGGCTGAAGGGAAGGAGAAAGGTGTTGAGACCAGCAGATATTGTGCTCTACCTGTCAAGCTAGAACCATAATGTTTCTGTCAGATCTGCACAGACCATGGCATTAAGTAGTGATAGGAGGAACCAGATTGTTCTGAACAGCTTAGCAATGTTCTGTAGTGATTTCTGTGTGACACAGTATAAAAGGGATATGGTGCAAAGACCAGATGCAGAAGACAAAAAATTTGCACTGGATGAAAATATAACAGGAAGTTACTCCCAAGTCATACCAGAAAAAAACAGCAGTTCATTTCATCGGAAGCTCTTTACAAGAATGTACCAGTGGTTCACACTCAGTGGAATGCACAATGGGGAGAAACCATATATCCCTGCCTCATGAAATGTATGGTAGAGATTTTGTTCAATATATAGATCAGTAACCTGCAGTCGTAAGAAACTCCTCAGGTAGAGTGAGGCAGATGGTAATCTTCAGAGGAAGAGTGGATTCTTTCATTAGATATACCTTCCTGGCATCTTCTAGAACCCCTGCCGTACTGAGGTCTTGACTCTCGGCGTTTATTTCCCACCTTGAATTAAGAAGACAGTTATAAGACATTTGAAAATAACACTGAAAACAGGTTGACAAGAAGCAGCAACTGACAGGTGTTTGTAAAAGTGCAACTCCTTCACCAAATGTTGCACTCTTTTGTGGTGACTGTGGTAAAAAATTCTTTGAAATGGACAATATGGAAGTTCGTGGATGAAATCACATTGGAGAAGACGCTGAACAACTACATTGGCTGCAGTGTAAATATTTTTATGGGCTTTAACAGTACAGCGCTGTGCAATTTAGCGATCTGTTCAGTGAAGGCAGCAGCAGGATCAAAGGACAGAAAATATTCCATTGTGAAGAGCAGTTTTTTGCAGTCGGAACATCATGAAGTATGGAGACACAGTTAACAAGAGAGACATTGATTGAGGGAGTCAAGTTGCTCTGTGAAATGGTACTTATGATTATCACCTTCACTCCAACCAAGTAGGTCAGGTCGGTTCAGAGTCAAATGAGTTGTTTCGATATCTAACATTTTTACTTGTCCTACTTCTGATCTAGCTGTCCTGTGGTCTGCAACTATTCCTGAAATGTCCTGTGTTATTTTTACATTATAAATGTTTGTTTTATTGTTTGTTATTTGATCACACCTAAACATTCTGAAATAAAACGTCCCAAAAACCCCAAAGATTAAACTACACAGGAAAATAAATTTGCTGGAAATTCCTGATTTCTAGATTTTGAAAAGAAAAAAATCCCACAATTCCCAGGATGAAAAATTTAGGGCCAGTGTAACTAAATTCCATATCTTAGTCTTAGTGATTTTTGTCACAGTGGGCACTATCTCATCAGTACAACATGATAATAGGAAACTGGGTATAGGATCTAAATTATCAGTGTTTGGCATGGTTCACACAGGTCTTTAAAAGTCTATAAAGTCCTTAATTTTCATTTAAAAAAAATAAGTACTCAAAAAATTCTCAAATTCTGAAAATGTCAAAGGCCTTCAAATTTGTGTTTCAGTTGAAACATCTGAGATTCAAATCTTCCAATGGCACACTGGATTATTGCTACTTTGAAATACTGAACTTTTCAGAGTGAATTTACTGTGCTTGAACTGTGGATAGAGAAACATCACATTTCAATGAGTGCTGCACGCCATTTGTTTAGTTTCTTGCACATGGGTACTTAATTTTTGAGTGCTGCATACGTCATATTTCTTGGTCACAACAAGCACACAGGTCCTTAATATGTTTACTGTGAGTCCTTAGGAAGTCCTTAAAATTAGTTTTCAAGTCTTTGTATGAGCCCTGGTTTAGATTTAGCTTTTGTGATGACCTATCTGACATGGTCTTCCGGGACAGGTCGGGAAAATTCGAGTACTGGCCGTTTGAAGACATCAAAATTACCAATTGATACCTTTAAAACAATCAAGATCATTTCTAGGTGTCACAACTTTGTTGTCAGTAAAAAAAAAATCAAAAAAATCATCAGATTTATCTGGCATTTCTTTCCTCAAAAACATAAGGGAGCAATTTTTTTTTTTTTTACCTATCAAATCATTACATATTGCGAATAGCAGTTTGCACGATTTTTTTTTTTTAATTTAGGGGAATTTAACTATCTTTCTTTTGGCAGTTTGAATGGATTTTTCCAGACTTGTTTTAAGAATCTCTAAATTGTGAATAATGAGTCTGGTTTCTGCTACTTCCACTCTACTTTCTGACACTCTGACTTTGCCGTTTTGTCTTCAAGTGCGTATTATGGTGAAAACAATCTAGTTGAGATAACCTGGGTTTTCAGGGGTGTATGTTTGTTGACATGCCTGAATTTAACATGTCTGCTTTGAAGGCATCCTGATTCCTTGCCAATGTTATTGCCGTTTTCGGAAGTTTCAAGACATTTTCATTTGGAACTTTTCACTTTCACATAGACCTGCCTGAAGAACAATCGGACTTTGGTTGGATATCATTAGGTTCATTAAAAAAAGTAAGAGAACATGCATAATATAACAATGTCGTAATTTTATGTAATTTATGTCACTGGAGGCAGCAGAAAACAACAATAATGTAGGGGGCGCGCAACTCTGCATAAAGGGTGATAACTGTGGAAACTATAATTGCTCAGTGGTTGGGCAAGGTTAAAGGAACTGTTATAATCACTGTGGTCTGGTACACGTCTACAACTCATACAGTGTTACCTGGAAACACGTAGAGCTCTCCTAATTTCATGCAAAAGAAAAGTTCATCCTCCCATAAATATAGTACTCTAAGGTATCGAATAATAGGGGGGGGATGGAATAAAAGGTGGGGGGTAGGACAAAGCCAGTGGATTTAATAAAAGGTGGGGGGTAGGACAAAGCCAGTGGGTTTAATAAAAGGTGGGGGGTAGGACAAAGCCAGTGGATTTAATAAAAGGTGGGGGGTAGGACAAAGCCAGTGGATTTAATAAAGGTGGGGGGGATGGAATAAAGGGGGGGGGGGGGGAGATACTATGTAATAGTAAATATGAGAAGCATCCAAAGTCATGTCCATGTTCTTCTTTCAGAAGTTGCCAAATTTGTAAAACAGCTGTCTTGTTCCAATACAGACAATCTCTGGTTCATCAATATTCTCCACAATATCAGTTCTCTGGCAGCCGAGGACATCCCCAGGTTGAAACATGCCACTTTTAACAGCCACAAAGTAGCGCACAGAGAGTGGCTCCTCTGTAACAATGCAGGCAAGCCACTGCTGATACAGCTCAATGCACTTTGACTTAAAAACTTTCATGGGCAGTCTGCCTTTTAGACACCCCCTGACGTCCACAAACCATTCAAAGAGAGCTTGTCTCACTTCCATGGCCTGAGCTTTACGACCAGCACCTGGTTCCCTAAATCTCTTCTTACTTGCACTTGGTCCTGCCTCTTCATCACCTGCCCGTCTCTTGTTTTCTCTATTTTCCAAAGCCCTAGAGGCAACCTTTATTGCTTTTTGGAATTCGGGGCTATCATTTGGTGCATCCTTCAACGATGGGAATGTAAGGCGGACTGCCTTAGCTAGATATCCTTCTTTAGTATCAACCGATTTCGTGACAAACTTTTTACGCCTTCTGTCCCACACTTTCACCTGCTTTGCATCTTCAAGTTGCTGAAAATACTCATGTTTGAACTGTTCAGCCAATGTCGCTAGCTTTTCTTTTCCTCCAAAGAGTACTTTTTATTCTGCTTGCCAAACGCTGCCATGTTTATTTTCATTCATCTAGGCTAAGGTGTCCACCACGATTCTGATGATGATGAACGTTCAAAAAGTGTTACTCATGTTGCAGCTTCTTCAGTTTTCCAACTTTCTTTCCTGAAATTTTCTGTTTTTGGGCACTATTTCTGATCGAATTTCTATTGCCTGAAGCTTAATAAAGAAAAAGGAAAAACAAACAAACAAACAAACAACAACAACAACAAAACACTTCTTTTAAAAGAAATTCGGGATGATCAAGTGGAAAAGTTCATTCACAAAATTACTGATTGTACGTATGGGATTCCTTAGCTCTGAGAAAGTTTATCAGTATTTGATCCATGACGTTTTTACGGCTTCCTCAAACAAACAAAAGTACATGTATACCGAAAGTTGAATTAGCAATTAGACTTTTAAGCCCCTCCCTCTTCACAAACAAAAGCACACAACTGATGATCTCCATAGCACACATGCATTAGTCCAACACAACAATATTGGGACTGTATGACGTGTGCAAAGGTCCAATTTACTATAATATACATAAACTTCAATTCGGCAAACAGCCTTGCAAAGTGTTAATTTTGATTCTTCACAAAGGAGCACTTGTCTCCTCGATTAACACATACAGGTACGACGAACCGCATGCCTGTGTTTACGATTGTACGCGCCGGACTATTTTTAGAAACTCCTGGCCAGCGGACGGAAGTGCTTCAATTGCACCGTCTTGGTATAGTGGGTCTTGGGTTAGCATTCGGTCGACCAATCAACGATCGCGTTTATTTCACATTCTCAAGCCATGACCGAAGCTAGCCGAATGCACACGAATCGCACAAATCGAGGCCGAAGGTCAATGTGCCGGTGTCGATCTAGGCCAGAGGGGTCATGAGTAATACTACATGCACTAGGCTAGCCTACATGTAACACGCCTGTGATAAACGAAAGGTAGGCCTAGGCATATTCTTAAAATAAAACTATTCCAAAAAGTTTTATTGTCAGTTGTCGGCGATGGGACATCTTTGAAAGGGGCTGAAATTAATAAACGGGGGGGGGGGGGGGGGGGGGTGGAAATAAGGACCGGGGGGATGCGCATTTGTCGTGAAAAAAAATAAGCGGGGGGGGGGGGGTACGCTTATTCGGTACCTTAGAGTATCATCAATGCAATCAATGAAAAAAAAGAAAAGCAACAGAAAACACCTTGTCACCTGCTGTTAAATTAAGAAAATGAAATATATCTATTATTATATCTGTGCAAAAAGCCGTAGGAAATAGTGAAATACAAAAACATATGTATATGGGTCATTTTCACAAAATTGACAAATCTTACTTTGAGATTTTGGAAAAATATTTGTGCTTCAAATCAAGGCAACAAGAAGAACATTGTGTTGACAAATAGTTTATTTGTGTAACCGAAAAAAATTAGAGCTTAATCTTAACAAATGACATGGCTAGGGTGACATTTCTTACTTAAGCTGGAAAAAAAATTCCATCCTGTTACCAAGAGTTTCTAAACTGTATCTCTCAAACAAATTATAAAACAACAGCTTAAAATGTTTACAGAGTTTAGAAAAAGGCTAACAAAATTGCATAAGTAACTTTGAGAACAAGTGTTCTACATAAACACATTTCTCAGGGTGGTGTGGAATTTAATTTTGTAAAAACAATTATTTTAAAGGCTAAAGTTCCATTATTTAAAACATTTCAGGACCCAACACTGTGAAAATGCCTTAAATTTATGAGTTGTTGTCAATACTAACTAAATTGAGTTTTAAAATATCAGTGCTTACAAAAGCAATAATTTTATGGCCAAAATCATGATGGTAACAGGATGGAAAGTTAGGTAACAGCATAGAATGTTTTGGTAACAGGAAAGAAAACTAATATTTCCATTCTGTTACCTAGAAAAAATTGACTTTATCTTTTATAAAGTTGTTCAAAAACTGCTAAAAACGCACAAGTAGGTAAAACAACTTTAAATAGAGATAATACATAGTATAGTTATGGAGAAAATAATTCTGTAATGCCCTTGTTTAGGGTGATGTTTATTTTAATTAGGTAAGAAACAAATATATTTCGATGGTGAAAGTGAGAAAATAATACCAAAAAATAAAGGTTAGATTATAGGAAAATGTCCTGTATTTGTAAATTTAACAATTATTAACTGATTATATTTAGGAAATACCAATGCTTACAAAAGTCATACAATTATGTACAAAATACATGATAGTAACAGCAGGGAATGTTTGGTAACAGGAAAGAAAAATGCATGTGATATGTTTCAAAAGAATATCCAGGATACAATACAGGGTGACAATGCCTGAAGTTTCTACAGCATTTTGTTCTCATACTAAACTTTATTAGCTTTATCTCATCTAGAAACGGTTATTCTCCTAAGAAGAGTGAGAGTAGTGATAAAGCAGGGTGGTAAGAGTAAGAGGATTGGAACTATTATTGTGGTAACAGGAAGGAAAGAAGAATGTAGCTAGAATTGAAATCATCCCATTCAATATTAAAGATATCGTCAAAGAAGATTTTAAAGGCTTACTAGACATAGACATTTTTCTTATTTTATTTTATTCAAACCCCATAAGGTTTATCAAATAAAGAAACATGTGGTAATGCATGGTGAGAATGATGGACTTACTAATTATGCCAAGAAAAGTATTATCTTGAAAATGAATCTATTGTGTAATTTTAAAAGGATATAAAAACTTATAGATAATGTAGCATGTAATGAAAAGAATAACAGAACAAATTCTAACACATTTTCATACCATTTATAGGATAATTGTCCATAAAGATGTGCAAACTAATGCACTTCTGGAAAATGATACATGTATAATAAAATGTTAAAATAAACAAATCATAACCTTGTTGAAAATAAAGAAACCCATCTCTCTAAGGCCAATTTCTTTTTTTAACCAGGTATTTTACATTCTTAATTAAAACCATATTTAAAAAAATACTTTTAGTCATGCTATCAGAACTAAAAGAGCATAAACAGATGGTACTTTTACTTGGTGAGAATTAATTTAAATCACATCCGTACAATACATCTATATTTGTTTTGTATTCATTCAAAAGTGATATGCTCAGTTTATAGGCCTATTAGTGTAAGAAAATCATTTTGGCTACAGACCTTATTTATATTAATACTCTGTATTATACATTATTGGAAAGGAAGCAAAGGCACAAAGTGATTAGGCAGCCAATTGTAGGCACTTTTTGACCGTGTAGAAGTCCACATAATAAATGCCATAATATCATCTGAGCTGTTGATTCGAGGTACAATCATTCTGTGGAGATGATTTCGAACATTAGACTTAAAAGCAAGCCGAACGATAACAGACCCTACAAGTCCTAACTTATATTACAGAAAGTTTAAGAAAAAGACAGGAGAGACATCTTCCTAAAGAAATGTGAGGAAGCAAGAGAAACGCCACAATCTATACGAATAATGGATCCCTAATAGAACTATTCACAGTGAAGCAAATCCCCCCGAGTTATCAATAGCCACCAAGGCACTCCAATATCCTTCGTAATGGCAAAGAAGATATGCTATACTATGATCCCAACCAACCTCCCGCTCTTAAACTAAACATATAGTAAAGGAAAAAAAGCCTGTAAAGACTGAGAGCGGAAAGCACCTCGCCCTCCTCAAAACTGACAATCAGATGGTTCACTTAACTTTTACTAGAGGAATTCAGATGGTGATGTCCTCAATCCATAGCTCGTTCCAAGTCCAAAAAAGTGTCGTCTTTCTGTTACAGGTAGATATCTAAGGTGAATGGTGTCCCTCGCCGGTGTCGTCGGGTCAATGGGATGATCAGCTCGTTATATGAAATTGAAAGAAAATGTCATATTAATACAACTTAACTATAACCTAAAGTAAAAAGGACCTGAAATCACAATGTTATAACAGTACAATATGAAATAATGGAATAAAATGCAATAGATGGATCTAAGGGTAAGTCTGTCAATAGGTTTTAAGAATAATTTATCTAAATGGCATGGCGTTCTTTAAGTTCTTTAGGGGGTCCCTCTCCAGTGTTACGAATCTGGACTGGGTGGTAGTGCCCTCTAGCTGTTATGAAGAGGGTCTTCTCAATGATGGAATTATGACTGCATTTTAAATCGAGAGGTATTTACTATTTACTCTTTCGTACCATGCCACACACTAAGAACAATCTGAATAAGTTTCATAAACAGACCTGCAGGGCCACAAATTTAATTACATTAATTACCCTAACAATTTTGGTCTAGATCTATTACATAGTAAAGACAACATCAGCAGCATCAAATCTAAATTCAATAATATGTCACTAGAAGTCTTCTCTAGATTCCTATAATATTATGATAATTCTGACTCACTGTCCTACTGGATAAATTATGTTCAGCTCCTCGTTCATTGTTGAATCATCAAAGGACAAACACTTACACTTGGCCCCTGGTATTAGAAAAACCAGGGAACAGTAGACAATAGCAGTGGGCATATCTCATTCAAGCATATGGCTTCATCTCAATGTCTATAGAGGACTAGACATGAATCGAACAGACTTATGATTCTTCAGGCAGAATCGTGCCGACGCCTGCACAGATTGGAATTTTCTGTATGGAGTCATGGACATAGGTATGGCTACACTTTTATACTGTGCAGCCACCTGCAAACTACCGTCCAAATCCCTAGATTTGATTGGTGCATCCATGCGAGCTCATCTCGCAGTATTAATATATTCTACGTGGGAGTTGGTCACGGCCTTGTACTAAAAACAGACAAGGTCAATTTAAAATGTCAAAACAATTACTGAAATCTTTAAACCCTCGTGCTTTCTACATTTTATGTACGAATTTCTGAACGCGACTAAGCGTCTTAAACTATCTATCCTTATTCACCCCTTCTCTTCCCTTCTAAGTGTTCATCAAAATCACGGGGTCGAGAATTGCACTGTCACTCCTAACTTATCCATTCATTCTATCTCGCCCCACTTTCTTTCCATCTCTAAGAAAAAGTGTTTCAAAAACAAACTGTTCACGAGGACAGTTCAAGGACAAATTACGCTGGTTATAATCAACGAGACCGTGAAAAATCAAGTCCTTGCAAGTCGTGACCCAGCACGGCATTTATATTACTTAAACCCTGACACTAGTTCTATTCTCATTTCCCGTTCTAGGTAAGATAAAAAAAAAAAAAGAGATTCACCTCTCAATATAGAAAACCATTCAAATTTAATATTATAAAAAGGTTTGAAATTTGGAATGAATTTGATGATGATAATAATAATAATTAAAAAAAACAAAATAATAATAATAATAATAAATAATATTAATGATATAATAATAATAATAAGAAGAAGAAGAAGAAGAAGAATATAATAGATAGCATTTCATAGCGCATATCCATGGAAAAACTTAATCCATGCTTTATGCGCTCAAAAAATATGTATTAAAAAAAACTTCATTCATTCACTATCATAATGCAAGCATGCAATGATTTATAAGAGTCGAAACATTGCAAGTATGCGTGAAATAAATACACACACCTATATTTAAACACACGCCTAATACAAATATAGACACGTATGCATTCATCAACTTACATTACTATATACATGTATAATATACATAACATGCACAGACATATCCATACACAAATACATACAGACATAGTTATACATACATATACACACATACATGTTATATATGGATATACTTACATGTACACACATATATTATATACAAACATACATTCACATAATATATATGAAATGCATATGAGATACATAAATTTATACATAATATTAATAATAATAATAATAATAATAGTTCGTCCATCAGGTATGATGATGACCTTAACAACACCAGAGGAATAAAGAACAGAAATTGTTGAGAATTTCAACACATGGACAATAAAGAGAACTAAAGGACACAGAGGACAAAATGGAAAGACTGTTCTTTCATGACTTATGGCTTCTCATGTGACTGATAAGTCCTATTTTTGCTCTGAAGACCCTTCCGCATAAGTGACAAGAGTGCTCCGTTGGTTCAGTACCACTGGGCCTTTTCTTGCGCCGTTCTCTTTTTTTGATAGCCTGCTGGACTCTGTCAGCTTCCCATGCTTTGCTGCCTATGGTAAGGGCCGCCCTCCAATTTGCACGATCAAGCGAGAGCTTTTCCCACTCACTCACATCAATGGCAAAGGCCTTCAGTGATTGCTTGAGAGTGTCTTTGTAACGTCTCTTTGGGGCCCCAACATTCCTCGTTCCATTGGAGAGCTCAGAGAAGAAGATTTGCTTAGGGAGTCTGGAGTCGGGCATTCTGACAACATGTCCTGCCCAACGTAGCTGAATTTTTTTCAGGTGGCAGAACATGCTCAATTCCTTGGCACGATTGAGGACCTCAGTGTCTGGAATTTTATCCTGCCATTTGATCCTTAGGATCTTTCTAAGGCAGGCCAGATGAAAGTGATTTAGTTTTCTGGCATGCGATTGGTACACTGTCCAGGTTTCAGCCCCATAGAGTAGGGTGGGAAGGACCACAGCATTGTACACTTTCAGCTTAGTGTCTGTGCGAATGCCGGCAACATCCCACACTCTCTTTCGAAGCCTGCCAAATGCAGAGCTGGCTTTGCTGATTCTTGAGGAAATTTCAGTATCAACACGAGCCGTGGAAGACAGTGTACTGCCAAGATAGGTGAAGTTCTCCGACACCTTCAGAAGACTGTCATGGACTTTGATATTTGGGGTCACAGGATACTTGTCGTCTGGAGTAGGCTGATGGAGCACTTCCGTCTTCTTTGTGCTTATTGTGAGGCCAAAGTTGTCACAGGCACTAGAGAACTTATCAACACAGTTTTGCATGCTATCCTCATCGTGTGCCAGAAGTGCACAATCATCAGCAAATAGGTCACAGACTTGAGTACTTTTGGTTTTGGTTTTTGCCTGAAGTCTCCTGAGATTGAATAGACTGCCATCAGTTCGGTACTTGATGCTTACCCCTTGAGGAGGAGAGCCAAAGGCTTCTTGTAGCATTGCAGAGAACATGATGCTGAATAGAGTTGGGGCTAAGACACAACCCTGTTTTACCCCATTTGTGACAGCAAAGGGCTCTGAAACACTGAAGTTACTTTTGACTGCAGCTTGCATGCCATCATGAAACTGGCGCACTATTGTGATGAATTCGGGTGGACACCCAAACTTCGCCAAGATTTTCCAGAGGCCTTCACGACACACTGCGTCAAATGCTTTTGTGAGGTCAACAAATGTGATGTACAGCGCTTTATTTTGTTCCGTGCATTTTTCCTGAATCTGTCTGGCAGCAAAGATCATATCCGCCGTTCCCCTCTCTTTACGAAAGTCACATTGGCTCTCGGGAAGCAAGTCATTTGACGGGAGGTGATCAAGAAGGCGATTCAGAAGCATTCTTGCCAATATTTTGCCAGCAATTGAAAGTAGAGAGATTCCCCGATGGTTGTCACAGACTTGGCTGTCCCCTTTGTTTTTGTACAGATAGATGATTGAAGCATCTTTGAAGTCCTGTGGCAGCTTCTCCGCTTTCAACATATGATTGAACAACTCGGTCAACCTTTCAATAAGCTTTTCTCCACCGAAGGCATACACCTCAGCAGGAATTGAATCCACGCCTGGTGATTTGTTAAAGGACATCTGATTTGTGGCAGTCCGGGTCTCATTTGCTGTGAATGGCTTGGCAAGAGCTGCATTAATAGGAGTCTGAGGGAGGCGGTCAATGGACTCAGTATTTATATTTGATGGCCGATTTAGCACACCTCCGAAATGTTCTGCCCAACGCTGAATTATGGCATTCAATTCAACAATGCGTGTTGAACCATCTGACGCAAGAAGTGGCGTAGTGCCAGAGCGGGATGGTCCAAACACAGCTCGGAGGCTCTCAAAGAACTTTCTAGTGTTGTTTGTGTCGGCATATTTCTGAGTTTCTCTTACTCGCTCTTCAAGCCAGTCATTTTTCATTTTCCTCAGCTTCTTCTGGAGTACACCCTTACATGCACGCAGTGCATCAGCTTTTGCTGTGGAAGAGGGGTCACTGCAGTGAGCTTGGATGCGACTATTTTTTTCTTTGATGAGCACTTTGATTTCATTATCATTATCATTGAACCAGTCCTGGTGCTTGCGGACAGGAAAACCAACTGTGCTGCTGGCGCAAGAGTGTACAGTCGTATTTAGGTCACTCCAGCTCTGTTCAATGTTCTCAGGGTCAAAAGTCACGCAATCCAATTTTGAGGAGAGTTCTGAGGAGAGCTCGCTCTGTTTCTCAGCTGAGCAGTTTTGAAACATTTAGGCGTTTAGGTGGCGCTTTCCCTTGAGGGCGTCTATTGCGCCTCAATGTTGGTCTGAGCTTGCAAACAATGAGTCTGTGGTCAGTTCCACACTCGGCACCACACATCGCCTTTGTTACAAGGACATCCTTTCTGTCAGTCTTCCTCACAATGACATAGTCTATGAGATGCCAATGCTTTGAGCGGGGATGCATCCATGACGTTCTGTTTCTCACGGGGAGACTAAAATTTGTGTTGGTAATGAACAGGCCAAATTCAGCGCACAAATTAAGTAAGCGCAACCCATTGTTATTGCATTAACCAACTCCATGAGGGCCCAAAACATTTGGCCACGCTGAGATTTCTGAGCCAACCCTAGCATTGAAGTCCCCCAAGAGAATCAGCTTATCAGCTGCCGGGACAGAGCATATGACAGATTCTAGATCAGAATAGAACTTGTCTTTGGCTTCATCTGGGTTTGTCATGGTGGGCGCAAATGCGCTAATGAGGGTGGCTGACTGGCTTTTCCCAACTGGGATCCTGAGTGTCATTAGCCTGTCATTTATTTCAATTGGCATGGACTGCAAGTTTCTGACAAGGTCATTTTTAATTGCAAACCCAACACCATGCTGTCTCGGTTCGACTGCACCCTTGCCTTTCCAGAAGAAGGTGTATCCACCACTGAGCTCTTTCAGTTGGCCACTATCAGGGAGTCTGGTCTCACTGAGTGCCACTATATCCAGGTTGTACCTGCTGAGCTCAATGGCAATAAGTGCAGTGCGTCTTTCCGGGTTGTTTGAGTTGTCTTGTAGTGTGCGCATATTCCAGGCTCCTAGCCTGAGTAAGCTGAATTTCTTTTTGTTTCGACCGCAAAAAGGGATCCCCACTGGTCGCGGTATACCAGTCAGGGTGATGTGAAGTGGGCTTTCTTTAGGGCACCTTTTCTAGCCCCTTCCTCAGTTGAGGTGAGCAGTGCTATCCTTAAATAAGGCTGCTCAGCTACTGTGGGTGCTGCCTCCCCACGCCTCCACTTCAATCGACGATGAAGCGACCATAGCCCACAGCCACCAACGTGTAGGTCTGTGCTAACAGCTTCCAGTCTATCCAAACCTGCTGCCACCGCACTCGCCCATCGCCGTTGGAATTTTGAGAGGAAAGAAGACGAGGTGAGTGTTAAGACTGGCGCAAAGATGAAAGAAGACGAGGTGAGTGTTAAGACTGGCGCAAAGAGTTTGTTTTTAGTGAAAAAGAGCTGCGCAAACATCAGACTCACTCTCTCGCCGGGACACAACTTATCCAAGTGGCAAGACAGGGTCAAGAAGACTGGAAATGTATCCAGGTGCAGGAGGAGGCCAGAGGGACAGTCATATTGCCTGGCCGGCTGCCTGTAGGCTACTCCACAGCCTCGCAGTCCCAACTGACTAGGGTGAAAGACCCAAACCAAAGAACACCAATACTGGTGGATGCTCTGTGTCACGATATCCAGGCCAGAGTGACGGTATATTGCCATCTGCCCTATCAATCAACCACTGTCCTGCTACCGCCAGCTTCGAAGCTGCGTCCGGGAAGTTTGCTCAATTCTTCGTCTGTGATTTAGGCAAACAAGCCTATGACCACACCGCTACCGGGGGCCAATATGAAGGACTCAAATACTGAGGGTCACATTGTGGCCTAGCATGTGGCCGTTGGGTTAGATGAAACCTCCTCCGCCCTGGCCGTTTGCACCGACAGGTGCACGCCCACTGATACCATGCTAGCGTACCAGTTCATGGAACAGGTTGTACTGGATTACATGTTACCGGTAGCAGATGTTTCTGACCTGACCATTTATACATACACACTACTATAATATATAGATAAAACACATGCATATACAGACATATACATAAAATATATATATATTTTTTACCAATCAGGCCTATTTATATGAAAAAGGTTTAACTTACATCGTTTATTAAGACAGCTTTAGGACTTTTTTTTTAGGTTCTTTCTCAGATGGTAGATTTGATATCTTGCAGAAATTGTTTAGCAAAATGTTGCTCATGACAAAGCAGTTGTGTTGTCTCATCTCAAAATCATAATATTGTGAGATGTCCATAAATATTTCACTCAGAGAGTTTCTGCATACTTGGTCACACACTGACTGAAATGCTATGTAGCAAAAGATGGTCCACTGACATGCAGAGTCTCCGGCTTGAACTAGGCCTCCTCTACTCAAAGAAGATGTAAAGTCCCCATACTTTTCAAAGTAACGAAAACTATCCTCCTTTAGATTTTTGTCTTTTCTTATGACATAGCCCGCAATGTAGACTAGACTGCACTTCACTTCTGTTTTGACTGAATTCTCTATTTCTGGCAATGATTCAATCAATTCACAGAGCTCATGAGTCCAGTGAAATACACATTTTTCACAATTATGACCCGATTCAGAATGTAAACCAGATACATCTAAATTAAGTCTTAACAAAACTTTTGTTTTCATTAAGTTCACTTTTTCTAATATTTGCTGTGCATTTATAAAATATGTGCCACCACTACCTTGCCTAAGTTTCCCAAATGAATTTTCCAATGGATCAGTTGTGAATTTTCCAAGCAGTACATATCTATTTGTTTGCAAAAGGTATTTTGCCATTTCAACAACACCCAAGCAAGTGTGCTGGATAGCAGTGGCTGTGTCAGCTGTCAGCTTTTTTTCCCTTTTGCCATGTGAGCCCTTTAAACTTGCAGCAAAATTAGCAAATTCTGTTAAAAAATGTAGTTGGCTATCATCAGGGGACACGATTGCTGCACGGAGAGGATCTCTTTGTCGTACATCTTCATTAAGAGATTTCACATTCATGATTTTAAAAAATGTTATTACTTTTTCTATAAATTTGACAGTGCCATCAACATTTTCTTTCTGCATGCCTGGGTGATTTATTAATGCTTCTTTTGTTTCACCACAAAAAACTTTTAAACAAGTCTCAACTCTTTGTCTCTCTATTGGTTTGGGGTTTGCCGCTTGGAATGTGACTTTAGACATTTTTTATTAATTCCCCATCTTCACATTTTTGAAGCTGTTGGATTTGCTGCCATTTAGCAGTCAGTTGATCTCCATTGTGGTCATACGTGATTTCTCCAGTTTTCTCTGTGAGCCAATTGTTTCTGATATTTTTTAAGATATGTATAAAATCATAAAGTAAAAACATATTGTCGTCTGTTTTCCATGGTGATGTTAAAGGAAACATTTTGAAAAAGGCTTGGTTTATTCTGTTATTATCACATATTATACATATTGTAGAGCCACCTGCATTTTTAATATGAGTTAATAGAAGCTGTGTCTGTTCAAACATAAATTGTGCATCTAGTCTCCAAACTGGTAACATCTTAACTAGAAATGAAGGTCCTCCAAAAGGAGAGACTAACATAAAACCTAACACTGTTGTTGCCAGATGCTCTGGGTTATTGATGGCTTTTCCAAACAGCATACCTCCATGATAATAATGTCAAAAGAGGTTTCACGTAAACTTCATCTAACAAGAGAATGAACTGCTTCTGTCTTTGATCTAATCCAGTAAAAACGTTTGAAATAAAAGTATAATCACTTGAATTATTTACTTTAGATGACAAACGATTTAATGTTGCTAAACTTGGAAGTCCAAAATCTTTCCGAAGTTGATTGTACAACGTACGAGATGTAGCAAGATATTCAAATGCTCTTACAATAATTTCACTGGAATATTTTAGTGTTCCAACTTTTGTTGTGCCTAAACTTACACATTGCTCAAGCAAAACTGACTTCTTTTGATCTAATTCTAAAGAGTTCAGATAGCGTAAAGCTTCTTCTAGTTGTGACCACCTGTTAAGTTTCACAATTTTATTTTTACACAATGATTTAATTGAGGTTTTGACACTTGCATGAAATCCTTCGAAACTTTGATCAGGAGAGATTTTTAATAAAAAGCGAGGAATACTGGACGAAGGCAGATAATCCATTGACTGAAGACACAACACATTTTCATTTCTAAAAGCACTGATGTTAAAAGGAAAATCAAAGCTGTGAGCTCCTACACGTGAACACAATGAATCAAAAGAAACATCTTTTTGTGAATATTCTTCTAACTGGTCACTTTCAACTGATCTGACTGAAGGACTAGATCTACATGTTGTTCTTGCTAAGGGCACTGGTGTTGGAATTAAACTTTTGGGCAAATTAGAAAAAATCGATGGAGGGTTTTTTGGTCTTAATCTTCCTTTGACAGAAACAGTTTCAAATCCATCTGGAAAATGTTTGATGCAAACAACAGTACTTGTACTATCAGGTATATTGTCACGAGGGATCGCTTTCATCCAACGTTCTCTCTCATCTTTATCCTTAGGTAGCCTAAAAACGGTAACCTTGTCAGTTGAGTCATAATTTGACCTGCACCCAGTAACACAACATTTTCTACCCATTTTCAATACTCAATATTCCATTAGAATGCACTGAAATTGGTACTTAGAATCTAGATAGTTGAGGACGATGGATCAAGATCGTTACCGTGTAACATGGAGGCTGCCATTTTGAAAATTGTTTACTATCACCGCTGTTCTTCTCACCTCCCCTGACCTAGTAAATTTCGGAAACGTTTTTAAAATAAAAAAACAATTTTAATTGAAATAAAGAACATGTTATAAAAATGGGAAAATATAAATTACACGTTAAAAGAAGATTAATATCAAAGGAACACTATTTCTTCATTTGTATAGGGAATACTTTAAATTTCTATTACAATACTATTTTTAGTAAAGGTAGGACACTTGGCTGTGTAATTTTGACTCCCGCCATTTTGACCTCGTTCGGTTTCGCCTCCACATTTCAGACGCCAGTCACGCTGAGGAGGCCGGTAAATTCTAGTAAGCCATGGCATGAAGACAAGTCAATCCACAAGTAAATGTTTACATACAGCCCACTGTTTCTGATCACAACAGTAGTGTGTCCAAAGGTTTGTTATCAAAGAATGGCAACTAAAAATAGTGTCAGCAGGTTTTCACATCATAGTAAGCAGTGTCCACTTGGGGGTGGGGGAAAGGAGGGGTAGGGGGGAAGGGGCTGGGGGGAGGAGGAAGAAGGAGGGGGAGGGGGAAAGGAAATGGGGGGGGGGGGTGATGGGGGAGAAAAGAGCTATTTCTTTCTTTTGAGAGGAGCTGCCTTGAGAGGAGCTGCCTTGAGAGGGGCTGCCTTGAGAGGGGCTGCCTTGAGAGGGGGCTGCCTTGAGAGGACTTCCCACCCGCTTTGCACTGTCCAAAATGTCTTTCCTTTGCATTTCTGCTTGTTCATACAAAAATGTTTTCGACATCTTGTTGTCCTTCTCCTGTGTGTCTTTCTTTTTCTACCTGCTGCTCGCCGTCTGCATGTGAAAGTCAGTTGCAACATCGACTGGCTCATAGAGGATGTCAGAGCGGCCAAACAATTCTTCCGAGGTTTTCTCTTCAGCCAGGAGAACATATTTCACTTTCTGATATGCCTCACAAGTCCGGACATACATCCTGTTGGCTGCATTGTTCACAATCATATTCATGCTGCTGAAACTCTGTTCAGCTCTTGGTCCAGTGAATATGCTGAGGCATTTCTTGATAAGTGGTGACAGACTTGGACATTTCACCAGTACTTTCCCCCACCAGATGTCAAGTTGGGTGTCTGTTTCAGCAGGTGGCAGATCAGCGGCGGTTTGGTAGTTTCTGAGCTGCATTTCCATGTCGTCAGTCACAGTGATGTTACAAAGTGAACATAGCTTTCTCAGGTGTGCATACGTTGCAGTGTGTCCCCGTACAATTGGGTCCAGTGCTGACAGGCAGATCAACAATGCATTGTCGAGAGGAAACTTCTGCTGCATGTAAGCTCCAGTTGACCTGTAAGCTTCCTTCACATTTTCTCTGAAGGTCTTCCGTGTGTCTGCATCAGCCTTTGTCAAGACAGCTTCAGTCTGTTCACCCACAAAGATGTGCTTTGCTGGTAGACATATGTCTTTATCACTGGGGTGTCAGTGTGAGACTTTCAGGGCGAACATAGCAAGCAAAGAAGTGTTTGTATGTTTGTAGCAGACTGTCATGAAGTTTATGGACTTGTGGAGTCTTTTGTTCAAAGATGAGGACAAATTCTTTAAGGGGAGGCGGTCATGATCAGGGCTACAGATGACATCTAATGGTCTGAATGCATATTTGTTATATTCCATATGATATTTCTGGCAAATTATGAGGACAGAACAATGTTTTCTGCGGTTTTCACAATAACATTAGGTTCGGTGACTATGTTTAGAGTGTTGCATAGTCATTTTTGACATAATATAAAGAACACTGTATCTCAAAAAGTTTTCATGCTAGAAAGCTGAAATTTGCTGCAAAATTATATCTTTATGCTATCTATGACCCTACAAAAGGATATCTTGATGTTCTACATACTATTTTGATTAAGGTATATTCTCTGATGCTGACAATTTGAGTCCCGCAAATGTCAGTGCCTGCCAATTTCAAATGGACCTACCTCAAAAATAAAACCAATTTTTAACAAAAGCTTCTGTCAAGTCAGAGGTACATATGAACTGATTATTCTGTGAAAATTTTAGGCTTATTTGATAAGAACTTTTTGAGATATGGTGTTCTTTGTGTGCCACGGACTGACGAAAACAAGGATTTGAGAAAAATGGCAAAAACGATTATGACATACAATTCCAAGAAGAAATCATGCACACAGATGAGAAAACTCTTCATTTTCTTATTATTACATTATCCCATGCTAAAAAACACTTGAGCACAAAACAATAGATCAAATTTTAAGAGTCTTACCACACAAGAAAATAACCCAACCCCCTTAACTAAACGTATGCAAAAATGTGAAGTCTTATTAACCTCAGTCTCCATCTCCCGGAAAATAAAATTCCCCATACAGTTCTTTCAGTCTTTCTTCTTCTCTTTCTTTTGCTTGGGCTTTACTCTCTCTCCATTTCTTGGCAGCCTCTGTACAGGCATTCTCTGCTTTCAGTATCCTGATGTGGTCTCGCTTTTGGCCCCTCTGCACCGTTTCGAAACCAATCGGCAAATTCAGTGCCTCTAAAAAGTTTCTTGAAGATGTGGATCCAAAATTGAATTCACCCACTCCTACAGTAACTGCTATCTCCACTCTTTTCCTGGTGGCAAATTGGTGCTTAGGGCATTCAGTAAGACCTTTCAAACGGTATATCGGTGGTCAAGGTACGACAATCGTGTTTCGCACAATTCAGCGTGCTTTCGGGGCACATTTTGGCATTTTCGTAAATATTTTTGCAGACCCCACCTCACCTCAAAGGCCATTTTAGGCACTTTCTGTTTGTCTGATGGCAATGGGACATGACCTATTCGATTCAGAAGATATTTTTCTATGAGAATCGATAAAAATCTCAAAATCGATATTCTAAAGGATATTGAGTCAAGTTCGCCCATACCCACGCCCGTGGATCCCCTTAAACATAAGCAGCACAGCCTTGATGAGGTGACTCAGCAATAGTGTTTGTTGCCTTGTGTTGAACAATTTGGCCACGATACGAGCTTTCCTGTCCTTTCCAAGTTCTTGCTTTTCAGCTTGCGCAATGTTGCGTACACAAGTTCTCGACTTCCAGCAGAACACTTTTTCAAGATGGCAGTAATATGGCATAGAAATTTGTCTTTTTCACTTGCAGGAACCCATGTATAGTAAAACACTGTCAGCAGATCAGAAATGTCCAGAAATCGGGCAGTGCAGTCAAATATAGACAGCCATCTGTGGCCAACAAACTCAGTGGGCATTAAGTCTGGCAAGTCAATCAACTGGGCAAGGTGACTGAAATCCTCACGCAGGTCAGCACTGAAAGTAAAGTCCCTGTGAATATCACCGAGTAACTTTTCCAGGTGCTGAGCAGGGTCAATCTTGCCACAAAAGTCCTTTACGATGTTGTGTATATGGTGGCAAGCATCGCCATCTATATCCATGACGCTGGGGGCATCTGCTTTGTTTTTCTTGGAAGCCGTTGTTCTTGCCACGCATGTAGGCCGCAGAATCACTGAGCACTGACACCAAGTTTGTTAGAGGGATTCCATCTTCTGCAAACTTGTTTAAGACGGCATCATAAACGGTCTGTGCATTGACAACTGTCATTTGAATCGATGCGTAGAGGTGCGTCACTGATTTCCCCAACTTCTCGCAAAAATAGCACACCATGATGTTAAGGACATGATTTTTGTTTGACTTTACAGTCGTTTCATCTAAGTTGATGGAGAAGGGCGAAATTGTCATGGCAGACATGGGTCTTTTGTGGAACACTTTGGAGACTCCTTCCTGAAGTTTGTACGTTGCAGCTGTGCGGCCAAGTGACACTTGAGACAGGGCTTTGGGGTCTTTTGCAAGCTCCTGGGCCAAGGAAACTAAACGTGGGCCCATACTCAACGGCAGTGAGTGTTCTGCTATGAAAGAACAAATCAAGGCTTCTTGATTGCTCTTTCGGTCATTAATACTGACATGCTGAGGTGGGGTGGGTGTTTCACACACGGATTCGGATGCTGATTGAGACTGAGATAATATAACATTTGATGGAGTGCCGTAAGGAAGAGGCGGCTGTTTCTGCTTTGTGGCTGTTCCATCTTCCATGGCTTTCACTGCCTGAAACATGGCTGGAAGTGCCTGTTGAGACTTCTCATTAGCTTGTTTGTGTTTCTGCTTGTGACAGGCTCGTTGTCCATGTTTTACAAGGGCTTTTTTCCCGCTGCTCCCATATGTGATCCTGTCGCGACAAACTGTGCACCACACAACTCCAGCTTCCTTTATTTTTCGAATATAGTCGGACATAAAATGTCTGAGCTCGTCTTTCTCCTCCAGCCATGACCACCGAAACTTGTTCTTAACGCTCTCATCCAACTTTTGAAAGCAAAAGCTCACTTCCTTTCCGGTCTAAAAATGCCATTTTTGCCATTCCAACGGCAATATAGGTGTCACTGACACTTATAACTGGCGCGCTACGATCTAAAAACAGCCTGAGAATCCACGCGTGTCTTCACTTCGCACAGTGAACAACTAGGGTAGGCTAGCATAGGTCGTAAACAAAGGCTGGGCCTAGGCCTAGTTTTCTTCCGCTTCCGGCTAAGTAGAAATATTTACCCGGTGTCACAGTTAAACTTTTACGGCCGGGAAAAAAATTCCGGCTCTTTATCGGCGGCCGGCCGGCGATTTTGCGTAAATGGTTTTTAGCCGGAAAACTGGCAACCCTGTGGCACTGATAATAATAAGCACATCCTTTCTTTAAAGTAAACTTTGAATCAGATTCAAAAATTAATGCCACTTTTTTCTCTTTCACAGCATCAATAATAAACATATAATCTCTAGCTGCCCATGGGCATTTAATTTCAAGACAACCAGTGCCACAGCATGCACAGGAAATAATGCCATCAGGTGTTGCAGCAAGAAATGGCTCATCTGATTTAATACGTAAGCCACTCGCAGAACAGGAAAAATCAATGTGTTCTGCAGACATCTGCTCCCTTGCTATTTGTTCATTTTCAATTCCCCATGTTGTTGCACTGGACTTGAACAATTTTGACTGCATAATACTCCAATCAATGATAAAGATGGCTTCTCCACCTGAGTATGACAAACATCATAAAACTTTGCCGTAACTCGGCCAACCCTCATGTCCAACCACAGCTGACATTTGGACTGACCAATAGTCTCCGACTCAATTATTCTAGCTTGCTCTCTTGTCATCTTCATATTCAAGCCAGAGCAATGTTTTTTTATGTCCTCATATGAAGCACCCACTAAACTGTCATTTCTCAGTGTGTAAAGTGGTGGTGGTATGTGTAACAGGGCGACAGACAGGCAAGGTATAGCTAGCGTGGGAAGATAGCTAACGGCGGGGAGACAGAGTTATTGTAGGCCAGAGGGGGAAAGTAGCCGATGCAACTGAAGCGCTTTGACACCCGAAAAGGGTAATGTTTACTTGACCGCCGTACTTGTCGATCAGATCACCTGGGAATTGCTTGGGGGGTAGAGCTGTTTCAATAGTATTTGACGTGGAGTCGACGGGGGTGGCTATTAGGATAACTAATGCACACTCGGTGGGCGTCTTGGGACGCTACCTGACTGGGTATAAATCCCCGAACGCTCCTTCCAACTTCAGACCGCTGAGAGCACTCACCAGCTTCGTGCCGAAGAGGAGACCACAACCGCAACTGTAACTTTGTACTAGTCTTGTGAGTGGGGAAGGTCAGGGAACCCGCAAACATCCTTTGTCAGAGCGTGGTATCTTTGGTATCTTGTCGGCATTTGAGCTGTTGCTGAGTGGTAAGTTAATTGTACGATGTATGTGTATTTTACTTAATGTTCATGATTGTAGAACCTAAATCTAGTGGGTTTACTTTGGTATAACTACTGCCTCTGAGAGAGTCACGGAAACGCCGTTACATATATGTTACGAAACCTTATAGGATGGGGTCTGTTAGAGAGAGCGTTATTCTTCGTGGGGAACGTGTAAATATCATTAAAACTGTATTGATCGTTTATTCTATTGCCTATATGGGAGCCTATGGAGTATGGGAGCTGCAGCCTGACTTATAACAGTGTCAGCGGTTAAAAGTATTAATGACGAATATCCGTCATGGAGTAAGTACGGAAGTCATGCCTTCCAGCAGTAGATTAGGAAGTTGCGATTGTTTTTCTACAGAGGAGGAAGAACAACACCTTCTTGGCTTCTCAACTTCTTGTACTTTGATTAACGACATCGTGGCTTCTTGGCTTCCCGACCTATTGGTACCTGCCGATACCTGTTGATCTAACTGCGCAGTCAAGCCAGGGTAGAGAGGAAGAACCAGTGCCCAGATAGCGCCATACACCCCTAAAGGAGAGGTTTCCTTATGCTGAATGTTCCCATGTGTTTTATAAAATGTGCTAGAAATTGAATATTACGAAGCCATTTAATTAGCATGTACTGATTTGCATCAACTTCATTCCATCGAAATTCACATGAAATTGTATGACCTGTGTTCCTATTATTATTGAATGAATTAATAATTATTGTATATATGTAAGCAATACAGATATCGTTTGTTATAACTTATAGAAGAGAGATAGTCGATTATTTAGTGTGTTTGTGCCGTGCCCATCACGGCTGGTGTCAGAAGAAAGTTAGTGAGAGAAAGTGGAAACATCACAGTATGTCTCTATTCGTTGTGAAAGAGTGTTGATACTCTTTATGTAGGGGAGGTGGTGGAGACATGGGACAACATTTTGAAATTTCAAAAAAAAAAATCGGAAATCTGTTTGTATCCCCCACAAGCACACAAATCATGTATTAAGGCAAACTAACACCATTTTCGAACTGATTGAAATGTTTATTGAGCATATGTGACCACAAATAAGCGCATGGCAATCTTCAAAAATCGGACTACAGTTGGGTGGACACTTGGGACAGTCGGTGGAGACTCGGGACACCACATGGGGTGACTTGGGGCAATGCATTTCAGATGCTTAATACTGATAAAAATTAAACCAGAATCAACAAGTAAGGCACTAATTGTGACTTTTATAAGATTATTGATGATAACAATTAAAGATTTAAGAAAACATGCCACAAAGCAGGACTTCTAATCGGCGGTGATGATGACAATTTAAAAAAGATTTAAAAAACAAAACAAAACATGAACAGAAAAACAATGAATGAAAGCATGAAATTAAATCTTGTCTCTACTGAATATTAGGCCTAATGTCACCAAAGTTAACATTGAATGACAGAAAGTCCTTTGTTCGGGCCGTGGTACCACTCTGGGTGGGTTGCGGCAACACGGCTCTCACATCTGAAAGAGGGAAACTGGCCGGCTCCTCTATGCTTATGACAAATTTTCCATCCTGTTTTGTACTTTTCTTTAAAAACCTAATTTCAATGTCATCATCTTCATCTTTCCCTGAAATGACTTCACCAATATAATAGCACATTTTCCTTTT
This sequence comes from Onchidella celtica, assembly GCA_963931925.1. Classification (NCBI taxonomy): domain Eukaryota; kingdom Metazoa; phylum Mollusca; class Gastropoda; order Systellommatophora; family Onchidiidae; genus Onchidella; species Onchidella celtica. The sequence continues at coordinate 4,573,962 of OZ007584.1, read as the reverse complement.
TCCTGCAAATTCACACAAAACATACGAACCCACTGTTACTTCTGAAACTGTTCCCATTTGAATGACATCATCCATCTCATCACTATCTTCTGGCGGTTCAATTAAATCTTCAAATTTCCATATCATCTCAGTCATCATCACCTTCAAAACAGAGAGACTTTCTTACACGTTTGCCTAAACCAAGTCTAGAAGTAGAAGCAGCTTTCATGTGGTCCAATTCTGGAGTGCTTGTTGCAACCATGGATTTCCCTCTCTTCCTGCACGTATTTGACACTTTCCTGGGCTGTGCCTTGGGTAGTCCTCTGAAATCGAAAGGACATGAAAATGTCCGTGCATGCCTAGGCAATGGGCCTACATCAGAGGATGTGGTGGTTCCATGGAGAACATTGGCTCCAGGGGTTGAAGCTTGGGGAACGTTGGCTCCAGAGGTTGAAGCTTGGGGAACGTTGGTTCCAGAGGTTGAAGCTTGGGGAACGTTGGTTCCAGAGGTTGAAACTTGGGGAGCGTTGGTTCCAGAGGTTGAAGCTTGGGGAACGTTGGTTCCAGAGGTTGAAGCTTGGGGAACGTTGGTTCCAGAGGTTGAAGCTTGGGGAACGTTGGTTCCAGAGGTTGAAGCTTGGGGAACGTTGGTTCCAGAGGTTGAAACTTGGGGAACGTTGGTTCCAGAGGTTGAAGCTTGGGGAACGTTGGCTCCAAGGGGAAAATCTCGGTCGGTCACCTCAGAGGCAGCGAAATCCTCATCGCTAAAAACGTCTCTGTTGAAAGGCCAAATGCCTGCTGCTTCAAATCCACTTTGGATGTTTCGAGGAGTTATTGCTTGTAACCATGCGTTACCAACAATCTGTGCAAGATTGTAAATGGTAACTGGTATGGCAGGATATCTCATGATCCAACTTTGCAGTGCCCTGTTGTAGGCGGATTTTAACGGACCAAACACGGACCTGTCCAATGGCTGAGTTTTTTGGCTCGTGTGAGGTGGAAGTGTCAAAATAGTACAATGGTTTTGTTTTGCGTAGAACAGTCCTTCGAGTGAAAGATGACTTTCATGGTTGTCCATAATTAGTAGAACTGGGTTGTCAGCTGTTGGTTTAGCGTGGGCGATAAAGTGTTTCAAGACCATTAAGAAGTTGTCGGTGTTCATCCAACCCGATTGATTCGCCAATCCTAGACTGCCTTCTGGAGCCCCATTCAACATATAGGGCTTGAAGTTAACTCGTGGGAAAAACAAATGCGGATGGAATAGTATTCCCAGATGCACTAACAATGGCACAGGCAGTAATCAAAACACCTCTCTCTGCAGATGTTACCTGGCCAATCTGCTTTTTGCTTTGGGTGCCAGAGTTTTTGAAGGTTTTTGAACAGTTGTGAAACCTGTTTCGTCGAGGTTGTATATGGACAGGGCATTCGCCCCAGAAGATTCAATAACATTTTCAAGCAGATCGAAGAAATTATTAACGTTGTGCCGGTTGAATGCACTGGCACGTGCGCGCCATAGATGTGGCCTCTGGTGTTCGCAACACAATACCCTGATGACGAGACATAAATCCCTTACGCCACTCGTCACCGGCCATTTTATTGTCTTTCCACTGTTTGGGGACATCAATGTTGTTCATTGTGGTTGCTTCATATGCCAGTTGGCGAACCTGCATGACTGTAAGCCCATAAAATACTTCAGAGCATTACAATACATATTGGGCAATGATGTCCTCTTCTCTGTCTGTAAAAATCTGAGCCTTTCTAAAGTCAGAACCCAGATTGTCAGTCTCCCCGACTCTCCCCATTGCGAAAGGCTGTGACTTTTCGTGCCAATGTTGACTTCGCCAACCCAGTTTCTCTGGCAACTGTTCTTAAACTTTTTCCTTTCAAAATATCTTGGACAGCTGCCTCGTATACTGCATGAGGGTGGCTTGGCCGGCCAGTCTTCTTTGTGTAAGTCCTAGGCATTTTCTGTGAATGGAATGAAAGCAAAACAAAAAAAGTTAGTGGATAGGCCAAGGCTATATCAATAGGAACCATAATAAATAGCCTAAATATTGCCTTAATAAAAGAGCCAAACACCCAACATCTACGCTACAATAGGGACTATTAATAGGACACACACTCTTAGAATTTGGCTTGTGCATTTTGCACAGAAATAGAAGCCCTACAATGTAAATCTAGACCCAGCAAAGTGAGTTATACTGGCTCATAAGTAGTTTAATGGCCACTTGTCTTCATAAGCACACAGAAGAAAATAATAATTAGGAAGAGAAACATCCACTTAGGCCCCTATCTATTGTGATGATGTCTGGTGGAGATTTGGGACATGCCAAAAATCATGACGGGGAGACTTGGGACAGCCTGTCCCAAATCTCCCCATCCTTATTTTAGCCTGTCCCAAGGCTCCCCACCCTTACCTCATATCAAACACTAGCCATTTTGGTTTAGTTCCCCTCTGCTTCTACATTTTATGCCATGTTATAATACATTATTGATGTTTTAAGATGGGCACACAATACTTACCAGATCCAGAACTCTCGGCCGAAAGAAGATACAACTGTAAAAAGCAGAACCCAAAAATGTTTTTTCTGCAGCACAAAATTTGTATTTTCTGTCAACATTACCAAGAAGGCTTTCGGCCAGATTTTGTTGTTTTAACAACTTCCTGTTGCCATGGGCCTTTGATATTATGGACCACAAGATTATGGTCCAAGTAGAACTCTGGCAATCAACCCTGTCCCAAGTCTCCTCCATCCCAAGTCTCCACCATCTCCCCTGCAGCTAATATGACAGATTTGTTGCCCTTGGAATCTGACAAGGCTGTTAAGACTTCCTTAACATCTGCATCTGTGGGTTCTGCTGGCCTTTTCTTTGCCTTCGGTGATTTGATGGTCACATTATGCAGAATCTGCTTCCTTTAGGAGGAGGGGTTAGTGAAAACAATGTCCGAGGCCTTTTTTGCTGTGACTTTCGATATGCCTGCAAGTAAAATCAATAGCAACATGTCAACACATACATTTTATTTAACCAAGATATATATATATTCATATTATAGATCTACTCAGTAAGTATACAGTTTAGTTTACATTTTTATTGTGTGGGGCATGGACCACAAAGTGGTCAGCAGGGATTGTTGTAAGTACCGATAGTACTCAGAATGATTTCAACACAAAACTCTTGTGATCAAGGCGCACTTTGTAGAGGTTAAAAGTAACAAAACTAAAGATATGTTAGAGGTAAACCCACATGTATTATCCAAGTGCAGTGGAAACCTGATATAACAGGGATGATGGGACCAATACAAAAGCCCTGTTATATCAGATTCCTGTTAAATCAGATATCAAGGGAGATAAGGACAGATCAACAAAATCTTAGTTTTTTGTAAATTACGGGTTCTGTCCCTTGACACAATACTGTTTAAACAAGGATTTAGTAGGCCTTTGCTGTTTACATTTTTTGTTTTTGGGGGGTTTTTTGTTTTTTTGATTGTTGTTTTTGTTTTTTAAGGCACAAGTGAGAACCAGTTGGCTTCAGGCAGATGCCCCCCACCAAAAGGTACTATTCCTCCTTGGCCAAATTTTTTTTTTTTTAGTTTTTTTTTTTTTTTAAAGGCCCAAGTGAGAACCAGTTGGCTTCAGGCATATGCCCCCCCCCCCCCCCCACCAAAAGGTACTATCGCTCCTTGGCCTAATTTTTTTTTTTTTTTTAAAGCCCAAGTGAGAACCAGTTGGCTTCAGGCAGATGCCCCCCACCAAAAGGTACTATCGCTCCTTGGCCTAATTTTTTTTTTTTTTAAAAGCCCAAGTGAGAACCAGTTGGCTTCAGGCATATGCCCCCCACCAAAAGGTACTATCCCTCCTTGACCTCATTTTTTAAAATTGTTTTTTATTAAAAAAGAAAAAAGATAAAAATTAAAAGAAGTGTCTATTTTTTTGTAAAGAAATCATCCTTCTTTTTCTGTTTGCGTTTGCTGATGGCAGAATCTTGCACAAAACTTTTAACATTTGAAAGTTGTCTGTATCTGTCACTGTCAGCTTGTTGCAAGAGGTAAGACCTGGCAGTATATAAGGCTTCTAAACACTGTCTGCTGGTAATAGGAGGGATTGTCACACTCTCATCTTCTTCCTCTGGCTCTATTAAGTCGGTGCCTCCTTCTATTTCTTCCTGAACAGCTGTGATTATGTCCTCTTCTGTCAGTGGGGCTGAAGTTGGGACTTCACTGTCAACTTCAATCAAAGCTGCTGCACTGGGCACATCATCAAAGGTGTTTTTCCTCCTTAATGTATCCAAAAGCTGTCCCACTTCACTCTTTTCAGCATCAAGGAAAGAGCATAGACTTTCTTCTTCACCCTGCGGCTGTGATGAGTCCTTGATAAACCCTGCATGTCGGAAACAATTAGCAATTGTCTCTTGTTTGACGTCATTCCAGGCATCAGCAGCAGTGATCATCGCATCCAAAATGGTCATCTTTAGGTGGAATTTGGCATATCCTCCTGCATCGATGTTGGCAACAACCTGCTTCAACATTCTTTTCCTGTAGTGGGCTTTCAGTGATTGAATTATGCCTTGGTCACAAGGCTGTAGGACGCTGGTTGTATTTGGAGGGAGATAGATTATCTTGATGGCTTTCAGTCCAGTGATGACAGGATGAGCTGCACAGTTGTCGAGGATGAGCGCTATACTTCTGCCCTGTAGCAAAAACTTCCTATCCTGTTTCCTCACCCACTCCTCAAAAATGCTTGATGTCATCCATGCCTTGCTATTCCACTTGTAGTCAGTTGGCAGTGTCCTTACATTTTTCAGACATCTTGGCTTCTCGAATTTGCTTATGGTCAAGAGGGGTAGCTTGTCTTTGCCTGTCATATTTGCTGCCACAAGCAGTGTTAGCCGGTCCTTGGGTGCTTTTGGTCCACTTGTATTCTCTCCCTTCTGTGCCAATGTGCGAGCTGGAAGACATTTGTAAAATAGACCCGTTTCATCTGCATTGTAAATATCTGCTGGGTCATACTCCTCCAACACAGCTTTGAGAGTTGTGTTGATCCACTGTTCTGTTGTTTCACTTGACACGGTACCAGATTCGCCACATATTGTTTTCATGTTGATTCCGTACCGTTCCTTGAATCGCCCAAGCCACCCTACACTACCAGTGAAGTTCTCGACTCCAAGACGAGCAGCAAAATCCTGAGCTTTCTCTATCAATATCGGGCCTGATAGTGGCATCATCTTCGCTCTTGCATCCTTAAACCACAAGAGAAGTGCTTGGTCAACGTCCTCTGCGTTCGGCAATCTCAGTTTCTTTCGATCATGGGCAAACTTTCCTTGAGAACAAGCCGCTAGTATCTTCTCTTTGTCTTTGATGATGGTATGAATCGATCCCTGTGGTATGTAAAACTGTCGGCAAATCTCTGCGAGGGGTGCTTGCTTTTTATTGACAGCCTGGATAATCTCGCATTTCTTCTCAAGTGAAAGGCATTTTCGTTTACGTTTGTTGTCAGCGGTGACCATTACAAACAGTTGGAAAGAATCAGCAGAAATGCTAAGGAGTAGAATGATAGAGCTATGCCTAGTGAACAGTAGGTCTGGTCTCGTGTAAGTGTAAGAGAAAGACTGACCGGTCAAGTCTGGTCTTGCTATAAAACACGCTTACGAGGCCTACATCTAGGCCTTCGGTGGCTGTGCGTGCATTCATTATTGCCCACACCCCCCCCCCTCGTCCATCCTCACCATAGATAGGTATGCACAAGTGACCATCTCTATTCACTCCATCCAATCCTCTCGCGTTAACACGATCAATAAGTTAGCGCACATATGGAAGCCGCGCTAGACCAAGCCTACCTATTGTGTGTGGTGTTTGCGTGGGAAGGGAGAGGTGCATGCCGTGTGTATAGTATGGCCTACCTAGTGCGTGTGCAAGGGGAGGGAGAGGTGAAAGTACTATTGCGTGCTTTGTGTAAGAGGAAAGTAGGCAAAAAAACCCCCAAAAAACGCTGTATTTGCAGAGCCCTAAGGGTATGGACAAACTGATAAGGGAGACGTTACAAACAAAACATGAATGTAAACAAAATTTACCAAACGAAGTCCAGCATAGCGAATTGCTGGCCGCAAGCGGTAACGTTGGGGAAGTATGAACGGTTGGATAGCTACATTGAAACACGCAAGCTTTCAGTCCCTGGGACCTTCATCAGGCAGATACAAAAAGGGGAAAAGAAAGCAACAAAAAAACAAAGAATATGGAAAGCGCACAGTTAAAAAAAAAAAAGGGGGGAAAGAAAAAAAAATTGTTTTTGATCCTCTGAGCGAGGCAAAGGTAGTAAAGCAAGAGCTAAAATGGGGGGTGGGGGGGGGGGGGGAGTGTGTGAAGATGAGTTGGACTAGCGGTGGGCGTGAAAGGAGTTATAAAGGGAAATAAAACTGCTACTTAGCTGCGCTGCTGGTCTGGGAGATTTGAGATGCACACTGGCCGGCTGTGAAGTGGTGAATGGGCCCACTGAGAGGCAGTGTGTCGGTATTAGTTAGTTGGAGGTGGGGCTGTGTGGTGCCCTAGGGGCACGTGATGCCTATTATTGGGTGAGGGAAGGGGAGGAAGGGATGGTGCGAGTACAACTGATTGTTGTGTAGAACGGGTGGGTGGGGAACTAGTTATCTACACGTGTTTAAAAAGGAAGAAGGGAAACTGAATGTGTGTGTTTGGGGAGGAAGTGGAGGACAGCCGAGGCGTTCTCACTACAGGCCGGTCAGCCGAATGTAGGTCAGACATGTAGTGGGCCGTCTCGCCGCAGAGAGACTGACTAGCATTAATTAAATAATACGTTTAGTACTACATGTATTACTAGAACAGAGGTCCACATGGGCTAGCTCAAACAATGAGAAATGTGTTCTAACAAACTATCGCGTTTTCGGCATTACTTAGAACACACAAAAATGTTTTAAAAATTATGATAAGTGAAAAAATTAAACACACAAAATACCTTCATTAACAAATACTACGTGCAGGACCAATGATGCTTGGTTCAGTTTTTAAAAAAATTACATAAAATCATATGATTCATAAAACAATAAAACTGAAAACTGACAAATTGACCAAGCAATGAAGCATGGTTCAATGACACAACTGTGCATGTACTGATGTAGATTCATTTTTTCATTCTAGATCTAGTGTGATGTGGAATTTGAGTGAATGAAAATTTCTGTGTTGTTTAAGAAACAGAACCTCATTTGAACAGTATTCATGGTTTAATTCTGATAGCCTACATAGAATGGCACCAGATAAAAGCCGTCATTATAATGCAGTGTATACCAGGGGAAGTTAATAGCGATCTTTCATACACACACTTAAATAACTCCCTATCTTCATTCAGTCATAATGCCTTTACCACCACCTTCACCCTATCCCAAACAAAAATGAACATGAATGGGAGAAAGAAAAAAGACAAACATGTACAACATCAATAGCACTGACAACAATAGCAATGCACTAAATGTTATTTTGTACTCACCAATAGTCTGTCATGTGGATGCAGGCATATTATAATATTTACTCCAGGGATTTATTGTGACTTTGATGTCAGTTTATCAATCTTCCTCTTTGGATGTTGGCTGCTGTTTTCGCTTTGCAACTGGAGGCAGAACCGCTTCAAAAGAATGTTCACAATCCGTCTAAGAACTGCATCACTTAGTTCAATATCTATATGGAACAGTGCTGGAAAGTCACGAATAATTTTCATGAGTCGTTTACTACAACTTGGTTCTTTTGAAGATGTGAAATATTTGTAAGCGTAAACGATCAGTTCAAAAAGGGCCAGAGACGGAATGCTTAACCCACCACGGTTGAGACTGTCTGTGAAGTCACTGACCTGTTGAGGCACTGATAAGGGGTTTCCTTTCAAATCAGGATGCTTAGAAGCAATATAGCCTCCAATAAAAAAAAGGGCCATTCGCTCATCATGAGACAATTGGTTGGCCGTGACTGGCAGGTCATCTAGGATGATGAGCTCTGCATCAGTCACAGGTTTGCTGCAGAGATCACAAGCATGGTGAGCAGCTGTATAATTTATTTCATTTTCAGGGTCATTCTGCAGCATCAATTTTGCTCTGTCCAGAGCATGGGTGTGTGCAACGTCCTGGGCAGTAATATAATAGTTACACCCCGCTGACATGCGAAAATGAGCAAAATGGTGCTCGATGTCATCCTGCTGAAAAAAGCCTACAGCCACATATTGATGTCGCAGGGCCGAGTCTGTCGTCAGCAGGTGATTGCATAGGTCTATAAGACATCTGCAAGTCCAGTTGAGGGCACTGGCTGTATCTTTAGTGAGACATTTAATCCTTTGACTGGTATGTGGTTTCATGCGGTTTGCACATTCAGCCCAGAACTCCAGAACTTCCATTTGTTTGGTTCCTGCAGGTGAAAGATCCATAGGAGTTCTCGCAGGATCTCGAAAGCGGATGTGGTCATTCGGCGTTTTGGTGTTAAACACTCTCCAGAGACGAATGACATGGTCAATGAAGAGTGCAGTGTCTTTCCAAGATGGCTTGGACGAGGCAGAAGACTTGAGCGCTGCGGTCGTTTTCTCTGAAAAGACATCTAATACCAGTGAGACCTTCTGCTTCTCAATATTGGTAGGAGAGACAGAAGCTTTTGTCAAATCTGACAGTTTCACCATGGTGGTTCTTTCTTGTTCAAGAAGCTCTTCAAGATCTGACCATCTTGCTGTCAGTTGTTGCTCCTCTTGTCCTGGAGGCGTCAGCTCCACAGTTTTCATCTTTTCAGACTGCCAGTTATTTCTGATGTTCTTTAAGAGATGGACTGTATCATATAGAAGAAAAAGAGGCCTGGCAGGATCCACTGGAGAGGCAGCCTTCCATGGAGATCTAGAATCAGCTTTTGCAAACATTGAGAAAAAAGCCTGATTCACCCGATTATTGTCATTGACTATTGCTACAACTGTGGCACCACTGCTCTCTAGAGAGGCAATTACTTCAGTCACTTGTTGATACTGAAAGGCAGCAGTTAAAGCATGGCAGGGCAAAATTTTGACAATAAAGGTCTGACCTCCAAAGAAACATTTAACCATCATACAGAGGAGTGTTGTCGCAACCTTTCCGGGGCAGTCAACAGAATAGCCAAAGATGGCACCACCGCTGTGGGAGATTGATGCTTTGATATATACCTCATCAACAATTAAAATACAATATGTGTGCCGCTCCTGTGCATCTCTAAAAACTGAAGAGAAAAGCATTTCATCACTTGTGTTCTTTGCAACAGCTGTAATTCTCTTCAACGTTGAGACTGATGGGAGTTGAAGATAGTCTCTCAACTGAATGTATAATGACCTTGACTGTGATAACCAAGTGAATGCAAGAAGGAGATCCTGGTGCGTGTAGATGCGACTGTTCTTTGGGGTATTTGTTAGTGTTACAGATCTTTTGATGAGTGCAGTCTTCTTGTCATCATACTGATCCGATGCATAAGCCATCACAAAGCGAAGAACTTCATCAAGTTGACTCCATGACTTAATTTCCTTTATAAACTGGTGAAAAATCCTCTTCACACTGCAGTATGCTTCATAGTCTAAAATTAACGTCTCACTCTCAACTTTGCTTATAATTTTGAAATGAACAGAAAACTCTGGTATTGGACCGGTTCTCTCATGGCTAAGGAAGATGTAATTGTTCGGTTGTTTAGTACTCGTTGCCAAAAAGCCCATGTCTTTTAGTTTGCGACTTAACAGGTCATGGAAGCTCTCAGATTTTAGTGAGTCAAGTTCGAGAAACTCACTCATTTCATCGATATCCACTGCGCGGGCCTCTTGTAGTGAGAACGCCTCGAGGACAGCCCATGTTTTAGGTCATGAGTAAACGAGCTAGGTGCATGATGGGGGGGGGGGGATTGTATAAGGGGGGGGGCAAAGGAAGAGGAGAATATGGGGTGGACCTTGGACGGAATTGAAACTTGTCTATCGTGGGGTGGGGCAATCCACGGATGTGTTAGGTGATGCAGTGTTGTATGTTGATGCCATTAGGGGCCAGAGTGCCCAACTCAAAGATGAGGCGCTGCTCTGTTTCAAAGCGTTGTCTCGCGCCTGAGTGGCATGACAGCCGTGCCATTGTCTGGGTATCCCTAGAAATCACATGGTTGGGCTGGTTGAAATGGAGTGATATAGGTTTATCGTTTTGGTTGTCAATGTCACGCAGGTGCTCACTGAATCGAGTGTTGAGCTGGCGCCGTTTCACCAATGTAAACTAGACTGCACCTGGCGCATCGAATGGCATAGACGATGTTCCGACTTGAGCAAGAGAAACTGTCTCGGATATGGAAAGTTGACGAAGGGCACTCAATTGAGTCGTGTTGGTAGATGTGTTTGCAGGTTTTGCATCTGGAATTGCCGCATGGTCTGGTGCCGCGGTGGCTGGTGTTGGTGAGCCTGCTGCGCACCAATATGTCCTTGAGATTTTTGCTTCTCCTGTAGACCACTAGTGGTGGTGATGCCTCAAGCATGTCTCGCGTTTGGTCGTCCGCTTTCAGGATGGAAAGATTTTTTAAGAGGATATGTTTGATGGGCAAGGTCTGGGGACGGTAGGTGAGGATAAGCTTGTTGTTGTTGTCGACCTTCCTTTGTTGAGGAGTTAGAGTATCGCCTCTGCGGATATTCTTGGTTCTGGACCAGGCTTTGGCGAGGACGTGTTCGGGATAGTCTCTGAGGCGGAAGAAGTCCAGCAGTCTCTTGCTCTCGGTGACGAAGTCGTCATCCGATTGGCACAGGCGTGGCAGGCGGAGAAGTTATGAGAATGGAATTCCATCCTTACATGCCTGCGGATGGCTGGAGTCGTAGTGGAGATAGGTGTGGCTGTCGGTGTCTTTGTAGTGTACTGATGTGGCGAGTCCTGTGTCTGTTAAAGAGATCGTGATGTCCAAGAAATTGACAGAGTGGTGGAGATTTCGGTGGTGTACCTAATGGCCGGGTGGAAGTCTTTGACGAAAGTCAAATAGGCTTCCAGATCGGCCCTGGAGATGGAGGTGACACCTAACCCGTCGTCGATGTACCTCATGTACAATTCCGGTTGGCGGCCAGTGTATTCTCTCTGTATACAGGCTTCTAAATAGCCCATGAAGAGACAGGCATAGCTGGGCCCCATTTTTGTACCCATGGCGACACCACTGACTTGGTCGTAGAACTTTCCATTGAACTCAAAGGAGTTCAGAGTGAGGACCAATTCGGTGAGGCGAAGGAGGGTGTCAGTATTAGGGGTCTTGTTGGGGCGTGACTCGAGGAAATGCTGTACAGCTTTGAGCCCGTCTGAGTGGGGTATAGAGGTATACAGAGAGGTGACATCGAGGAGGAATATGTGTTTGGTATTGGTGTCTGTGAAATGTGTGGATTCGAATGTGTTTAGTGCATGGTTGGTGTCTTTCACGTAGGTGGGGAGTTGGGTGACGAGTGGCTGGAACACACTGTCCAAGAACTGTGATATCTTTTCTGTAGGGCATGAGCAAGCTGAAACAATAGGGCGCCCTGGGTTGTTGGCTTTGTGGATCTTGGGGAGCATATAGAATGTTGGTGAACCCAACTGGCTGGGGTGGAAGGCCAGATTGACGGCCGACGGTGGTAAGCATCCCTGTTTGATGAGGTTTGGGAGGGTTTCTTTAACCTTAATGTTGTTGGCCACTGTTCCGTCGGTTTTGCGCATGTCATAAAACTGCCGATTTTTTAGTTGTTTTGTGCCTTCGGCCACGTACAGGTCTTTGCGCCATACGACAACAGCTCCGCCTTTGTCAGCTGGCTTAATTATTATGTCGTCGCGTTTTTTTAGGTCTTGTAATGCGCGTCTTTCGGTGATAGTCAGATTGTAGTGGCGCGTGTTGCGGACAGGCATATGTTGGATGTCGTTCCAGCATTTAGAGATGTAAAGGTCTAGAATCCTAATCCCTTGTCCGACGCATCAGTGCGGACAATAAATATTTGGTTTATATCTGGCAGTATGAGAATGGGGGAAGTGGAAAACAATTGTTGAACGGTACGAAGTGTATCAGCACATTCTGTTGTCCATTTCACTTTATTAGGAAAATTCTTTCTTGTGAGGTCCGACAACGGAGCTGTAAGCGAAGAAAAATTTGGAATGAATTTCCTATAATAGTTAAGAAAGCCCAATAAACTACGAACTTCTTTCTTAGTTCGAGGAGGTTGGAGCTTTAAGATGGTAGTTATCTTCTTGTCATCAGGAGTCTGAACGCCGTGGGCAATTGTATGGCCCAGAAAATTAATTTCATTATATCCTAAAAACACCTTACTGGGTTTCGCCGTAAGGCCAGCTCGACGAAGAGCAATAAAAACTTGTCGTAGGGCTGCGAGGTGGCCCGACCAATTGGTTTCATAAATACAAATGTCGTCAAAATACGACAATACGGAATTCATACCCTGGAGCAATATTGTCATCATACGGGCGAACGTGGCAGGGGCTGTAACTAACCCGAAAGGCATATAGCGCCACTGCATAAGACCCAACGGAGTCTGAAAAGCGGTATATTGCTTGCTATTCTCATCAAGCGGAATTTGCCAATAGCCTTTGGAAAGGTCAATTTTAGAAAAAATCGTTGCCCTCGCTAACTGAGCAAAAAAGATTCTCCTGGTTGGGAATCGGTTCAGCGTCATATATCGTAACCTCATTAAGTTTACGATAGTCAATACAAAAACGCACGGTATCATCTTTTTTTTTCACTAAGACGATGGGTGAGTTATATGGGCTCGTCGATCGCTCTATCACTCCCAGGTGAAACATGTTACGTACCTCGGATATTATAGTCTCCTGTGCGTGCAGCGGACGCGGGTATGGTTTAACAAAGACGGGTATATCCGTCTTTAATCTTATAACATGCTGTACCAAAGAAGTATTACCTGGTAGATCAGTAAAGACTGTAGTAAACTCGTTAAGCAAATCTGTTATATCTTGTCTTTGTGATTCAGATAAATCTGGATTTATATTTACATCCGAAGTGTTTTCAGAAGATCGAAGTGCGGGGATTGAATTCTCTATTTTAATAGGATCATCATCGTCAACTGAAACCAAGGCCGCATTGGCCTGAGCAACCACATTTCGGCGATTATTCTGTCGATTATCCTCGTCGGACAGGTACTGCTTTAACATATTTATATGGAAGACTTTGTCCTGTCCCCGAATCTTGATAAGATAATTTACTCGAGAAAGTCTCTTTAGGACTTTAAAAGGTCCCTTCCATGTAAGAAGGAGTTTATTTTTCGTCTCCGGAAGGAGAACAAGAGTTTGGTCTCCGACGGCCAAGGTTCGCAATCGGCTACCTTGATCACGATATAGTTTATAAAGACTAGCATGCGCAGCTGAAGATTTTTGTGCGAGCTGACATGCGTTAAGAATTCGATGCCGCAAGTCTACAACGTATTGATATGCAGACCGCGTATCGTTGTCGTCGGTGTCTGATCCGGCGAATAAATCATGGAGTATGGCCATTGGACCACGCGGCTTACGACCATACAATAATTCGAAGGGGGAAAAACCCGTCGATGCGTTGGGCAGTTCTCGGTATGCAAAAAGAATAGCGGGGAGTTGTCGATCCCAATCACTCGGCTTGTCGGCGGAAACTCGTGCAAGCATTGCTTTCATGGTAGCATTCCACCGTTCACAGCAGCCATTAGACTGTGGGTGGTATGGAGACGTCAATCTTTGTTTAATCCCGACCAATTCCAAGACTTTCTTAAAAAGCTCAGAGGTAAACTGTGGACCTCTGTCCGATAGAATTTCAACCGGAAACCCAAGACGCGAAAAAATGGTAATAAGGGCCTCAGCGACATGATCAGCTGAAATGTCTTTTAGCGGAATGGCCTCTGGCCAACGGGTTGCGTAGTCAATGACAGAAAGTATAAAACGATGTCCTCTGTCTGACTTGTGTAGAGGCCCAACTATATCTACGGCAACGCGCTCAAATGGTCTAGAACCATAGGCATCTCCTGCAGAGGAGCCCGCGATGCTCTTCCTTTAGGAGTACGTCTCTGACATACGTCACATGTTGATACGAACCGGTTTACATCTGCGTAAATACTAGGCCAAAAAAATTGCGATAGTATTCGAGACTTAGTTCTGGCCTTTCCTTGGTGACCCGCCAAGGAAGTGTCATGCGCGAGACGAATAATGTCGCGACGAAAAGATCTCGGTACTACAAGCTGCATGACGGCCTCTCGCTTACTCCGAAAATTACGATATAATAAGTCATCTTTAATAAGAAACTTAGAGGTATCCGGTGCGGTAGGATCAACCTTAGCAAACAAATGTTTCAATGTGGGATCTGAATGTTGCTCATCATGAAATGCATTAGACGTTATGTTCACTTCAATAGTAGGATTACTCAATGGACTGTCTGCTCGTCGAGTCGATTGTAGGCGTGTTGTCGCACAAGCAATACTCTCCTCCTCAGTCCAAATTTCCAAGTTACCGATAGGAAACTTATTTACTTGAGGTACATTCCCCATGATTATATCAGCCACCGGATTAGGTAGTACACATGCGGTAACAATACCTGTGAGAAAAGGTGTGTCAATATAAACTTTTGCAAGACGGAATCGCTCTACAGATCCGCCAAAAGTAATACAAGTTACATCTTTGTCCAAAAATTGTGTTGGACGGACTAGTGACTGTCGAACGCCGATAGTCGTGCATCCGGAGTCACGTAGAACAGAAGCGCGAATAGCGTTCACGCGGCCCTGGTAAAATGTTAATTCACCCAGTTCATGTAGGGCGGACATGACTGGAATAGCTTTTGATTGTCATGAAGACTCAGAATGACCGTCAGTCTCATAAGGTGTAGATTTAACCGAGCAGGCATTTGCCGATTCCATTTTCACGTTACAAAATCTCTGTATGTGGCCTACTCTATTACACCTAAAACACATAGTACGATTAGGATTGTTTCCACGATAGGGAAGACTCTGCGGCCTATCATAATCATTATTATTATCAAAATGCACTCGTCGCGGCGGTCCCTGAGGCCGGTTATATTGTTGGCCTGGATAGTTGCCACGATAATATGGGCGAGGCTCGTAAAAAGAGTAGGTCTGGTATCCTCGACGCGGGGATACATTACTTCGATTCGGGAAATCTCTCTGTCTAAAAAAAGGCGGCTCTGATTGAGAGCGCGGATTTGGGGCCTGACGACGAGTCGGCCTTGAACGATCGTGTCCGGTTGGCGCTCCTTTGCCCACGTTGGCATAGCACGGTGCTGTAGTTGAAGGCTTTGCCAAAGGACGATTTGGGTGGGCGGACGCGTAACGTTCAGCGCACGATGTGATTTCTTCAGAGGATGTCGGTGCCCTCTCTTTAAGGTGGGCAACCAAATCGGAATGACATGCCGTATAGATTTGGTCCTTTAAGACCAAATCATAAAGCTGGGAATAATTTCCGGTAGTCACGTTCGCGAGCTCGATCCAGCGATCTAAGTAATGTTTCAGCCGATTCACATAAGTTGAGAAATTTTCAGATGGCTCAGGTTTACATGCGCGAAATCTCTGATGAAAGCCATCCTCGGTATGCTGGAATCGCTTAAGCAGTGCTGTTTTAAGCTTGTCATAGTCGTTGGCGTCCTCTACTTTGAGGCTATGAAATACTTCCAGAGCCTTACCTGTTAGTAAATTAGACAGGCATGAACTGTACATCGCCTGCTGCCATCCGACGCATTTAGCGTGTAGCTCGAACCGATGTAAATATGCGTCGATCTGGTCGAGTTTTTCATTAAACGTCGGCAGTTTTGGTTTCTTAGCATACGTATTGCTGGCAGTAGTGGGGGTTACAAGCGATTCTCGCTCTAACTTCTTCATTGCGAGTTCATGCTGTCTTTCCTTTTCTCTCTCTCTTTCTTTTTCTCTTTCTCTTGCTGCTAGCCGATCCTCACGATCTCGGTCTTGCTGTAATTGTCGTTCGCACCACGAGGCGCGTTCTTCTTCTGGTATACCCAGAGCTTTGGCAGAGTCAATGTATTTGAGAAACTCGGCCATGATATGTTAAAATATGTAACTAGTAAGTATTTACCTACTGTTAAGGTATATCGCGGTATCAATTATATTATCTGTAACAGTTATTGTCTGTTAATATTAATTCAGTGTCTTACGTTAGCACTGCTTCGCGAAAAGAATGTTCTATCTCTCTCTGTAAATTACAGGCAGTATCACTTAAACTGCAAAACTTTATCTCTCTCTCTCTCTCTGAATATGAATTCTAGTAAGGCAGTGCCGTCTATCCGTTGCTCCCACTGCAATAAAATATATATATCGCCTTTAATGCGATAAATTAATGTCTTGAGTGATCACTCTCAAAATTTATGTCTCTCTCAACGTGACGAACCAGTGTCCTCTGTTATCACTGTGAAAAATGAACCGCTCTCTCAATGCGATGAATCAAAAATATATCTCTCTCTCAACGCGACAAATTTGAAATATCTCTCTCTTCTCAAAACGCGGACACGCAGTGTCTTCTGTTACCACTGCAAAATTATTCTCTCTATCTTCAACGTGAAATTGTCACGTGAACAAAAATTTATTATATTCCTCTCTCTCTCTCATATGTCAAATCCAGATTACAATTCAACGTGGTTTTAGCACGTGAAACACCTCAGGCATATATTGTAAACATAACAATGTTAGTATAGTAGTTTAAAGTTTATAAGGAAGCAAAAAGAAATACAATAAACAAGACGCTATACTGACAAGTAAGACGAACGATAACAGACCCTACAAGTCCTAACTTATATTACAGAAAGTTTAAGAAGAAGACAGGAGAGACATCTTCCTAAAAAATGTAAGGAAGGAAAAGAACGCCACAATCTATACGAATAATGGATCCCTAAAAGAACTATTCACAGTGAAGCAAATCCCCCCGAGTTATCAATAGCCACCAAGGCACTCCAATATCCTTCGTAATGGCAAAGAAGATATGCTATACTATGACCCCAACCAACCTCCCGCTCTTAAACTAAACATACAGTAAATGGTAAAATAGCCTGGACACACAGAGCGGAAAGTACGTCGCCCTCCCCAAGACTGTTAGACAGATGGTTCACTTAACTTTGTTTTTGAGGAATTCAGATGGTAAGTATCCTCAAACCATAGCTCCAATCCAAAAAAACGCGTTTCTGTCTCAGGTAGATCTGTAAGGTGAAGAATGTCCCTCGCCGGTGTCGTCGGGTCAATGGGATGTCGAGGTCACCATATGAAATTGAAACAAAATGTTAAATCAACACAAATTGCCCAAAATCTACAATGAAAAGGACCTGAAAACACAACGTTACAACAGTACAGTATCAAACAATGGAATAAAAAATACAATAGGTTTTAAATACTTTATCTATGGCATGGTGTTATTTAAGTTCTTTAAGGGTCCCTCTCCAGTGTTACGGGGATGGGTTATTATGGAATTATTGTTACGACTGCATTTTAAATTATCGAGAGGTTTTTAGAAATTACTCTTCCATACCATGCCACATATACTAATAACAATTCGAGTAAGTTTTATCAAGGACCTTGCAGGGCCACAAATTTATTACTTTAAATTCCCTAACAAATCTCGTCTAGCTCCTACATATTAAAAGGACAACATCAGCAGCATCAAATGAAAATACAATAACATATCACTAGAAGTCTCCTCCAGGTTCTTAAAAGATTATATCATTCTGACTCATTCACAATTTAATTATTACTTATCCATCTTTCAGATATAGCCTACCTACTATCTAATAAATAATATCTTAATGTCTCAGACGACAATGTTAACTCAGTTACTTGTGCCTACCGCTTAAAAAGGATATAACTCGTCAACACAACTGACGTAGTTACATTAGATCTAGATCTACTCTAGGATGGGCTGGCAATCCCCAGCCTCATCCAGACACATCAATTTCAATTTACAAATGTGTATACCAGACACTCATGCTAGATCTAGTTGCATGTAAAATACATTGTAGTCTTGCATTCTTTGGTAGCACTTCTACTGAAAAATTAAGGTCAGATTCACGTTCATCGTCGAATCAGTGGGTAGAAACTTACGATTGTTCCCTGATACGAGATCAGGGAGCTGGAGATAATAGCAGTAGATCTTTTCGTAAGAGCGTATGGTCTCATTCCAATGTCTTTCAATGGCATAGACATGGCTTTAACAATCTTCTGATTCTCTCAGGCCGAATCCAGCCGACTGCCCTCACAGATGGATAATAATTCTGCATGGAGTGAAGAAACGTGGGAATGGCTCCGCTTAAATACTGCTCGGCCATATGCAATTCCCCAGCCAACTGCCCAAATTTGATTGGTGCATCCATTTCGAGCTCAGCTCGTAGTATTAATAGATTCTATTAATAGTAACAGACAAGGTCAATTTAACATATCAAAACCCTTCCTAAAGTCACTAACCCTCTACGTTTTATGTACGAATTTACTATTTCCCTTTTACTCACCCCTTCCCTCTCTGTTAGAATTCATCAAAATCACGGGGTCGAAAATTGCACCGTCACTGCCCCACTTTCTTTCCATCTCTAAGAAAAAGCGTTACAAAAACAAACTGTCCACGAGAATAGTTCAAGGACATTTGCACTGGCTAAAATCAACGCGACCCTGAAATAAACAAACCGTGACCCAGCACGGCAATTCTAGTCCTAACCCTGACATCGAGTATATGTCGGCGTTGTCTTCTTCGCGGCTATGATTGGTAAAGTGGAATTGTAGACGAAGGCGGCGGAAAAATGATTGGACATCCCGGAGAGTTTGGTACCGATCCTGTTCTTTCTGAATCGGGACAAACTTCAGCCCTTTGCTTAGGACATATTTCTGATCGTCTGGTAGATGGAGGTCGTTGGGGATGCATACGACCTTCTTCGTGTGGGGAGTGGGTGGATGTGAGGGTGAGTGCTTGCTGTTACCTAGACGTGTCTGATTGTGTGAAGTCGTGTTGTGGGTTCTAAGGGCCAGGAGTTTATTACGTTTGGCAGAGGTAAGTGTGTTGTGCTTTGTGTAGTATGGCCTACCTAGGGGCGTAGTGTGTGTGCGTGGGAAGAGAGAGGTAATTGTACTACAGAGACACGCGAGGCGGAACTGTTGACCCGCCTTAGGCCCTGGCCACAGTGCGTCTGTGTCTGTCTCCGTGTCTAGGTCTGGCTGTGTAGCCGGCGCGTCGGCTAGCGGGAGTGTGCCCCCCTTTCTGTATCTCGCGCTAGCATGGCATACCAGTGTGAGTACTGTGAGTGTACTGCACAATGGGCTTTTGCGTCGCGTGATGAGGCAGGAGGTGTGTGGTGCCGTAGAAGTTTTTAGAACTACATGTATCTGAACATGAGCTCGGATTCGGAAGAAGAGGAAGATGTTATTGTTGCTTACCTTGCATGCAAGATGCTGAATAGAAAGAGACGGAAGATATGGGTCCACCCAATTAACAAGAGAAGAGATACCAGTGGCGTGATGATGAAGCTGTAGCCACAGTTAGTTGATGATGATGAGAAGTTCTACAATTTTGCTCGGATGTCAAAGAACACTTTTGAAGAGCTCCTATCATTAGTGGTTGAACACATCTATAAACCAGACACCAACTTCAGGAGGGCTATTCCACCTAGAGAACGACTGCTTTTGACACTTTGGTAAGAATTTTGCTAGAGTTTAATTTTCTCCCAATTCCGTAACAATAACAATGAGAGCTGTTTTTTTCTCATTTTACCTTGCTGTTCAGTCTTTAATCCAATCAAACTTGCCTCGTTTATTTAATGCTCTAGTTTCTTTCTCGAGTGGGGAGTCTGACACAAGACAAAGTCTCATGCACTGTATGATCCAAGTAAGACACCTACCCATTTACCCACATGACCTACGCAAACACACTTTTTGTTACATCACACTATCATCATATCATCATCATCATTGGGTGGAAAAAAGAGAAACTGAGAGAGACTTGCTATATGAGTGAAAAAGAATTAGGTTTTGGAGGGCTAAAGACAGAAAGGACAAATGTCATCATCATCATCATCAACAACAACAATAGCAAACATTGGCATAATTGTCAAGCGTTTTGAGCAGGAGTAAAGAGAAAGTGAACTAGATGTGAATAAATCTGGAAGAAAGGGCACACAACAATACATAAAAAGAAAATTAAATGAGTACAACTAAGTCATGATTGTATTTTTTGTGCACAATATTTTTAAAATTAAATATAGGTGACCGTTTCCTGTGCACCGTCCTGGCTTTCCAACATGCCAAACAACATGTTTGACACATTGTTAAAAAATATCCTTTTGTTCCTATGATTGAGCTCCTTCACTTGGGGAAGGATCCCCTTAAAATAATTTAGATCAGGGTCTGCTGGTGTCGATGGTGTGGCCTTTGACGCCAAAAATTTCATAAATGCATCCTCAACTGGATGCTCTACCCTTTTCTTTTTTATGGGTGGTGGAGTTGGGGTTGCAGGCCTGCTGCCGGTGCTGTCAGTGTCAGGCTCTGAGGTTTCTGACATTGGTTCCAGACTGCTGATGGCAGTTAGAGCAGGTTCCTGGTCAGTACTCGTACTGGCAGTGGCAGCCTCTTCCTCACTGCCACCAGGAACTGCTCCATAGTTCCCTACCAAGGTATCATGGGTCATATACCCCTTCAGGAACCCCATCTGTTCCTCTAAATAAAACCGGATGGGTATTTTGTCTCCGGACCCACTCGGTAATTTCCTTGATGC
Source organism: Onchidella celtica (assembly GCA_963931925.1). Taxonomy (NCBI): domain Eukaryota; kingdom Metazoa; phylum Mollusca; class Gastropoda; order Systellommatophora; family Onchidiidae; genus Onchidella; species Onchidella celtica. Next base: position 4,553,271 of record OZ007584.1, on the reverse strand, counting down.
GAGGCTCCTGCTGTAGGAACCCCGCAAGTTTTGCGGGCTAAGTCAGCTGGGGAAGAGAAAATGAAACAAATCTTAAAATAAATGATCAGTCAAGATGTGAAAATTATGAGTAACTCAGATCCAGCATTAATTTTGATATTAATTTTTGTTATATATGTTATACATGATGTATTTATTATTATATTATGTAATTTTTGAAAAGATGTCTGTTTTTTTTATGTGATTATGGTACCGTAGAGTGTAATTCATTCTTTTTTAAAATCTCTCTTCGTTCTCTGTTTCAGATTCCTTGTCACTGCATTACCAGTTTAGAATGGGTGCGAGCACTGTACGTCAAATTGTTTATGAGGTGTGTGATGCCATCTGGGAATCCCTAAAGGAAACAGAAATGCCCAGGCTGACTGAAAGGGCCCTCCAAGACATTGCAAATGGATTTTGGGAAAAATGGAATTTCCCACATTGTTTGGGAGCCATTGATGGAAAGCATATTCAGCTTCAGTGCCCTGCTAACTCTGGCAGTACATTTTTCAATTATAAACATACATTTTCTATCGTGCTGCAAGGTGTGGCAGATGCAGATGGAAATTTTATTGTGGTTGATGTAGGAGACTTTGGGAAGCATTCGGATGGGGGTGTCCTGAAGCAGTCTGCTTTTGGGAGAGCCCTGTGTGCAAATCAGCTCCCAATTCCCAGGGCAGACACAGTCATTAAAAACAATGATTTAAATGAGCCCCTACCCTATGCCTTCATTGGTGATGCTGCTTACCCATTGCTGAAGAATTTATTACGTCCATATCCACTACGAGGACTAGACAACACAAGGCGTATATTACAACTACAGGCACTCCCGTGCTAGGAGGTCTGTAGAATGTGCCTTCGGCATGATGGCAGCAAAATGGGCTGTCCTTAAAGGTACCCTAACCGTCAATCCCACCAATGCTGTGAAAGTGGTATTGTCGTGTTGTGTCCTTCACAACTATGTACGACACCGGGAATCTACTGACATCACTGGAGGGCAAGCACCATCTCAGCTATCAACTACCAGTAGCCAGTGGAATAATGCTGACACTGACAGTCAAAACTTAAATGGTAGGCCTTCTCAGGAGGCAATAGAAACAAGGGACACATTTGCTCAGCTCTTTGTAAACACACTGTCAGTCCCATGGCAGAATGCTGCAGCACATGTGGATCACCTACCTGAAACATCCAATGCAGCTGCGACAATCGCCCACTCAAGCTTCACCTTCCCTCTGTCCTTGTAGTCTGGTTGGCTGGGGTCGTACAGGATGGGCCGTCTCTGTACCTCCGAGACCAGCTTTTCGGCGAAATCTCTGTCTGTCTGAGAGTTCCTGATAAATGTCCCAAAAAAAAAAAAATTTAAAGCATTTTTCACTTTTATGACATTATCGATTACCTGAGATTAAAAAAAAAACAAGAAAAAAAAATCATGTACTTATCTACATTATTTCTTAAACTCTGTGTTTGTTTCAATGTTTGTGTGTGTGAGTAGGAGCACGTTTGTATTATTATTAAATACATCATGTCTGTGTTTGAGTGTTCGTGCACATTAACAATTAACAAAATCAGATATAATACAGTATTTTCACATTCTTTGGAAGAACTTAATTTATGATTTTACTTTCCTTGGTAGGGTTTCTATGCCATCAAGTCATCAACACAATGGGTGTATTCCAAATATGATTTTACATTAAAATTATTAACTACATTGCTTCAGACCCTTCGTTTAACTGAAAGAAGATCACACTGTCACAGCAAAGGCATGTGAAACGCAATACAAAATAGTTTTGGCGAGGTGTTGGGTGCACACAGGAGCGCTACACAGCGTAGCCGGATGGTCCCAAAAGACGAAAAGTAGGTCACCATCGCTTCACGATTGAAAAATGAGAATAACATCACTCTGGCAAGTCTAACACATATAAACTTCAGTACATATCGCTGGCTGGGGGCAAGACCCCGGCAAACGCCATTTTGCAATTTTACAGGAGACACGAAAAACTGATTTATTTTTACAAAAACAATGGTAGCAAAATAAAACCTGAATATGTTTTTAACATTTGTTAACTGCATACAAGCACGCCAAATTTAGCTTATTTTGACCTTAAATAAAGAATAAAATCCGAAATGTTGGCACTTGATGTTATGTGTCATGTAAGTTGGCTTGGTGCAAAAACCCGACAAGGGCTTGTGGTGGTTTTTACCCCACCCAATATAAGGAAAGCATTGGCCAAAAGCCTTTGACGTTTTATTGCTCCCAGAGTGAAGAAGAGGAGGGTATTATTACTATTGTAACTAAGAAATATGTCGTATTTTGCATGCAACAGTTATAGTTGGCTGGTTAGTTGTTTTGTTTGCACATTCGACCATAGTATGGTCCATACGCAGTGATTGTCAGGAGTCCAAGGCCTCCATCAGGCCAAAGGATGGGCTGCTTGGGTTATATCCTATTTACATCACCAGGGGCTTCAGCAGAGCAACAATGTTAGGTACAACTTTGTAGTAAGGATGTTAATCTATACTGGCTGTAGAACTAAACGAAAGGGAGAGAGAAAGAGAGAGGATGAAAGTGGGGTGGGGGGGGGGGAAGATAAAAAGAGAGAGAGAAGGGGTTGAGAGAGAAGAGAAAAGAGAGAGAGAGACACTCAGTGAGACATACATGATACATACATGAAGGCTCCAAGGGAAGAAGGAGATAATCACACGGAGACAATTTAAACATGTCTCCCATTCGTTTCATAGTAACACAAGGCCCTACTTTTGTGTGGAAAGTTGTTTTATCAGATGGGAAAGCAACAGCTACAAAAGATTAACTGCTACAGTACTTTCCAAGATAGACTATCTGTGAACAGTGCATGTGTCCGTTGTATCTTACAAATGCTCAAGGAAGCTCGCATATATCTTATTATGATGAGGGGAAACCACTTAAAATGTCCCAGTGTGACTTACCTCCTTCTCCCTCTGAAGTCTTCACAGACATACATAACATACATACAGACAAAAAGACAGACAGACAGAGAAAGAGCGGACAGGGAAAGATGACAAAGTGAAGAAATTCTGAGACGGCCACAGTTTAATTGGTCTTGCATGAAGAATGCCAACTTTCTGAAGTTCATTAAGTCAAACTTTACTGAATCATTTCGATTATTTTGATAACTGTAAATAAATTGTAATAATGCGTTGACTTAAGGCCCATCAATTACAAAGCAACTAAAGAAATTAATTTTGATATGTAAGCCGATGCAGCTGGGATAAACATTGTTTAAACATGCTAGAATAAAAGACAAACAACATGATTTGAATCATCAACAAACGAATGGTAAATCGTAACCGTACAGTCTAAAAGACAGCTTTGTGACATCGTACTTTAGAAACTTTAAAAGTTGCCATGCCACATACAGCAAAAACTGAAGAAAGAGGGAAATAAAAAGGAAACCATAGTGAAAAAGAATAAAAATGAATCGAGGTTTTTGATTAATTTGAAGCATTACAAATTAATTAGCGTATTTTAATGTTAGCGTTTTTTTCGTGTTTATGTTTCTTTGGTTGTTTTCTTGTGACCTAAAGCAATTAATTATATTATTCAGCTGTCAAGACATTAATCTTTTCATAAGAGGATAGTCAAACAAAAATACACAGATTCCAGGGACGCTTGATCTAGGGATCTTCTTGCTCAACCAGGGAATCACCGATGGGGAGAGAGTCATAGAATTGTCTGTAACTGGATGGTATTTGTCCAGCATTACAGAGACTGATGAGATCTCTCTTCTTGGCCTCGACAATGCCAGGCCTTACCATTCCCTTCTGTATTCTCACTTCACTTGCATCTACACCATCTCCACTTTTTCTTTTCCGCCTATTTAAGTCAAGGCGCTGAGACGGACCCGAGTAGCTGGTTTTGATGTGGAGCGCGTTTGGGTCGCCTGCCACTGCTGACACTTCTCTAACTTTGCTCCACATAACCTTCTCCCCTTCATCATCAACAGATAGATTTCTCACTGAACTTGCCATGGCCTTAAAGTCAATAAAGTCTCCAGACGTCATTTCCTTGACAACGTATGGCTGTTTTGAACATCTGGCTGTCCGAACAGCAGCATACCATTGTTCCGGAGTGTAGAGCTCAGTGTACCGAGTCCGCCGTTCAATGGTTGCATGGACAGAATCGTTTTCTGTTTCTGTGTGTCCCTTTTCCAGGAAACTGTGTATGATGCTTTTTAGATTTGAATTTGTCCGCGCAAAGTGCAAGGCAAAAGCAACAAATCTGTTACGGTTCTGGCCAGCACAATTGTCTGAAAACATGTGCGGCTCGTTGACTCCCTCTCTGCTTCTGTCCTCAATATAGTTATAAAGACAGGTGGCCACCTCGTTAGATCCTCTGCTGCCTTCGTGCTCTGGCCACATGAAGCAAAACGCATCTCCGTGTTTGTAATCATAAACAGTCAGGTTGTACACCCCAAGTCTTCTTTTATAGTAAAAACTGGAACTGTGACCATGAGGACACAGGAGGATCTGCTGTAAGTCAAAAGCACAGCTTGTTTTTGTAGGTGACTGTGAGTCTGCTTTAGCCTGGTCTTTGATACGTCTGGCTGTTATCTTATTCTCCAGATGATTTTTGAAGAGCAACTCATTTTCTTCAGTGGGCTTCTGGTTGTGTTTGTGAGCAATGCACGTTTCACATTGGTCCTTTTTTGGCCTGTGGAAAGCCAAATTAAAATCATAATCAAAGATTTTTCTGTATTTGTCTTCTGTCGCTTTCGCGCTTCCATTTTTATCACACATAGCAGTGTATAGCCGATACATTTTTGCCACAGATAGCGATGGATCGAGGTACTTTTTTTCAGAGTCTGCTCGGCAGTAATGCGAATCAACATGCGGGAAGGATGCAATATGGTCTTTAACACCTTGAATAGTGCTTTCCTCGATCTTTTTCTGATTGCCATGTTTCCCTTGTCTTGACGTTTTCAGGCCACCAGTGCCAGAGACTTGCTCCAAGGTGTTGTATATAAAGTCGCGTCGAACATCAAGTGTATTTAGAAAGAAGGTTCTGCAGACCTGTACTCTGGATTTCTGAGCATAAAGAAAGTACCGAAAAGTCACGTTGCGCTTTTCTGATCCGACTCTCTTTCTCTTTACAGGGCATCGCTCAATGTGTCTCAGAATAAAATGTTTTTGTTCTCTTTTATCTGCATACGCCCAAAAAGCATTAAAGATCGATTCTCTGTCACTCTCATTAAACTTCGCAGAGCACTTCAGAGCACAAGAAGAGTTACAACAAGGTCCTATCTTCCGAGCTGCCTTTTCCTTCCCTGTTGCAGAGATGTATGGCTGTCCAGAATTTCTCAGGCGCTTTTGGATGTTCCTTTTCCAATCTTCAGGGTTCCTCATTCGTTTTCTTCCCCTCACTGGTCGATCTCCTTCTTGTCCTTCTCCTCCCTTTTGTCTCTCTCCTCCCTCTTCTCCTTCTCCTCTCTCCTGACTCTCTCCTTCCTCTTCTCCTCCTCTCTCCTGACTCTCTCCTTCTCCTCTCTCCTGACTCTCTCCTTCTCCTCTCTCCTGACTCTCTCCTTCCTCTGGTTCTCTTCTCTCCTGTCTCTCTCTTTCCTCTGGTCCTTCTCTCTCCTGTCTCTCCTCGCTCTCTGCTCCTTCCCCTCTCACCTGCCGCTCTACTTCAGCAGCTGTACCTCTGATATCCGACAGTTCTCCTCCATCAGATGGTTCATTTTTCCTCTGGACCTCTAAGTCTTTCTGTTTCTTCTCTGATTTTCTCTGGGCTGTCCTATGCTTTTCTTTCTTTTTGTCAACCTTTCCGTGATCCTCGCAGGATCTCACATCCTCAATGCAATGGTCATAGCAGACCAGTATATCGCAATTCTCACACGCTGCCCAGACCTCTTCTCTACAGTGCTTAACTTCACAGAGCCCTGGCTTGAAATCGGGGTCAGCGTCCGAGTCGTCAAGTCGCTCGTCTTCAGAACTGAGTTCTGGCATGGGTGAGGATGTAGCCCTCAGATTAGCAAGGGGTTCGTCTTCACTGCTCATTTTGTTGTCCTTGAGTCTAGCTAAAGGTATATCGTCTTCATCATCACTTTCTCCATACGAATGGGTTAGTGCCTGCCGGGTCTGACTAGGTGCTTCTTCCATCGTTTCCTGTTTAAAAGCAATAATTATGCAAAACATAGCTATTTATTGTTATATTACCCTTTCTCTGGTTCAACTAACAAAATGTAGGTCGAAAGCAAGGCCTAATAATGTTGTCCAAATTCAGTCATTAAGCAATTCACGGCGTAAAGTAGGAGATCGAAAATACAACAGTACTGCTTCAGAAAGTTACTTCATGCACTATAATATGGTCGGGTTTTACTTCATTAAATAAAGCTACTATTTGCTTGTTAAGCCTATTCGTTACCAAAATGGAATGAGTTAGGTAATTTTCCAAATATAGCTTCGTTTTTTGGCTAAGTAAAAGATTTAAATAAAAAATCAACACCGTACTTGTTTCTTGCAGATGTAGAAAGCTAACTATGGGAACAAATAGCTTGTAAAGGCACCGCATGAGATTTTGACATGATCGCTCAGAAATTTGACGGAAAGCACAAAATCGGCTAACTGTAAGTTTAATTGCATTGCACCTTCTAATTTGGATGAAAAAAAAGCACCTGTTTTCGATAATAAAATTTGTCATGGACGTGTTTCCATGTCAGAATTTGTTTTTATTTACCCAGGGTGACTGCTACTTTATGCAGTTTATAAAAGCATTATTGAGTATATTAATTATAAGAACATAGAAAAGCATCTTTTTCTACTTACTGACCTGTTTGGTGGCAACCACGTGTCAGCAGCTGAGGGTGTTCTTGCGGTAAACAAGAGGAAAGAGCCCAACGTGCCAGTTTTCATGGCATTGGTATTCAAAGAAAAAACATTCCCACAGTACCGAAAAGCGACACTGTTACATTTTAATACGTTTTGCCTAGTGACATTCTTAACCAGGTTTGGTGCAATAAAACGACATGAGCTCATGACGGAATTATACACAAATAAAATTTAAGCAAAAACCTGTCAAGGGCCCTTGGCGGTTTTTGATGCGATTTTTTTTTGTATCGATACTGAGTCTGTTTTTAGCAACTTCGGTTCTATTTATTATAGAGAGCTCATCTTTTGACACAACCTCGGCGATTACTTTTATATCGATTCCAGCTATAAAAACGATTTTCCGAAAATTGGCGCTTGTCGGGTTCTTGCACCCAGCCAGCGATATAACGAATTCATTGAAAAACATTTACTGAAAGTATTAAACATACCTTGCCATCGCTGTAGATTCAGAAAAGAGCTGGGAAATGCCGCAGGCGAGGACACACGTTGAAAAGCTTGCAAGACGCAATATACCGCAGGCGGGTAAAAACGAAAATGCCAGCTGACACGCCCGCTGGCATCTCGGTCAGAGCCAGACCCACTGCAGCGCGCGGCAATGAAATGGGTGTGGCCTATAACGGGATGCAGCCGCAGTGCGAGAGTTAGACACAGACACAGATGCACTGTGGCCAGGGCCTAATTAGGCTAAGCTAACTGGTCAACAGTTCCGCCTCGCATGTCACTGTTGTACAATTTCATGCCCAAGCCGGGAAGATGTTTCATCGATCGATCAACTTTTTTGCTGTTCAGGTTACGTTATGTTGCGCAAGCCTGTGTCGGCATCCCTGCTATAACCGATTGGGGTCTCTTGTCTCCCTGTTATTACCGATAAATATTAATAGAGATAAAGAGTGTAAAAAAACGGGGATTGAAAAAAGCCCTGTAATTTCCCGATTCCTGTTATATCCGGTCCTGTTATAAGTAGGTATCCCAGACTAATTTTCCATTTCATTAAAACACAGTATTTTTTAAATGATTCAGATAGTGCTCAAGAAAACATGGATCCCAGTTTTTAAATCATCAAAATCGGTTAAGAAATAGAAAAGTTATGAATTTTAAAATAATTTTTTGGCTTAGAATTTTCAGACTCGATTTTCAAAGCTGCGATGTCCCATGTTTGCGGTACCGTAGAACTCACAATAACAAACGAAACTGTGTTATTTTACATGCATTCCAATGACATATGTAAATAAATGCAGAAAAATGAAAAAGAATAAGTAGGTCTTGATCCTGTTTATTTAAAAACCATGTCAAAATTGAGAAAAATAACATAATTTTTTATACAAATTCGAACCAAAAAGCTAAAAATGTGATTTTTACAGGTTCATAAATCCAGTGTTTTCCATACAAATCTCCAGAAATTCCTTCTGAGTAAAGTCAGAGTAACAGTGTGAAAGCCCAATTTTTTTGTGACAGATAGTATGAATATTCTCTGAATTATTGCTTTACAAAATTTGTTGAGCAGCCAAAACGGCCATTTGAAAAAAAATTTGACGAAAACACAATTTTCAACATAAAAATTGCAAAAATTAAGATACATGCATGAAACTTTGCATGAACCTGTTTTTTGGGGCAAGGAATCCATTTCTGGCACTCTTTTTTGGATTGCAAGTGAATTTAACAAGTTATTAGCAAACTTGAATGCTTGACACTCAATAACTGAAGAGTAAACAAGACCACGAGACACTGAAACACCAATTTATACCAAAATATGCTAAGAAATAATTGTATAACTATGCTGTTACTGTTAGTTCTCTGATATTCATTTTTTGATAGAAGGAACAGTAATATATTGACAACATAGTTTTCTATTAACTAAAATATGACTTATTTACAGAAGTATTCAATTCACACATACATGTATTTTTTCTGTCTTTCCTGTAGTTGAAATTTGAGGGCAGTAAGATAAGCATACAAGTTATTTACAAGTTACAACTGCCATGAATTTATTTCAGACTAAGGGGTAAGAGTCAGGAAAAGTTGAATAATGTATCCATCACTCTGGACGGGCTCGCTTCCTTGGTGGCATATCATCAGAGGCATCAAAACCTAAATGATTACACAGTCTTGTGTATAAAGTTCTTACATTGCCTGCTAAGAGAATTTTCTCACCCAAGATAATTTTACGGTATCTGATTTGGACCTTCAGATTTTGCAGAGCATTTGGTTTTGCTAAGAGGTTATCTAACTCCTCTTTAGTTGTGCAAAGTCCACCTTGATCCAAAACAGAGGTCAATATTTCAGTTCTGTCTTCCATTTTCCTAATTTCTTTGTCTTTCTTTTTTTTCATATTTTCCTTTATCTTTTCCTTAATCTTATTTCTGACATCCACTTCTCTATCTCTACTTCTCTGCTTCCACCTTGAGGCATATTTGCGAGCATGGGCAAGCAGTTTTTGAGCTTTTCTAGCATTTTGTTTTTGAAGCCAGGTGGCTGTTCTGTTTCTTTTCCACATATTCAGTGTGGTTCTCAGATAGCTTCCCGTCCTTCATTACCGCTTGAACGTTGATGCTGGTGTCAGCCGTCGTCACATCTTGTCTTGACGACTCGTCCGCCGCTATAACTACGGCCGCCGCCGCCTTGTTCGGCTTGCCTCGGCCCATTTCCTTCTGGGCTGGACACATCCTCCGAACGTGGCCTGGCTTTCCACAAAGGTAACATTTCAACTCACCTTTGTCGTTTAACTTTGCACGACACTCCGTCGCCTTGTGTCCCGGCCTCTGGCACCTATGGCAGACCTGTGGGCTTCTGTCTCCGTTGGGCCTCTGTCGCACTGGCCGGCTCTGCAGTCTGGCGCTCCCGCTGAGCGTCCGGTTCCTCGCTACCAGGTACGCCTCCGCTGAATCTGCGATGTCCTGTAGCGTCTTTGGTTTCCTCTCCCTCACATGGGTTGCAAGGTCTGGTGGGCAGGCATCCATGAATTGCTCTCTGACGAACATATCTCTCACTCCTTCGTAGGTCTCCTCCGTCTTCGACAGCTTTATCCACCTCTCTAAATAGGTCTTGATCCTGGTCAAAAACATTCCAACATCTTCTCCATCTTCAGGCTTACCTTGTCTGAACATGAGTCGGTATCCGTCCTCTGACAGGTTGTACCTCTTCTGCAAAGCTTCCTTGACCTTGTCGTAGTCCTTGGCTTCGTCGATCGGTAGTCTGCAGAAGCACTCCAAAGCTCTCCCGGTCAGCAGGGCAGACAGTGATGTCGTCCAGGTGGATCTGGGCCATTCAGCTGTCCCGGCAAACCTCTCAAACCGCAGCAACCAGCTATCCAGATCGTCCTTCTTGTCCTGAAATGCAGGTAGCTTGGGTCTCTTAGAACTGGCGTGGTCGTCAGTCTTCTGCGCTGAGTCGTTGCCTCCACGTTGCTGGCGCATCCTCTCTATCTCCAACTCGTGGTTCATCTTTTCCCTTTCCAGCTGTCGTTCAGCCTCCTTCTCTTGTCGTTGAGCCTCCAGCTGTCTTTCTCTTTCTAGGCCTTCACGGAGGTAGTCCCGTCTCTCCTGCCCAGTGAGCTCCATAGCGTCCGCTTCGTGGCTAAGCCTTCCAATAACCTCCGACATATTGTAGATAGCTTGTCGATGATATTCCTACAATAAACTATGTAAATAAATCTAGTAATTTTGATCTGGTCCGCTCGAATCTGGTCGGATCCCGGACGAGCCCCCAATATGTAACAGCTGAGGTTGTTCTAGCACGTTATAGTAGGGGGGAGTTAATTGATCTAACTACAACCCTTTAGAAAACGAAACTATTACAGCTGTAAAATAAATAAACACGAGATCCGACGATAGATTAAATAATACTAAAGTTTAATAACTGTATAGTGAACAATAAATTACTAGGAAGACACCAGCGAAACTAAATATCTACGCCACACAAAAGGAAACTCACTTACTCACCGACCAACCACTCACACAGGTCTATATATATAAACATTCCTACAGAAAGTTCCCGAAATAAACGTTACCTTTGCCCTCGCACAAACTAACCAATTACGCATCAATACGTCATCAGGTTACATCACTCAAGGCCAAATCTGGCGTAAACATTCGTATCCACAACGTTATCGAATATTCGGGAACATACTAATATTTACTGAACGAGTCAAAACACCTGACAACAAGCGAGCGAGGAAAAAAACTACTCACTAGAAAAGAAGGTCAGGTCACGGAGTACAGTACACTCTGGCGGTTATCAACAATAAAATGAAAAAAGTAGTGGACACATGCTCAGCCACCAGCACAACAACAAAACCGGGGGAGGGCAAGGGGTAGCCCGCAGATGTTACAAACACTAACTGCATTTGTCGACTCACCATATCCTTTGAACTTCTTTACTAGCATCGGCACCCTGTCCCTTAAGGTTCTCGGCCTTATGCCGATGAAAGCATGATCTGCCCTGAAAAGAGGGATACGTTAGGTCTTAGTTTAATAAGTTTTCAATAGCAGTCCATTTTGTTCAAACTAAAGGAAATAACCACAGTGCCAACAAAAACAGTTTATAATAGCGAATAGAGGAAAGCATAAACACAGGAAAATAATTTCCAAATAAAATTGTCACATTAATGGAAAACAGTTAACAGGGATGTCTTTTCCGCTCGAGGTGCGATCACCGGCCGTCCGCGCCATCCGCCAGTAGCACGAACACCTGCCGTTGTCCTCAAATCGGCCGGCAGTTCTTTAGAAATCTGGCAAACTGAATGTCTAATCTTGATCTTTTCACATAGAAGATTTCTTTTGTTGTTGCCTTTCACTTCCGTTGGCCTAGTGGTGTAGCCTCACTGCCAGTAGCGATGTTTCACTTGCGGTTTCCGACACGGAATTTGGTGGTGGTGATGATGCTAAAAGCTTTGTCAGCTCTAGATTATTGATATTTAAATAATTTCTCAGTTTAATTATGATCTATCATCATGGGCTATTGGCAGATGGCGTGACTCTGAAAGGTCAGGTGGCAGGAGGCAATCTAGATCTAGTCTAGATAGATCTAGTAGATCTAAAGAGAACCGACACATAGGCTATGGGGATTTGATATCAACTTCTTTTTTAAGAAACTCAGCCAAAACAGTTATGCATTGTACTTGCTTTGTTCTGGTTAACTAGCCTACTCATCAACAGTCCCTCTATAAGTAAGACCATAGGTAATGGATCTAAAGTACAGCCCTTCTAAAACTAAACTGTGTAATTTCGTCAGATTCTTTCTTCTTATTGTCTTCCCCTTAATATAAAATAGATCTAATTTTTAATTTTAATTCAATTAAAAACTTCAGGCTTTGTTCTCTTAAAGAGGTTGAGATTAATTACACTAGATCTACCTACTAATCATTATTCTCTGCGGCATCTGGGAATGCCGCACAATTTCCTTCCAACCTGTCGTCGGCTGTTTACATCCCTGCAGTTAAGAAAGGGATGGTAAAGGAAACTCTGGCTGCTGTTTTGAAATTCATGTTTTCAAACCTTCGGAAAGAATTGGATTTATAAGTATTCCTGTTTCAAACAGTTTTACCGTGCCTTCTGGAAGAGACGATGTTGCTTACTTTGACAAGTTTTCAGCAATTATTTGCCACCCCGTCAGGCCATTGGACGTGTACGGGTTGACTGCCAATGACTCTTTTAATACTGCGACACCCCTCGCTGGATAGAATTGAAATCTTGGTGTCAATGGTGACGCCGCTGATGGTGAAGGTGATGCTGGAGCCTCAGATGACATGATGTGACGATCTGCAGATGACCACAAAATACAAAATCCATGAAAAAAAAAATAGACTAGACTCTAGATTTAGAATAGACCTAGATCTAGATCTAATTCTAATGCGGCCCAACTGCTTTCGGCTAACTTTACTAAGCCCTCCTGCCAAGAAACAGATTTTACTTTTATCTAGACTAGATCTAGGTCTAGATCTACCATATATTTCAAAGGATTAGAAAGAAAAATGACATAATCCAAAGTATTTTTTATCCTGAAGATCTAGACTAGATCTACCTGTACTTCTTTAGCCTCTTAGTACACTGCTTTACCAAGAACTTACTGTAGTATGGTAATTGGTATCATGCATGACCTACTTATCACTTCCTGAAAGTGACATGAATTAAGCAATCAAATGTTCAATCTAGAAAATACACTTGATTTTCCAAGGGCGCTCAACAATGTGCATCACATTTCCATGTTGTTACAATCAGTATTTCTATATGCAAAGTCAAAGAATTTAATGAAAAGATCGCAATCGAAGGCATAAGGCAGATATCACCACGTTGAGATGTGGGTGAAACACGAGGCATCTGCACCTCTTGGCTTTAAAGTCAAATCATTTTTAAAATCGGTGTTTTTAAACTGCCACAGACATGCCAGTACAAGGGAAAATGGTTAAGGTAACAGGAAAAAAATATTTAAGCACATCACATTTAAAACACACAGACACTAGATACTTACGTGCAAGCGACTGCTGACTGCAGGCAATCCACGAGAGTGTGAATGTTATAAGAGACCGGAAGTCAGCGTGAGTTACAGAGCCAAACATTTTAGTTTCGCACAAAATTACTCTACGCCGACGCCCAGGGAAAAATCTATTAACATGCTCTCTTTTAAGAGCGTTCAAGGGAAACCACCCTGTTATTAACGGGTGATCTTGCAAGAGCGTTCAAGGGAATCAACCTTGTTATTAACAGGTGATCTTGCAGAGCGTTCGGGGGGAACAACCCTGTTATTAACGGGCGGTCTTGTAAGAGCGTTCAAGGGAAACAGCCCTGTTATTAACGGGCGGTCTTGTAAGAGCGTTCGAGGGAAAAACCCTATTACATGTATTAACGGGTGATCTTGTAAGAGCGCTCCTAACAAATGAAGGCTCCAGTGGAAAAACCAGATAAGTTACATCGGACCTATCCCGTCTTTCCGAAATACCGATTTCGGTTATGGAACTTGGCAACGTGCTTTATAATGTAATAACAAAAACTCATTAAAAAAAGATAAAAAAAAATAAATATATCCAAAGCATTTTTTATCCTGCAGATCTAGACTAGAACTATCTGTACTTCTTTAGCCTCTTAGTACACTGCTTTACCAAGAACTTACTGTAGTATGGTAATTGGTATCATGCATGACCTACTTATCGCTTCATGAAAGTGACATGAATAAAGCAATCAAATTAATGTTCAATCTAGGAAAATACACTTGATTTTCCAAGGGCGCTCAACAGTGTGCATCACATTTCCATGTTGTTACAACAGAAAATATATATATGATATATGGTTCTCCCACCGGAGTCTTCAAATAGATCAGTGATTTCTTACCTTCATTTCCAGAATTCTTGCTGAGCAGCGTTGTCTTGTAATGCCTCACGTATCTTTGTGACCCAAGACGAAGCCATCGTTACTGTCGGTCTAAGATTTTGCAAATTCGTGTATTCCTTGAACAAAACACTCAAACTGCACAATTTCCTCGCCCAACTTTCTGAGACATATAGTTTTTTCTTTTAAAACAACCTTGAACAACCATTATTTAAAGCGTTTGGCTTTGTCAGATACTGTCAATAAACAGTAACTACTTTAAGGATGTCTGAATTTTTCTTACTTCTAAGCCTTTTACAAATAATCAAGTCTTTTAGCAATTGTATCCACATTGCTGATAGAATCGCCGTAGACAAAATTAATGGTAACTGCTCTTTAAAACTTGCTGGCACAAGGTAGTCTTTCAAACAGTTCAACAGTTCTTCACGACTCAGAGACGTTAGTGAAGGTTTTGTTTTTCTTATGGACAGTTGATTCAGAAGAGAGTTCACTTTTTTGGATAAAATTATAAGCTCCTGGAAGTCCAGAAGTTTCAATCTTACTTTTTAAATTAATATAAAATTCGGCCGAACCTTTCTGGTAATTAATATGATTTTCGGCTAATGCACACAAATCTGTATTGTCCTGAACAAATTGTAAAGAACTGTCACTTCCTAAATTATCAAGTCTGTCCCTATAGTGAAGAACTCTCACTGGTTAATATGAGGTTGTTAAGTTAGTCGCCTGTGTTTATTACTTCTTGTGAAGACTCATATGTAACACATGCGGTAACTCCTGCCAAAATATTTACTTTAAATTAATATGACGATTTAGATCTAAATTCATGCTAGGAATCTACGCCGAGAATTAAAGCCTGCATTTGTGTTCTATAATTTATGAAATGATTTTTTTTTTTATTCCAAGTAATCACTGAAATAAAACTGGCCATAAAAACTCTAGTGACAGTGATATATTTCAGTTGTTGTTCCTACTAAATCTTCATGGATTACTCACATTCCATTTCTTTTTTTTTAGTTCCTCCACTGTTCGGTCGGATGCCGTCACACCCACCTCATTGACGGCACGTGCTTTCCGCTCCCATCCCTCTTTCTTGATTCTAAATGTATGGTCGTTTGACAATTTACAAATCAGGATCTCCCGATTTGCTGCTACTTCCTGAGGAAAACCTCATTTTTATCTTTTCTTTGCTGATGCCCCCATTCTTTCAACCGCTACACGAATCCGGCTGCAGCGTATGGGAAGTATTCCTACTTGTGCCGTGTTACCCAAAGTTGTTCTTTCGCTCGGAAAAGTTTCAAAAATTTTGCGACATAGTGATAACGTAATTGCGTAGTTAACGTTGTGGTTATAACGCAAATGCGCTAAGTTAACGCCAGAATTCCATGCATTGTCTATGAATACGAAGCCTGAGCCTTCCAAATTATATTTACCTGGGCTCCCTGCATTGCTTGTGACACCATTTGTGACAGGACACCAGTCTCACCATCTGTCTCTCCCTTGTTATGTCGAGAGCCATAGTACACCCTGTCGATGGGAAGGCCCGAGAGAAGGCACACAGTGTAGTTCAGCAAAGGTGCCCTTGCATCTGTACTGAGCATCACAACCATCACTAAAGAGTACAGCTTTTTTCAGACTCGTCAACTGTTTCGCATAGTCACGAGTGACCATGGTAAAATGATGTGCCAGATGATCATCATGGACAATGTCATTTGGAAGGAACATCATCAAGTGGCGCGTCAGCTGGCCAAAGGCATGTTGGATAAAAATCTCTGCTGGGTGAATGGTTATTTGACTTTTTACAATATGAGCCGACTTTACCTAGGCATTGTACGCGGCTTTTCTGTTTTCGGCGAAGTCCATCACCACCAGAGCTTGTGCTGAAAAAAAAAAAAATACAACAGCAACAACCCAGGTCATATAATATGTGGCGCACCACCCTGTCAGAGGGCTACCTAGTGAAAAAAACCCCACTGGGTGAAGGATTATCTGGTGTGTTGTTTGTTTCCAAAATAGTCAACTTCACCTCAACATTGTATGCAGCTTTTTTTGTTCTCCTCCATCAAAGCCTCAGCGGAAAAAAGAAATACACTGTACATAATAATAATGCGGCATCAACTTTAAGAAAGTACACTGTAGATATGTTTTTTTAAATTTCAGTTCCTAATTATAGAATATGTAAAACCATTCTATACAGCCTAAGGGAAACAAAATGGTCATTACATGTCTTTACCAAGTGACAGTTACGAGTAAGTCAAACAAACCATACACAGCAGCTATGGTATATTGAGTGCTGCCTTTTTTTTAACACTCAGACCAAAGCTCACCAGTTTTCATTCTTATTACGGTACAGATTTTGACTCGCCAGCCATGCTTTTCAGTGTCTATTGAATACAAAGGCGGTCAATTTTGATACTTTCTTTTCAGGGTCTTGGCTGCGAATCACC
Source organism: Onchidella celtica (assembly GCA_963931925.1). NCBI lineage: Eukaryota > Metazoa > Mollusca > Gastropoda > Systellommatophora > Onchidiidae > Onchidella > Onchidella celtica. The sequence continues at coordinate 4,536,623 of OZ007584.1, read as the reverse complement.
AAGTAAGGTGTCCAGACCTGTCTGTCGTTGGTGTCTACGTCCAGCAGAGACGTAAGAGTTCGTACAACTTGTCTTTACTCCTTTCTGTTGTCTTTTTCTTTTGTGCGGACTGTCACTGCTGCTGGTCTTCCTCACCTGCGGAACTCCTGACACTATAATGTGATGGAACAGATATTACTGTCTCACCCTTGGCAGTTCAGGGGGTGGTTTAGCATCTGGTCTGAGTGCCTGAGGCACCTGTGTGAGCACCACTGTCTACACCTCAACCCCATCCAAAGCTTCTTTGGCTACAACCACTCCTGGCCTTGTCCGAACGAATCCAAAATGCTTTAGGCTCTTAAGGGGAGGAAGGCCCGAAAATCCTATTTTCCTTAATTGTGAACCAATTTTCATAAAATTTGGGGTAGTGAATCAGAATGAAAATGTGATTTGAAAAATACATTCAAAATTTTTTTAAACTTTACGGTTGCCATGGTAACGGTGGCCATATTGAATTTTAATTACATTTTTAAATTAAAAATTCTGTGAAAACCAACCGTTGAAATCAGCTCAAATTTTGCATACAAGTCAAGAATTGGTATGCAAAGAGAGTTACAACGCCATATTTCCAATAAATATATCCAATTAGTCATATTCCAACCTTAAAGTAGTATGTCATATTTTTTCACGTAAAAAAATAAAAATACAGTTTTTCAATTGCTCTGGCTGAAAAAATATCACATAAAACCAAAATTGGCCATTGTAACATGAAAGTATATTTATTTGATGATACATGTGCAAAATCTGAGGGCAATCTGATCAGTAGTTATGGAGAAATTAAGAGCTGAAGTTTTTAACATGCGCTGAAAACAAAAAACAGAGAAAAAGGCTTCTAAAGTTTTTAAACTGCTCTCTCTGAAAAAATATCACACATAACCCAAATTGGGCATTGTAATATCAAAGAATATACATTCAATGATACATGTACAAAATTTGAGGGCAATCTGACCAGTAGTTATGGAGAAATTAAAAATTGAAGTTGTAAATGTGTTAGAAACAAGAAACTAAGAAAAAGAGGAGAAATTTGAGCGATTACCACTGACACCAATATTAGTCCACCTACTTGATTTAAAACTGTCCTGCACCATAAGATACTCCTTCTTGTTGCCTTAACTCTAACTCCCTGCGAGCCTTTGCTTGTTTCCTCAGTTTTAGTCGGGTGCTGCACTGCCTTATATTGCTTCACAGCTGAATTTTGGAGACGCTCTTTTTGTCGGTAAATTCCTAGACGAACACTGTGATGGCTTTGGTTTACAATGAGATGTTTGTTGAAGTCAGATACAGCTGCATAACCAAAGTTAAACTGGGCAACAGTATTTAATACAGAAAACTGAACTTTTCCCAGTGATGAAAATTTGTGTTTCGGGCAGTTACTCCAAATATCCGAGTGCAAGGACTCATTTGCATTTTGCGTAGCACCCAGCAGACAACGTTGGAGGAGCTTGGGATCTGACAGTCGTTTATACACTGGCTTCAGATGCTCAGCTAATAACTCATACGTTAGTGGGGTCAGCACACACTTTGCATGTTTTCCAGGCTCCTCGTGGCGGGCGATGGCAGCGTTATAGAAGCACCAAGAGCCTGTTCCAGCAGGGCAAAGGTGATGCATGGGTCTCGAATCTGTGGAGAACCCATGGTATATGGATGCAAGAATGGTATTCCTCATGTCATCAACGTTGCTGTGTTTCCTGATAGCTCTGGTGTAGTACACCGACAGTTTCCGGATCGTTTCTTGCTTCAGCGTACCATGTCCTTTGCCACCTAAGGTGATGCCACGCTTGCTGCAGTCAGTCACCAAATTTCTTAACGCTGTCCCCATTCTTTTTCCAACGTGATTGACACATTCTTCTTTTGCCACCTCTACTCCATTGTAAGGATCTATAGTTACGATCCGGTTGAAAGACTTAGCATCACCGTCACTAAGCATTGTTGTGTAGCGCAGACGGAACTTTTCGACGGATCTGCGCCACAATATCTCAGCAGCATGCGTTTCCATCATTGCAGAAGATTCTTCGAAATTAATACTGCAGTTTGGTTTGTGTTCCGCAAACCACTTTTTGTATTCAGGAGCCGGCTGCGTTTCCTTTATCTTGCGGCCAGTTTTCTCGCAGGACTGACAGAATGTGGAGACTACCTGAAAATCGATCACATAGCCTGTCAAGACATCAACTACACTGCCTATGCCTATCATTGATCTGTGACCTCTGGTGAGCCATGAACCATCATAGCTGACTGCTATGTCCAGTATATTATCATCCTGAATTTCAATACTGTTTTGTTTTGCGTATGCCGATCGAATAAGTTTTAACGTCTTCGCCTCAGTTGATTGCCGAAACGCCTCTGCTTTTGTATGCACTATTTTACTCTTCTTGGCGAAGGTTTTTTGATGAATGCCGGGCATATTTAAGTGCTCGCAAAATTTATTTAGAGCATATGGTCCTAGTCCGCAAAGCATAGATGACCTCACTACAGAGTCATTCACGGTGAAAGACTTACTCCCATTCGAGCGAGACGATATATAGCCTGAGCTCACATCTGAATTGCAGGCAGAGCAAGTTATCTGCAGCTTGACAGCAAGTCCAGCACGTTTATCTTCACTGTCTGATAGTTTTAGTGCTGATTTGAAGCAGTGGGGACACACCGGTGGCGAAATGAGTTTCCTCAATTCTGCTAAATCCACAATAGTCCTTGCTGTTTGGGGTGCAGGAATCTCTGCTGCCACAGCATCACCTTTTGCACTGGGTATTTCAATTAGTTTTTTCGACGAACGTGTGCTTGCTTTTGGCACACCTAGCACATCTGAAATACACGTGGATACACTGGGCATGGGACACGCAGATTCAGTGTTGGAACTGTCAGTCTCAGCCTGACCGGACCCACCTTCTACTTTACGCTTTTTCCTTGCTTGCTCCAACTGGGCACGCCTTTTATTATATCTTGCCACGATTCTTTTTCACAACAAAGAGTAAGAGTCAATCACTAATGAGTAGATCTATAAATTATAAATGAAGTCGCACAAACAGAATCCGCAGGAAAACCACGCTGCATCAAACTGAATACGGTCGACTCAAATTCTCACTCGGTGCTTCTCACTTGGCGTTGTTTACAGCGGAAGTACACGGATTGCTAAGATATCAACCGGAAGTTTTCCGAAGCGAACCAATCAGCGCATGCAATTTAATCTGTGATTACCGTAGATACAGAAGAGTTCCGCTTACAAGCTAAATATAGTAACAAATCCGTAAAATTCTTTGTCACATAGTGGTTGGAATTCCCCTCGTGAACACGTGCCATTATAACTTTTTGCCCCGAATGAAGATTGGCTGAATATGGGGTTATAAAGCAGTGTATCGATACCAAATATAGAGCGATGGCACTGTTCGTTCGTGTTTTATCGGCAGCGTAGCTAAGGGCATTTTTTGCTTCCAACTATGAAATTCGGAGATTTTTGCATGGGGGTGGTGTCTAAAAAAACTTCCAAAATACATCTTAGAGACATTTCCTGGACATTTCAATTACATTTTCTGAAAGTAAAATGGTTTAACTATAGAATAATGCTAAAAACCCGATTTCGACTATTGGACCCAAATGTTCGATATTTTACAGCCGCTCCTTCCCTTAAGCCCAGGAAGTGGTCTGTCCGACTTGGAAAAAACAAAACGTGTGCCAGTTGTAGGTTTGCACAAGGATGTTGCCAGCTTCGTCTCCAACAAGCTGTGCGTAATTTATGCCCCTGTGTGTGCTGCTATTGACGATATAACGCATCTCTTGCAGGCTGGAAACATGGCTGATCCTGAACTTTTTTTTTCAACAACCGAAAACAGCAGTCCGGGGCAAACTTTGTGTGGCGAGGCAGCATGAAATGTAAATTAATTTCACTGTGTTGGCCAGTCATCGCCCTCCAAGCGAGATAGTGCAGAACATGCTGGTTTTTGTTCTGCCTTGCACAGTTGTCGCAATGGAGGTGGACGATCTGTTCGCCGAGGCCATATTACTGTAAAAAAAGAAAAAAATCAAGATAAAAGATGACAGCATTGCTGCCCTTGCTGGAGCACATCCCCTCATGTATTAAAAAAAATGATTTGCTGGGGGATGACCTCAAAGCAGACACCGAAAACGCCACATTTTCTAGGTACCAGAGAGAATCTGGCTGGAGTGGGTTGCTAGGGAGGTGCACCTGTTGAGCGTAGTCAAAAATATCATGCATTTCTGTGATTTTGCTGTTTGGTATGGATACCCCCACTGCACTAATCCTGAACTCCCCAGCAACACGCTTGGCATCCTTATTGAAGACGTGCGACGAGGTAAAAAATTGGGGGGATAGGCCTGGTAAAAGAGACTGCTAAGGTGACGATGGTATGACTCACATACATTGGTGGTTCTCTTTTGTTACAAATCGGTGGTGGAAACTTGGTGAGGACTTTGGTAATTCCTTAACAGGTAGTCCATGTACTTGATAACTCTTTCGTCGTCGGGGGCATCAGACATCAAGTCAAAAGTAAAACTGTCCGTGACTCCAGAGGGGTCCAGGAATGGAAGTTCAAATGTCAGCGTGAGAAACTGTCCTGTTTCTGACTCTGCATCTTTGCAAAGAGAGGATAATCCAAGTTCCTGTATTTTGAGCCACCAGTTTTGCTTAAGGTGAAATAAACAGCCCTTGACAGTTACTGCTTCGTGTGCCGCTTTCACAAAGTCCAAATGTATGACTGTGTCCATATCACATTCATTGACTGCTTTGTTGATACTTGTGAACTTGGAAAACATCTCTTGATAAATCTCTTTAGTTTTAGATGGCAACAGAAAAAAACGCAACTGGAAAAAAGCGGCCGTACTTAAGTGTACAATTATTGGTGAAACAGCTTTAGGCAACTTTTGAAGGTTCCATCACCAAACAAGTGAAGAACATCCTTGACAGCTTCAAGAGTCTTGGGGATGTATATATGTCACGCATAATGTGTACAATTGCCTAATGTGTACATTAGGCATCAATTTGCCCAATGTGTACATTGGGCAAAATGGTTTGCCTAGTGTTGAATGCTGTCAACATTAGGCAGAAAATTGCCTAATGTTCACATTATGCAGGCACATTTTGCCCAATGTGAACAGAAAGTGAATAACATTGCCTAATGTGTACAGTTGGTAAATAAATTTATATGTCACGCTCACTTTTTAGAATAGGATACAACACATAACATTTACAATGTTTACAATAGCTTTGAGACATATTGAACAATTTGAAAAGAAGAACATTTATTAAAAATATTGGGAAACAATTATAAAGCATCAAATGTCCAATATGCAAAGGGACAAAATCACATAATTTAATGCACTTATAATACATAATAACGAGAGTTGCACATCTGTAACAGTTGATGCAAATTTCAGCACGTTATGATGGGGAGAGTCAGATGAACTGATCGTCTACCCCTTAAAAAACGAAACTGTCTCGAACTGTTGTAGAAATAAATAACAGGATCCGATGAACAATTAATACTAACGTTTAATAACTGTAAACACGAGCTGATATCCACAAGTTACTTACACCTAGCAGGGAAGGCACTATAATATATCTGACCACGACTAGATTTACACCTACGACCTGCATCCATGGTTTGCACACCCTATCCTACTCGCCTGGCCCTCCTTATATATATTCTGTCCAGGAACGTTCAGGAAGCGGCTTTACCGCCCCATAAGCACGAGACAGACCTAGATCGTTCGGGACACATACAGGCCACCCAATCGTACACAGACACGTCACAGCATTACATCACTCAAGGTCGACCTAGCGTAATCTCGGACACTGCAGTACATTCTAGATTTTCTAGATATTCTACAGTGAAACAAACAAACCACATCAAAGAAAAATACCGGCCTTGCTGGCGAGAGGGGGGAGGAAGGCCGCCGAGTGAGACTCGCCAAGCGGGGGGTGAGAAAATATCGATCGTCCTACTAGTGGGACGCTACAACATCATTCGTTTTTTTAAGCAGGTACACCTTCCTGACGTACAGTCTGTTTTGCATTGGCATTTCTGAAAGCCTTGACCACCAGTTGCCTTTGCTGTTGCTGATCTCAATGATAAATAAACCTCAGGAACATCATTGACTGTCATTAAAGCGTGGTCTATACGATCCAGATCAGCTGATGTAAATTTGGAATGCAGTATTCCCTCGCGGCAACCAACTGTGTACAGACCATCCTGTTCTTTGATGACGACCACTAGAATATTTTTTGGATCTGCTGGGCCTCGATCCACGTCGGGAACTCGAAGCGTTGCACATTGTCCAACAAGTAATGGCCTACGCAGTTGTTTCCCGCGACGTGCCATTCTGTCTGCTGCCTTCGATTGCCCTGCATTGGCGATGTTTCTTATTTGCCGGAAATAGTCTATGTCTGATGCTCCCACTGCCGCTGATGTTGATGTTCCTGCCATTGTAGTGGCTTCATCATCTTCCACTTCATTGTCCTCTGTGGGTGATGCCACCTCTTCAGTCACAGCAACCATCTCGGTGACTGCTTCTGTTTCTGTCATTATCTCTCCCATTGCTGCTGTTTCTGTGTCGTCATCTTCCTCTGTCTCTCTTACATCTCCCCCTCTGGTTTCTAAAAATGCCTCAATATCTTCTTCGGTCGATATTTCACGCAAAGCTTCACCTGGCAGGAGAGACGACCCCAGTCCAACTTGCGGATCGTTGCCAAACGTAATTTTAAATGGACTAAAGCCGGTAGTTTGGTGTTGGCTAATGTTTATTTGCCATTGCACAAATTTGAGACCCACTGACCATTTTTTACTATTGTTTTCTCTCATCCAAATCACTAGTTTATCCTGAATAACTCCATTCAGGCGCTCAACCGCACCTTGGCTCTGGGGATGCCGTGGGCGGCCAGTCACCAATTTCATTTCTGGCCAGAGGGTTGATAGCTCCGCAATAACGGCATTTACAAATTCTCGCCCGTTGTCTGATTGCAAAATGGCAGGTGCCCCGAATGTCAGAAATATATCAAGAAGATTGGCTGCCACCTCCTCTGCTCTTTTTGACGCAAGTGGACGCAATATGCAAAATTTGCTGAAATGGTTCACATAAGTCATGATATATTTGAAATCACCGTCAGGCAAAGTTTGAAAATTTATGAGATCAATTTGACACCTGGAAAAAATGTGATGACTGCGCACGAGTTTAACTACCAGACCTTTTGGCAACTTTCTTGCCTTCTTTTGATGGCAGTGTTCACAAAACGATATGTACAGATAACATGCTTCTTGGGTGATGTTACAATACTTTTTTTTCACTTCTGCAATTGTTTTCTTACCACCCCCATGTCCAATAGTCTCGTGAGCAATTTTGACAATGTCAAAGACTTCTTCAAGGGAAGCAACAAACTTAAAATTAACAGCGTCTGGCTCTTTCCTTCGGCGAATGAGTCTGTCCGCATTGCCGACACGTAAAATTTCAAACCTTCTTTTACAGTTGAAATCAGAAGTTGTCTTTGCACACACAGAATTGATTCTGAGTAACTCTTCGATGACTTGATCACGCTCTGTGGTAGATTGCAGAACAACATTGGAAGCCTTGCCCTCCAGTTACCCTCAGCTTAGTCTCGAAGGCAGTTCGGTTCATTTGATGTTGCTGAAGAAACAAAAAATAGAAAGGAAAAAAACTTAGCTACAGCAACAGCGGGAACAAAAAAAACAACAACAACAACAACAATAACGTAGGCCTAATTACCTTAAGTCTTTAGATTATCACCACGGCTTGTTTTGAATTCACAGTGACGTCTCGTGTGTTCAACAACAACAATAACGTAGGCCTAATTACCTTAAGTCTTTAGATTATCACCACGGCTTGTTTTGAATTCACAGTGACGTCTCGTGTGTTCAACAACAACAATAACGTAGGCCTAATTACCTTAAGTCTTTAGATTATCACCACGGCTTGTTTTGAATTCACAGTGACGTCTCGTGTGTTCAACAACAACAATAACGTAGGCCTAATTACCTTAAGTCTTTAGATTATCACCACGGCTTGTTTTGAATTCACAGTGACGTCTCGTGTGTTCAACAACAACAATAACAACAATTACGACAACAACAATGTCACAAATCCCAGACTGGGAAATGTAATAGTTTATGACAGGACGACAATCACGAACAAACAAGTTTAACACTTAACAAAACAACCCATCAGACTCACACATTTATTAAACATAATTATACATATAATAGCGCAATTACATATATTATATTATTGAAATGACTGCCGTACAACGGCCTTATTCTCACACACACGCTCCCTCGGATCCACAATCCGGTAGTTACTCCTAAAGGCACTTCGGCCTCAGCCTCTCCCCTCAGGGTCTTAATAGTACATTAATGATTCACTGGCACCGCAGTCTCTCAATATCACCTTCCTATTGTCATACACCTTAGCACTCCCCTAGCACCTCCGCAGGGCAATAACACATTATTATTTCCATAGCCATCAACATGGCAACAACATAATATCAGTTCACTAGCCTATCAACATGGCAACAACATAGTATCTCATTCACTCTCATATCTACGTCCCTGTCCGTGGCCTGACTGCCACGACTTTATGTGCCTCTACTGTCCTGCACTGACAGCCTCACTTCTGGCCTATGTGTGGCCTCCGGCCCTATGCTGGCCTATCCCCTGTGCTCATCGAGGTGGCTCTGCGGCCCGTCCCCGACACCTACAAGAATAACATTACATTGGTATAATACCCTACCATTTCTATTCACTCCACCTCTCCTTACAATCCATGAAGCGTACACACACTAGTTCACCTTTCACTCACCACACATCTTACGGTAACACACCTCCATCGGAGTACACACTACTCACTCGCGCTACAAATCCATGAACTCACTTTCATCTATCGCTCATGGCGCACATTGCTATATCCAATATCAAGGACTTCCACATTCCTCACATATACTTATTCACATCATGGTAATAGACGAATATAATATAATACATCAATCATAATAATCAATCAACATTCTACATACCAGTCATAACTGGAGAGACTCTCACTAGTCTTCTCGACTGCTTCCTTTTATCTCTGCCCGATGGGCTATTATTCACAGATCCGCTCCCTAGGACCTTCTAACTTGCAGTGATAGTTATACAGCGCTTTCGCCTCCTTCAGACCCCCCCCCCCCACTACTCACAACAGCACGCTTAACTTGCTGTCTACTGTGAGCCTTTCTTACTCTACACCCGCTCTGTAGCAATCCCCTTAATTGCACTCACTCCACTCGTGACATCATCCCCCACCCCAAAAAAATTAATGCAATTAATTTCAAATCGCATCAAGATGACTGTCAACGAGTGAGCGTGAGCAATACCTACACTAAAAAAAACTGACCTAGCAGTTCCCCTAGTATATAAAATACCGAAATCAGGGGAAAATATGGGGATCAATATGGTCTGAAATATGCATATATGTGTCACCTCATGAATAGCTAACTAAACACAATATCTAATACAGAATCAAAAACCATTCAACCTATCAACCATTCTTCATATCATATATTTTATAATGTCAATATTTTAAAGTCGACTCATTCACAGAGATCCTGTCAATGTTCCTGTCCTCCGATGTATAAGCTCCTGAAATCTTCCCCTAGGCTCGACTAAGGTAGTCGGCGATATGATTGCTGGTTCCTGGAATTGGTTGAATAACGAAGGTGTACGGCTGTAAAGCCAATGCCCATCTAGACAAGCGTGGGCTGGACGAACGATTCTTCGACAAAAATGTCAGTGGCTTGTGGTCTGTCTGGATACAAAATTCTCGTCCCATGAGATAACGTCCCAATTTCTGGACGGACCACACAATGGCAAGACACTCACGCTCTATCACAGAATACTTTCTTTCTCTCTGCAATAACTTCCTACTGACATAACATACAGGATGGAGACATTCGTTCTTCTCCTGTAGAAGACAAGCGCCGACACCAGAGTCCGACGCATCCGTTCTGAGGATAAAATTAGATCGAAAATCGGGTAATATCAGAATGGGTGACGATGATAATGCTGTCACCAAATTATCAAATGCTGTCTGACATTCAGACGTCCACTGGACCTTATCGGGTTGTCCCTTCTTAGTGAGGTCAGTAAGAGAAGATGACAAGGAGGAAAAATTTGGAATGAACTTTCTGTAATAATTTAAAATTCCCACTAAGCTTCTGACTTGTTTCTTTGTTTTAGGGATTTGCAACCCTACTAACTTGTCAATTTTTGTTACTTCAGGTCTCTGAACGCCCCTACCCACAATATGTCCTAAGAATACTATCTCTGGACATGCCAAATCCATCTTTGCGGGTTTAGCCGTTAACCCAAAATGACGTAATCGTTGAAAAATTACTGTTAGTGTCTGAATATGCTCAGACCATGTCGACGTATGGCATGCTATATCATCAAAGAATGACACGACATTAGGTATGTCCTTCAACACTAATCTCATTAATCGTGCAAACGTCGCTGGCGCGTTTACCAACCCAAATGGCATGACCTTAAATTGGAATAATCCAATGGGCGTTTGAAACGCCGTGTATTGTTTAGACTCCTCAGTAAGCGGGATTTCCCAATACCCTTTCGTCAAATCTATCTTGGAAAACCACGTGGACCCGGCCAATGAAGCTATTAATTCCTCCTGAAACGGAATAGGCTCCCTATCGCCTACCGTAATAGTGTTCAATCTTCGAAAATCAATACAGAACCGCACCGATCCATCAAGTTTCTTCACGAGGACGATGGGTGATGAATACGGCGATGTTGATGGTTCTATCACATCCAACTTCAACATTGACTCAACTTCCTTTATGACTCTATCTCTCGAAGAAAAAGGCAACGGATACGGTCTAAGAAATACTGGCTTATCCGAAGTCAACTTTATTTGGTGCTGGATCACCGTAGTGCGACCCGGCAAATCCGTAACAACATCCGGAAATGACGCTAACAGGGTCTCAAGTTCCCTACTCCTTGAACTCGTAAGGTCAGGGTTAATTTTTACGTCCCTGTAACCTTGTGTCGGAGTTAACTCCGGCAATTGAATTTGTAACTCTTCCTGCGCCTCGGTGTCGCTTACGTCACAGTCCAACTGGTCTACGACCCCCGTACAAGCAGTAGAGAAGACAGTCTCCTCTGGTCTTGTCTGTGCACACAGATGCTGTGGTCTCTCATAAAATCTCTGTAGCATATTAACATGGAAAACCTTACTCGCTCCATCAATGTGGATAGCGTAATCTACCTTTGAAACAACTCGCTCAATAACATAAGGACCTTTCCATGTCATCAATAACTTATTATGGTCCGTAGGTAACAACAACAGAACCTTGTCTCCTGGCTTAAAAATTCTCAGTTTGGAACCTCTATCTTTATAGTCTTTTGCTCTTTTCGAAGCGATACCAGAAGCTTCTTCCGCTATAGTGCGCGCTGAAGATAGTCTTTCTCTTAAATCAACAAGGTACTGAAACACCGAAATCTGCTCATCGTCTCCCGATGATGGCGACGTCATCATGTCCCGAAGAACATCAGTTGGGCCCCTAGGACTACGACCGTACATCATTTCGAACGGCGAGAATCCCGTTGACTCCTGCCGTACCTCTCTGTACGCGAATAACACTGCAGGGATATATCTATCCCAATCTTTAGGGCGATCAGCAGCTACCTTACGCAGCATCGACTTTAACGTCGAGTTCAATCTCTCGCACATGCCATTAGCCTGCGGATGACAAGGGGTGGTAGTGATGGGTTGTATACTGAATAAGCGGAACAATTCCTTCATCATCTGCGACGTAAATTGCGCGCCCCTATCAGACAGAATTTGCTCTGGTATTCCTACCCTAGCGAAAATTGCAAACAACGCTTCCGCGACTGCCTCAGACGTTATGGTCCGCAGAGGAACCGCCTCTGGCCATCTCGTAGCATTACATATGACCGTTAAGAAAAATCGATTCCCCCTATCGGTCGCTGGGTGAATGGGGCCAACAAGGTCTATCGAGACCTTTTTAAACGGTCCCGAGACCGTGGGGATCTTCTGAAGAGGGGCCTGGGGTGTACGACCCTTATGCGTCGTCTTTTGGCACGCACTGCACGTCTTACAATAGACCTGCACATCTCTGTGGATCGATGGCCAGTAAAAATTTTTAAGAACCCTTTCTTTGGTTCTAGCTATCCCCATATGACCCGCTAATGGGACATCATGTGCCAAATGCAATACTGTTGCGATCAGCAACGCTGGCACAACGACCTGCTTTAAAATGGAGGACACCGTTACATACTTACGGAACAGAATGCCCGCCTGAACAATAAAGGAGGACGACCCGTTCTTATATCTCCTCGTTTTCTCGGTTCGCGCTTCCCCAAAACATGGGTTTAATGATGGGTCCTCCCTTTGTAATCTCGCCAAGCGCTCTGGCGTGATATCTAGGTTGACCGCTGGCGTCGCCAAAGGTCTAATCTTATCTTTATCCGCTACCCGTCGACGTGTTTCGACCGCGGCGCAAAAGTCAATACCTTTTGATTGCGACCATGCTTGCACGTTCTCATCGGAAGGGGAACCTACCCGGGATACATTCCCAATGATGAGCTGGGCGCCTGGAAAACAACCAACGACTGCTTCGACTTCCCCGCTAAGGAAAGGTGTATCTATCATTATTTTTGCCATGGGTAATTTCTCAATGGCCCCCGAAAATTGGATGCACGGGACAGTCTCACCTGTAAGCTGTGAATCCCGAATGCAGTCCCTATGCACTCCCACAACGGTAGATCCTGTATCTCGTAAAACCGAGACCGGTTCGTCCCCAACAAACCCCGGATAAACCCTAAGACCACCTCCTGTATGACATGAATTTATGACGGGGATCTTTCTCCCACAAGGTAAAACACCGGAAGATAATAACTTCTCACAACTGGGACACTTAGAATACTGTCCGCCTCCGTTGTCCGATGTAACACACGCAGCCGCATGATGAAATTTATTTGGGGAGCATGGACTGGAGCTACTGTCCACGTTCGCCGCTATCCTACCTGCCGGGCAGTTCACGCTGATGTGATCTGCTCTTCCGCAGTTCCAACACTTCGCGGCCCTACACTCGCGCGAAAAGTGACCCACGCGTCCGCAAGTCCAACACTCCGCTCCCTGTGCTGCTCTAGGCCTGGGTCCCCGTGACCCCTCGCGACCGGAACTAGAGTCCCTATGCCGTCGGTCATCGGCAAAGGTCACAAGTCGGCCCCGGCCATTACCGCGACCTAGCCCTCCTGCTCGGTCAAACTTACCGGGTCCATATGCCGGTGATTGGTGATAGCCCCTACGCTGCCCCTGGGCTTGCCCGCTATAGGCACCACGCCGACGCGACCTGTCCCCAAGTCCTGCCGGCGACCCCTCGACAACGGCGACGTACCCAGCATCTTGGACGTACGCCCTGGCGACTGGTTTGGACGGATGCGCCGTACGGTATGCCTCCGCCAACCTAGACGCCTCCTGCACCGTCGCGGGTTCGTTCTCTTTCAGGAAAGCCACCAGATCTTTGTGGCACGACGCGTACAGCTGGTCACGGATCATTAAGTCTTTCAGTTTAGCAAAATCCGCGCCCACATGCGCCAAGTCTACCCAGTTCGCGAAATACTCCGTTAGTCTCGCGACGAAGGCAGCAAAATCCTCCCTGGTGTCTGCACGTGCTCGCCTAAACTGCTCCCGGAAATATTCCTCGGTACGCGCAAATCGGCGAAGCAGCAAAGCCTTCAGCTTATCGTAATCTTGCACGTCTTCGCGCTGTAGCTCTTTAAAGTATGTTAACGCTCGCCCCTGCAATAGCGACGCCAGGTACGTGGCCCATAATTCCTTATTTTCCCCCCATTGCAATTGTGCGTTCAGCTCGAACCTGTAAAGGAAGGCGTCTATGTCGTCCTTCCGGTCGTCGAACGTAGGGAGCTTAATCCTAACGCCACCTTTATTGTGTACCTGCCGCTCAACTGTTTCTGTTGGCGCATTCTTTTTGATTTCCAACTCGGCGATCTTCACTTGCGCCTCTATCTCCTTTAACTTAAGCTCTTTTTCCTGCTCTCTATCCTTAGCACGCTCATCGCGCATTTCTGCCTGCTGTTCCTTAATCCAGCCGCGTAGCTCCTCTCCCTCCAGGCCAAGTTCCTTACCCAACTTCATTAGTTGTTGGAGTTCCGCCATTTCACAGATTTATGGTTATGGTATGTATTACAAGACGACCAACCTGTCGGTATGATCACTAACGATACGACCAGAGACCTGAGATCACACCAGATATAACAATACCCAGCTGTCTCAAATACAATTCAGAAATTTACCTTTACAGCACAACTAATTCTATATCTATAAAATGTATAGCACTATTAATTATAAAAGAAAATAGAAACGACAAGAATGAAGAAATACAGTAGAAAGACCACAAGTACGTCACGGACAACGAACCAGACTAGGACAAAGACCTAAAAAGGAAAATATAATGGAAAAAAATGCAACCTAACTACGCCGATTACACTACAAGGTACGAACAAGAACAGAGTCTGAAAAAAAAGAACGTATCTACAGAAAGGTAGAAGAGGGACAAGAGAAACGTCTTCCTAAAACAACGAGGAAGATAGAACGCTACAATCTAAACAAAAATACAGGTCCCTACAGAACTGGTCACTGTGATGAACGAAGTTCCAAAGTTTACCACACCTTTTTAAAAGGATAAACTAAGTTCAACACAGCAAACCCGCGCCACCGCCCGTATAACCTATAACGACAACAAAAACAGCAAAAACAGGGAAAAAGACAGATTAAAGGAACAGCCCACAATCCAGGGCACAAAAATTTTGACTTTCACTTAACTTTTGAAATTTTGAGTAAAACTCCTCCCTTTAATCGGAGCTCTGGCTGCTCGTCTCCTCAGGCTGCACGCACACACTCTGGAAAGTTTATATACAAATTAATACCTATTCATAGCAATACATGCATCAATATACATTCATTATTATACATAAATCATATCATGAAATGTCCATTCATCCAACGAACAAGACAGCACAATTACCTACTAACTAACTACAACTAAATATTACGAAAATGGACGAGTCACAATGGACGAGCCCCCAATGTCACAAATCCCAGACTGGGAAATGTAATAGTTTATGACAGGACGACAATCACGAACAAACAAGTTTAACACTTAACAAAACAACCCATCAGACTCACACATTTATTAAACATAATTATACATATAATAGCGCAATTACATATATTATATTATTGAAATGACTGCCGTACAACGGCCTTATTCTCACACACACGCTCCCTCGGATCCACAATCCGGTAGTTACTCCTAAAGGCACTTCGGCCTCAGCCTCTCCCCTCAGGGTCTTAATAGTACATTAATGATTCACTGGCACCGCAGTCTCTCAATATCACCTTCCTATTGTCATACACCTTAGCACTCCCCTAGCACCTCCGCAGGGCAATAACACATTATTATTGCCATAGCCATCAACATGGCAACAACATAATATCAGTTCACTAGCCTATCAACATGGCAACAACATAGTATCTCATTCACTCTCATATCTACGTCCCTGTCCGTGGCCTGACTGCCACGACTTTATGTGCCTCTACTGTCCTGCACTGACAGCCTCACTTCTGGCCTATGTGTGGCCTCCGGCCCTATGCTGGCCTATCCCCTGTGCTCATCGAGGTGGCTCTGCGGCCCGTCCCCGACACCTACAAGAATAACATTACATTGGTATAATACCCTACCATTTCTATTCACTCCACCTCTCCTTACAATCCATGAAGCGTACACACACTAGTTCACCTTTCACTCACCACACATCTTACGGTAACACACCTCCATCGGAGTACACACTACTCACTCGCGCTACAAATCCATGAACTCACTTTCATCTATCGCTCATGGCGCACATTGCTATATCCAATATCAAGGACTTCCACATTCCTCACATATACTTATTCACATCATGGTAATAGACGAATATAATATAATACATCAATCATAATAATCAATCAACATTCTACATACCAGTCATAACTGGAGAGACTCTCACTAGTCTTCTCGACTGCTTCCTTTTATCTCTGCCCGATGGGCTATTATTCACAGATCCGCTCCCTAGGACCTTCTAACTTGCAGTGATAGTTATACAGCGCTTTCGCCTCCTTCAGACCCCCCCCCCCCCCACTACTCACAACAGCACGCTTAACTTGCTGTCTACTGTGAGCCTTTCTTACTCTACACCCGCTCTGTAGCAATCCCCTTAATTGCACTCACTCCACTCGTGACAAACAACAACAACAGCAATAAAATAGCAGACTGAAACAACAGAGAGATACATCACATAAATAATATTTACCTTCGATCAAGTCACGCTCTGTGGTAGATTGCAGAATCAAATCCAAACCAAAATTGAAATGGAATAAAAAAAAAGACAGTGTGCACACGTCTGTAGACCTCTTGAATTTCAAGTCATGTATGGAAACACACTGATTAAGGCATAGTGTTGTGTGATCCAAGGTCTGAATTCACTTCACTCACTGGCAACACACTGACTAAGGCACATTGTTGTGTGGTTAAGCTTGTTGTTTATAGTTTCACTCAAGTGAGTTGATACTTTCATAACTCTGTTCACATTAGACAAAATGGTCTTGCCTAATCTGAGAACATTGTCTCTGTTCACATTAGGCAAAATGCCCTTGCCTAATCTGAAAACCTTGCCTAATGTGCACATTAGGCAAGCATTTTGCCTAAGTTAAACAATAGGCAGAGGACGTGCCTAATGTACACATTAGGCAACTTGGCCTGCCTAATGTACACATTAGGCAACTGTACACATTATGCGTGACATATACATGCTATTTTGCTTGCCGGATCTATATCAATCACTGTTCCATGCTGTGTCGTTATTGTTGCAAGGGCTGATAAAGCATCTTGTCATGCCGTAGACAATTTAGGAATTTGTTTTCTCCAATGTCTCCATACAGCCAGTCGTATGTTTTGAACTTCAGTTTGAGTTTATTTGACCAGTCTCTGTTTTCTCTGCTTCTTTTAGGAGCTTTCGGGGTCTCTCTGTTAAGTTTGCCTCAGCTTTTCTTTTACATGCCTGGCGTAAAACATGTGTCTGTGTTTTCTTCTCTTCAAGGGGGTGGTTGTGGCTGGTGTCTCCGTGTCACAGACCAATAAAATACCCAGACTGGACTAGCCCATTGTGTGACGTCACAAAACAGCGAAAGGTCATGAATCATCCGCCATATTAGGTTTACGGTTGCGACCGACTCTTCAGCATGGCTACAATGCAGCGGCCGCTAAAAGTCCAAACGATTATGTCATCATTTATAGCAATAAAAAAAAAAGGCAGCTGTAGACAATAAAATGAAAGGATAGGCAAGACAAAAAAATTTTTTCTGCAGATAGAACTAGAATCGAAATTTCCCGAGCGGCGGCCACGATGGTTATACGGCCGCATCTCATTAACTTCCGTAAAAAAACGACACAGCCCGAAGCTTGTGTTTCCAGTCTGGTTGATTTATTAGTCTGTGCTCCGTGTTGAATCTCTGTTACTTCTGTGTTGGTCGTCAGTTTTCCTCGACAAGTGCTCTTAGTACACGTCCAAAATTTATAGGTGTCCGTCTCTTTCTTTAATCTGTGCAAGTCCGTTTAAAAGAACTGCGGGCTTTCCTTTGTTCGTCTCTATTGTGTACAGCAACAACTAAACTTGGACTTGGCCTGGCTTGCTGTATAATATCCCTTTCGTTTCACACACTAACAACAACATCAACAACAAAGATAAAAAAAACAAACAACAACAAAACAACTGAGGCCAACTGACCTTGTCAAATTCTGCACTCAACAACTCAACAACTCAACAACTCAACAACTCAACAACTCAACAACTCAACAACTCAACAAACAAACGAGTATCTTTGAATGAACTTTTGCTTTCTGCCCAACCACACATTCTGCCCGCTTACTATCCAAATCACTCATGCAGTGAAGTGATTAGAGATGTCCTTTTATCCCAACATTGATTCGATAATATCCAATAGGATTGTATCGAGTAGGAGTTCCACAAATAGCAAATTCGAACCCGGGTGTCCCCTCCAGTGTCGCGATGTGGGTTAGATGGGGATATTTCGACTGACACTCTTTCGGGGTCAGCTCCCACAATCGACGAACACACACAAAAAAATACTTGCACTCTAAAAACTAAATAAATCAATTGCTTTGATTTTTAGCAGAACTGTAGGGCAGTTTAATTACTGGAATTAATGTAGCAAATATAATTATAAATATAAATATCAATTCAAAGGCAACTGAATCTAACTAATGAAACTACAGCTTTCTATAAAGACTAACTTATTCACTCTAACTACTTGCAGGTCATATGAGTTAGATGCCAAATAGAATCCGCGCACGTGGCGACGGATATAACAGTTTAAATTCTATTAATTCAATGAGACATGTTATGATATGGACATTTCCACTAGACACGCCATGGAGAATGCTTGTACAACCATGCGTTGTCTGGCGGTAGCTCTGAAACTGTCTTCAAAAGTAAGTAGAACGGTTCACTTTCATCATTACAAATTAGTATGGACTCTCACCATGAGGCCCTCACTGGGAGTGAGAGCGCTGGATGTAAACGCTGTGGGTTTATATCAAACCAAGTAGCTTAGGCTCTGGAGCTTTAAATAATGGCGCTCCTCACAATATGGACTGCTCAACTGCGTCTCTATGTCTCTCATCTGGCTGAGGACTATCGCCGTCCACCTCGTAAATGGATTGTCTGCATGTGGCCTCTATCTAAGCACTGCACGGGTTTAAATACTAAAGCTATGTCTCGACCTTCCGTCCAGATTCATACATTTGATTGGTGCAGTCGCTTCAGCTCAGCCTGCAATATTAATTTATGCTTGTCATGGCCTTGCGCCAAAATCAAGGTCAATTTTACGGTCTAGACAAAATTTAAAATGCGAAACATTAACTACTAAAATCTTCAAACCCCGTGCTTTCTACTCTTATGCACGAATTTCCGAACGCCAACTAAGCGTCTAAATAAACTACCTTTACTCGCCCCTTATCTATGTTAATCAAAATCACGGGGTCGAGAACTGCTCTGTCATTCCTAGCTATACATTTATTCTGTCTCGCCCCTCCTTCTCTCCATCCATCAGAAAAAGGGTGTTTCAAAACAAACTGTTCACGAGAACAGCTCAAGGACAAATTACGCTGGTTATAATCAAGAAGATCGTAAAAATTAACTCACTGACGTCGTGACCTAGCACGGCATTTATGATCCTAATGATATATCATGTACTCTCCCTTTAATTTGGCTTCGGGTTTAACGAGGCGTCAGCACGATAACGGTCACATTGCGCCTTTCACGGTTCTTTCGTTATCTCGGATCTGGTCAGCTTTCTACCCGAAGATGCTCATAAGTAAGATCAAATAGTTAATGGGTGGAGATCTGAACTAAAATATGTCTATATGGCCATGCGATAACATTGGTCAAATTAACTTGTTGGTTTCCACCTTCTTCAGAAATGACAAGCTCCGCCGCCGGTCCATGTCTACACATTGTGTTAAATTGAAAGGCCGTTTTGGGTTTTGGCATCCTGCATTTTGTCTTCCGGCATGGAGCCATTTGAATAAAAACCTGATAAGCTGTGTAAGAGGGGTAGATGTAAGAAACTGTTTAATTTCAATTTCTGTGTGTTGACTTATCCGTGTGTGTTTTGTTGGTGATAATTTCAGCGTGTCCGTTTCTCACTGGAAATACCCTCACCCTCCCCCAGTCCCCCGCCTCATTTTATTTGGATGATGTGAACTGTGAATTCCACGCGAGGCCAGAGACTGCGCCAAGTCTTATTTTACAAGCCAGATCTAGGCCTAGTGAAGTTCAAAGCATGTGGCCCGTTACGATTACGACAAAAATCAATATCGACACTCTTCTTCACTTTTATCTGGCAGCCATTCATCATCTGATTTTTCATCAAAGTCAGACCATACATCTTTCTCACTTTCATTCAACTCACACCCATTTTCCCCCATGTCCGAAAACAAGCCTTCAGTCTGTTTTTCATCTTGAGTTTCCAATTGCCTATCATCTCGCTGAATTGACTGCTGCCAGTCTTGAAACTCCGTGGCGGTGACTACAGGTTTGACTCCTGAAATAAGAGAAAAGGAGACCAAAGAAGTCATTTCAGATGATTTCATTATTGCAATATTTCGTGACTTCATTTCGACATGTGATTTACTGGTGAGGCTTTTAGTTATGTACTATGTAGCCATAGTAGTTGATAGACAATAATAATATGCTGTTAACCTTGCTGTATGTCACTAAATGCCACCTTTTCCCATAGGTCATGGGCCACTGAGTACCCCACATTTTGTCAAGTCATTTATTGCTATATGAATGTGGGGTCATCCCTTGACGCAGGCCAAAGGATGGTAAAAATGCGAGCTCATTAGGAGTCACATAAATGCGCTGTGCTTACTGGGAAGGAATGAGGTCAAGATTGCAACATGACAGAAGAATACATGAAGTTTCATTACTGTAATGCAAAAAAAACAATTAATGATCTACAAGACTTCAAAAGATCATTTTGGGGACTATTTGACTCCAACGGGTTAATTGTGATTTAGGAGGCTTTCCCCACCATTGCAACCGATCGTTAAAACATTAAGCCAGCGAGGAAGCCAGTAAGGAGGAGCTGTCAGGGGAGAATCTGAACCACAAGCTTAAAGTTTAGTGCTGGGACCACTTGGCCAAATGCAGGCCATTAATTTACAAAGAGAAAAATGTTTGACAATCATGTTCCAGATTACTGATAGTATTTTACTTAGTTATAACCTAATTAATAATTGTTCATAGAAACAAAACGGCATATGAATAAATGCCAATAACTTCTGAGATATTTAATGACCTATTTGTGGTGATCACCCGGTATCAGACTTTTTAAAATCAAATCAATAAACAGGGTTCACACAGGTCCTTAAAAGTCCTTAAAGTCCTTAATTTTCATAAAAGAAAAAATAAGTACTCTAAAAGTCCTCAAATTCTGAAAATGATGCCAAAGTCCTTTAAAAGTCCTTAAAATTTGTGTTTCAGTTGAAACATTTGAGATTCCAATCTTCCAATTGCACACTGGATAATGGGTACTTTCAAATAACTGAACTTTTCAGAGTGAATTTACTGTCTGAACCTTGGATATAGAAACATTTCTGTATCGATTGATTGCTGCACACTGTCACAAATCCCAGACTGGGAGATGTAATAAGTTATGACAGGACAACAATCACGAACAAACAAGTTAACACTTAACAGAACAACCCATCAGACTCACACATTTATTAAACATAATTATACATATAATAGCGCAATTACATACATTATATTATTGAAATGCCCGGCCGTACAACGGCCTTATTCTCACACACACTCTCCCTCGGATCCACAATCCGGTAGTTACTCCTAAAGGCACTTCGGCCTCAGCCTCTCCCCTCAGGGTCTTAAGAGCACATTAATAATTTACTGACACCGCAGTCTCCCAATATCACCTTCTTATTGTCATACACCTTAGCACTCCCCTAGCGCCTCAGCAGGGCAATAACACATTATTATTTCCATAGCCATCAACATGGCAACAACATAGTATCAGTTCACTAGCCTATCAACATGGCAACAATATAGTATCTCATTCACTCTCATATCTACGTCCCTGTCCGTGGCCTGACTGCCACGACTTTATGTGCCTCTACTGTCCTGCACTGACAGCCTCACTTCTGGCCTATGTGTGGCCTCCGGCCCTATGCTGGCCTATCACTTGTGCTCATCGAGGTGGCTCTTCGGCCCGTCCCCGACACCTACAAGAATAACATTACATTGGTATAATACCCTACCATTTCTATTCACTCCACCTCTCCTTACAACCCATGAAGCGTACACACACTAGTTCACCTTTCACTCACCACACATCTTACGGTAACACACTTCCATCGGAGTACACACTACTCACTCGCGCTACAAATCCATGAACTCACTTTCATCTATCGCTCGTGGCGCACATTGCTATATCCAATATCAAGGACTTCCACATTCCTCACATATACTTATTCACATCATGGTAATAGACGAATATAATATAATACATCAATCATAATAATCAATCAACGTTCTACATACCAGTCATAACTGGAAAGACTCTCACTAGTCTTCTCGACTGCTTCCCTTTATGTCCGCCCGATGGGCTCTTATTCACAGGTCCGATCCGTAGGACCTTCTAACTTGCAGTGATAGTAATCCAGCGCTTTCGCCTCATTCAGACTTCCACACCACTCATACACGCACGCTTTTCCCACTTGTCTGCATGAGTTATTTTTACTCTTCCCCTTTCACGTCTTTTCCTATCCGTCTGTCGTGAGCTCTTCTTATTCTACACCCGCTCTGTAGCAATCCCCTTAATTGCACTCACTCCACTCGTGACACACACCACTTGTATAGTTGTGATATTTCTTGGTCACAGGCACACAGGTCCTTACTTTGTTTACTGTGGGTCCTTAGGAAGTCCTTAAAAAGTCCTTAAAATTAGTTTTCAAAACTTTGTATGAACCCTGATTTATAAAAGAACAGTAAAATATAATGAATGAATTCAAAGTGAGGATGGCATATAGCACGAAGACAATGACAAATCTTTGTGCCGTATCATTGATTATTATTTTACCTTACCTATCATGAATTAAAAAAAAAAAAACTGTCATCAGGTCGTCGGATGGTTGGTGTGTATTCAAGTTTACGTCCTCGTTTGTAATGCTGTGCTAAAACACACACACACACACACACTTCATTCTGTACAACTGGACTGTACTCGGTAGTCGGAAATTGTTAGTTTTGTGTAGTCGTGAAGGCAAAAAATGGATCGCTCCACTTATCAATAGCATCATGCAGCCTCTGGTCGGTTTGTCCTACAGAAGGCCAAAGTTGACAAAAGAACTGCACATATATACAGGTAATGAAATATACGCCCTTACTGTGTACAACTGAGTTGTGCTCGGCAGTCGCAGTTAAGGTGCAGTGTACTAAATATTATGTACATATGCCTTAAACGTTGCAACGTTGTCATACTGCGTGCGAGCCCTTACTTTGTACAACTGAATTGTTTGCTGAGTTGTGTGCTCGGCAGTCTTTAAGGTGTCGTGTACCAAATAGTATCACATGTATAAACGTCGCGGCGTTCTCACACTGCGTACGAGCCCTTTCTTTGTACAGCTGAGTTGTGCTCGGCAGTCGTAGTTAAGGTGCCATGTACCCAATAGTATTACCTTGCAACGTTGTAACACTGCGTACGAGCCCTTACTTTGTACAGCTGCGTTGTGCTCGGCAGTCGTAGTTAAGGTGCCATGTACCCAATAGTATTACATGTATTAACGCCGCGCAACGTTGTCACACTGCATACAGGCCCTTACTGTGTACAGCTGAGTTGTGCTCGGCAGTCGTAGTTAAGGTGCAATGTACCAAATAGTATTACATGTATTAACGTTCAGAGTTGTCACACTGCGTACGAGCCCTTACTTTGTACAGCTGAGTTGTGCTCGGCAGTCGTAGTTAAGGTGCAATGTACCAGATACGTATTATAAACCTCGTAACGTTGTCAAACTACATACGAGCCCTTACAGAGTACAGCTGAGTTGTGCCCGGCGGTCGCAGTTAAGGCACAATGTACCAAATAATGTACATGTACGTAGTATAATCGTTGCAACGTTGTCAAACTGCATGCAGGTCTTTACTGTGCACAGCTGGGTTATGCTCGGCAGTCGTTGTCAGGGCAGAATGCAAAAATGCCAACTTATGTACGTTGCAGCTCTTCTTGTATACAATTTAAGATCCTGAATACAACAAAACTCTAAACTAGGGCCCCTCACTCGAAAATAGACCCATTCTGATAGACAGGTTATTAAAAAAAAAAAAAAACTTTTTTCATAACATTTCCAATGTTTGTTTACATCCGTAGGTGTCCGTAAATCTCCGTAAATGCATTGTTTGTTCTTTTTGTTAATTTTCGGCTTGAAACACGATGTTGGCTGTTCGTTCCGATCTGGTGGGCACCTCTGTTTTTTTAAGTGTGTATTCTATCTCGTTATTTGACATGGACGCATTACGAATTACCAGTTTTGTGGTCGGCCTCTCCTCTTCTGCTGGCACGATAAAGGGCTTTTTGTCAAGTATGGTGGCCGATTGTCCTCCAAATTCAGTCTCTTCTATAATGTTTCCTATGGGCATCCAGGGATAGCGGGTACATTCTCCACAACCAATAGATCTTTTGGACACCATTTACTCTTTCGCTACGGGCCAGCATTCCTCGTCTGGACGGAGTACCTCCTGCGGTTATACGCCACACTGTACTGTGCATTTGTAAACTTACTACACAACAGCTGTCTAACTTATCGCACACGTGGTATCGCTGGACATGCCGGGGCAAAGGAAACTTTACCAAGAATTTTATTTTTAAAGTTCAACGTCACGAGAAGTTAATTTACAGTACAGTGGTCAAGGAATTCAATACCGTTACAACGTCACAGCCCAGGCTGCGTTGTACCGTCTGCCGCTAGGGAAGCATGCGACGTAGCGTGCATCGTACCGTAGGGAAAGAGTTAATAAGCCCCTCACCAGTGGTGTCTTAGCATGTTCTGCAGATGTCAAGCCCCCCCCCCCTCTCGTTTTTGTTATGTATGGGATTATTGCTTAGTATAACAGGTAACAAGCCATCACATCTTTTCCCGCTGCCATAGTGCAGAGACTAGGCTAACACGTTTTGCTCACGGTGGAGAAGAAAAAGGAGAGTAAATCATTATTGCGTAACTTACAATTCTAACAGGCTTTCCCTTCACATAATCCTTGCCAACAGAAACGTTCACTACCACAACATACACTCGGTGGAATTTCCACACTATCCCCGAAAGTTAGTGCAGCCACAGACTAATAAATTAACCAGACTGGAAACACGAGCTTCGGGCTGTGTCGTTTTTTAAGGAATTTACCGAGCGACGACCGTATAACCAACATGGCCGCCGCTCGGGAAATTCCGATTCTAGTTCTATCTGCAGTACAAATTTCTTTCTATTTGTCAAGATTGGCTGTACAGGTAGTAATTCCTGGTGCGGAACCAAACTTCCGCTTACAGTAGGCACGACAAAATGGTGTCATTCAAAATTGTAGCTATAAAGCGTCGGTCGTTACCTTAAACCTAAAATGACCGATGGTTCATGACCTTTCGCTGTTTTGTGACGTCACACAATGGGATAATACAGTCTGGATATTTTATTAGTCTGTGGTGCAGCAAACAAACAGCGCCCAACCTTGACCCGCCATTAACCGGAAGTTAAAATCGGCTTCATGTTATCATCTTCCTAAGGCTGTCGTTATAAGTACGTACGCACCCGAAGCGTTTTGCACCAGGGGTGCGTACTTATACGTACTATCCCAAACACTGTCCTTATCCTAAACCCTAAATCTTATCAAATCCCTATCTCTGCCCACTACCCTTTCAACCAAAAAAAAAAAAAAGACGTAGAGTTAAACATAATTAATTACGGCTGTTCTTAGGAATATTTCGAGAAGGAGTTCTCTGGCTCTGGATTCACTAAAGGCTTTAAGACCTACAACTTAATTTAAAAAATTTGATACCCATTTACAAAACTTTTGTCCAGATCTATGCAAAACAACTTTTTAGAATTTTACCAATGTGATAAAATTATATGAATGTATAAGTTAAACTTAAAAAAAAAAGGAATAAAATATAAATAAAGAATGTGTGCCCAAACAGACCGTGAAGAGCGCAAAGTGACCGTTATCGTGTCGACGCACCCTCAACTAAAAAAAAAACAATAAAACTCAAGCTTTAAAGTACTGACCCCTGGCCTTTTCGGGACGAACTTGTAACAATATTCTTTTTTCAAATAGACCGAAGAGAGGGTTTGGTGGTCCAGTAGCTTTGCCTCTGTTATGAAACGATTTTCCTCCTTGGCTCGTTCATAGTATTAGTGCCCAGAAGAAGGCAGCGTTGTCGTGCTTACATTTTGCCAGCGATTTGTCTGAATCTTTGATAATAGACCCAACAAAATAGTTACAGCTGGAGTCGCCAGGAACATTGATTTGCACACCTTCAGCTTCAGTCCGTTCTTTTTGGGAAAGTCGACAAGGGTAGCAGAGCGTCGGGAAGCTTCTGAAGTCGGTCGTCTGGTAGATGTTTTGTCAACAAGACGTTTGACGAAGCTTTTTTTTTCGGACCATGAAGGGGACCAGATAATACCGTGCCTGTCTTCCTCTGTAAATTGATGGCATTTTGTGGCTTTGCTATTGCACGAGCAACTCCCTTTCATCTGTGACGAAGTCATATTTAATAAGGAAACAATTTCATTTGAATTTGTTCATCTGTGACGAAGTCATATTTAATAAGGAAACAATTTAATTTGAATTTTTTCAAGACAAATCTTCCAACATCACCAATGTAAGAAGCTTTCGCCTAAACGTCTTTGCCTTATCCGCATTCAAGGCATCCAGTTGCTGGCAGAGATCCCTGCATAAATGGTACCGTCTTTCCTTCGGCTCCAATTTCTAAGAATTTTTACGTGTATGCCACGAAGGATTTCCCTGGCATAATCCGGGGATGGTTCCCATCGCCTCTTGGTTCTCTTTCTTCCCAGAGTTGTGGCGGGAGCATTACACTTGCGAACCTTATTTTTCAAAACATCAGAGTTGCGAACCTATTCAATTTTGAGCAAATTTAAACATTACACTTGCGAACCTATTCAATTTTGAGCAAATTTAAACATTACACTTGCGAATTTATAGTGGTTCAACAAAAAACCAAGCATTGCATGTGCGAAACTAACGATTTGTAATCGAGTTGTACTCGTACTCGTAATGCATAAGATAATGAAAACCAAACATACCATGGTTGATGATGACGGCTCTCCACTTCTTCAATCGTAATGCATTCCCCCTCTGTTTACAGGCTTGGGACTGTCTCTCACTGGTATGAGGCCGCATTAGGAATGTTTGTTTTTAATTTTATTGTCCACAGTATTGGATAAAACTATGTACATTGTTTACATGGTAGACTCTTCTTGTTCCAGAGCTATTTACAAGCCGGTGTTCGGCAATGACGCAAAGCATACTTTCTTCAGGAACAGCCAAACACCCACCTCCCCCCCTCCGAGGCGTAAGATTATATTTGGACGTCCCCTATGATCAATTTATACCTGTTTCAGTAGTTTCTACTCTCATGTAAATGTGCAGTCACAATTACACTAACTAAAAGAAGAAAAAGTTACCTATTTAAATGTATAAAGTTGTAAATAGTTTTCCTCTTTCTCATGTTGTTTTCCACTTTGCCATGGTAGGAGACTGCTGGGAGAAATGTGTGGCCTGTTTCCAAATACTTTAGTGTAACGTCTAGTGGCTATGATGAAGAGGAAGCATTTTAGTTTATAAACCGAACGAGGGAAGTATAAAATGTCCAATTTTTGTTTTTGGCTGAACAGTTATCAAACCATAATATGACGATCTGACGACCCTCTTCAGCCAATGACGTTATGGCTTTGATAAAGACGGAAGTGACATATGCTGCAGCTCAGCCAGCGATGACTTCGTGCCACATTACAGAAATAATTTAATGGGGATGATTTTCTTTTCTCTGCTCGCCTAATGGTGCAAAAGTTTCACGAAAGACAACTAGGCGGTTCAGAAAAGCACATATCTTGATCCCAGGTATACATGGCAGCATGGCAACTTTTTCCATGCCAGCTGATGTATAATAATGCAGGTGCCTTCTTGTGCATCCTCTTCAGTGTCTTTACGATAGTGTGCTCTGCTATGGGTATATTTCTTTTCGCGTGTGGCATAACCCCGGCACTCTTTGCAATCAGGATTGTCTTCAGGAAGATGATACTCATGCACGTTATAGGATAGGCACATTTTGCATTCTTCCACACCCAACTTTGCAAAATTAATTCCTGTCTTCACCACGCACAGCCGATAGCACAGCAGTTTGATGAACAGAAACTTTCTTCTTACGTATCTTATTCATAAAACTTATGGTTGATTTTGATGTCTTCATTCTTCCAGCAGCTGTCTGCATGTAGTAACGAAGAGATGAATCAACAGGTCTGTATACAGGATCTTCTCTGCGAAACATTTGTATGCTGCATTTTTCATGGTTGAGCAGTTTGTATCTTACTTTATGAATTGCTTCATATGTCTGAACATCCATTCTGTTGGTTGTTGGGTTAATGATGTTAACTCTTGGTCCTGTAAAAATAGACAAACATGCTTTAACAACAGGACTAAGAACATTATAGCAACTCAGTTACTTCCCTTGCCTTGCATCTATTTCCCCCGCTTGGGTCAGAGAATTTGTCTCTGAAACCTCGGAGATTCTCGGACTAACGACATTGAAGGAAACTCTTCTCTCAATGTGCGCCCGCACGCAAACACAGACACAGACACAGGACAGTGAAATGTGAACATTATTTGCTCAAGTATATTTTCCCCTGCCCAAATCCCAAAAAATGGATAAGTCATCACATACCTTTAATTTCACTTTCTCCGGAGTCAAAGCTGCCTTCTTTGATCCCTTCGATCAGTGCTGACTCCTCAAAGATTTCAGCCATGATGTCCAAATTAGGCATCTCCTCCCATTTTCCAGAACCGGTAGGAGGGTTTCTCCGGGCTCTCAGTTGAGTTTTGGCTTCAGTTGACAGCTTCGACCATTTCTCTTTCACTTCAGCCACAGTCCTTTTCACTGTGCCAACGGCATTCACTGCATCAGTGATCTGCTGCCATGCATTTTGTTTATCTCTGTTTGAGAGAGAAGACCGCAGCGCTTTGAACTGTGTCCTTTCTGCTCTTGAATTCTTCTATTAAAGTCAGCGTCTCGCTGGCTGAAAAATTGGCCTCGCTGGGTTTTTTCGCTGGTGTTGGCTCCATCTTATTGAATTCGATTGTGTGAAAGTTTCGGCAAATGCAAGCAGCTACTTCTGGGAACATGAAAGTAGGTATTTCTAGGAAAATGAAAGTAGGTAAATCTGGGAAAATTTCGTTTCAGAACGGAATCTCCATGTCGTGGAACGGGATTTCCCGACGAAACTGCCGCAGCTGGACAGGTAGCTATCTGCCCAGTTAAATTTGCTTGTGCAACGCGAATCCTTAACTGGCCAGCTATGGCTGGTCAGCTAAGCTACCTGCCCTGATAAGAAGATGACCAGCTAGGGCGTTAGCTGTTCAGCTTGTTGTGCAACCGGCCCTTGGATTCAGCGACCTCAAATTAACAAAGTCATCGAGCAGAATTTATTTTGAAAGAGAACAATTTTTTATAAATTTTAATCATTTTAAAGATGTTTAAAAATGTTTAAAGCGAGCGTCTGGTCAGCTCAGTTTCACTCTGCACAGTTCCACGTGGTGCAGTGTGTAGTGTGTGCAGAAAAAAAAGTACAATAATAAAACCTGCTGGGCGCAATGCACCGAACTTCTATGCCGCCTTTATGTGAAGCATAGGCGCTCTAGTTGGTGACCCGGAGCTCCGACATATAGGCGCTGACTTACTAGGCGGCCTTTCTGTGGTTACCTTTAGGCTGAATAATGACCAGTGCTGGAACTACAGAATAGCCTGGTTACCTCGGTGGAGGGCATACCCTATCCTGAAACTCATGCTTCACAAATTGCCTGGTGTTTTCATAAAGTACTTCTTTCTCTCTCCTGACAGGCCAGGTGGAGGAACCACAGGAGAGCGCTGAAGCCTCACTGCAGCAGGATCCAGAACCAGCCTAGCCTCTGGAGTAGTCTCAAGGGTCTGGCGAGCATGGCAAATCCCGGGTTCGCTGCTTTTCAAATGGAAATGCCGGAAGCCTTTGATGCCCGGGAAAGGCGTCCCATACCCAGCGAAGAAAGCCTGCCAACGGCACAAACTGCTGGCCACCTTCTGTTCCCACCAGCTGGGGACGGTTGATGCTATGGTGGGTGCTGTCTGACACAACAGCAGCCATCTCTTCTGTGCAGGACACTTCGGTGCGGCGGAATTTTCTTTTCAGCAGCCCAAAGAACCAGTCTGGGACAAACTTAATGTGCCCGGGCAGCGTGAAGTGTAATTTAACATCAGTGTGGAGGCCAGTCATGGTTCTCCAGGCCAGATAGCAGGTACTGATTCTTGTTCTGGCCTGCACAGTTGTCACAGTGAAGCTCAACACTCTCTTCTCTCAGGCCAAAGTTTTCAACAACAAAAAAAAAAAAAGTGCAGGTAAGAAATCACTGCAGAGCTTCCCTTTTCAGCCGCCATACCCTCATCTATTAGAAAATTAACATGTTGTGGGAGGGCCTCGCAGTTGTCTCCAAAAATTCCACATTTTCTGGGAGAGAGGAAGTAGATGGGCCCTGGCTGCATTAGTTACTCGGGAGATGCACCTGCTGGGCGAAGTCAAAGCTGTAGGGCGTAGTGAAATCTCCCGAGTTTGCTGCATGTGGCTGCAATGTGGCTGGCTGGAGTGCCCGTCCAAGGGTATCCTTGCACTCCTTGATAATATGGTTATACAATGCGCTTTCTGCTGTAGCAGCAGCAAGGTGGCTGTCTTGCCTCTGGACCAGGACTGGACCAAAAAATGCTGTGACTTAAACACATGCGAAGGAAAAAAAATGGATAGCACGACATCAACCAAAATTGACCTACCGGACAAGGAACTGAAACATGGTTCGGCAGACGACCCTGCCCTTGTATGAGTAGTTGGTCTTTATAATTTTGCGAGTTGTTGGCCCATCCTGCCCTGCTCTCTTTGGTACCATAAATATCCTGGTGATTAAGAGGCTCAGCAAGACATCATCTTTCCTACTTTGAAACAAAACAAAACAAAAAATTAAAAAATGCATTGGGTCAAATAAATTTCTAATATTGTCAAAATTTCGATAAGTACAAATCTTTTTTTTTTTTTTTTTTAATTTAAATCCAAGAGAATAATAAAATAATTGTAACTTATTTCTAGGCCCTACCATATATAATCATGGGAGACATCAATCAAATCCTAGATCGTTTACTTGTATTATTTGATCATCTTCGTATTATGAAGTATGCCACTTAAAGAATAAAATTAATTATAATGGTTAAATTTCTTACTGCTCGACATTGAGGTCCAGCCAAGGCGTATGTCCATTATTTTATCCACGTCAAACTGGGTGCAGCATCCTGACCTCCCATCACTTCCAGCGCCACTCAGAGACTTAACAGATGAGCATTTGCAACTAAACTGCTAGACTTTAGTCAGCTCAGTCGCCTCGTCTTCGCAGTGGGTGAAGGGAACGTTCTGTCTCACCAGAGAGCTTTGTATTGATATATAATACTCGATACTTCACTTTTCTGGGTCCGAATGGTGGTCGAGGAAATTGACGCTCGTTTTGGAGTTTTCCAAGACAAAAAGTCTGCTCAAAGTCATACCCTCTTGCATTAATTTAAAAGCAATATTTATCATGTTTAGAGGCTGATCTGAGACCTAATATTTTCACAAAATGTAGATAAATGGTTGAACTTCAAGTATCGACTAAAATAAAAAAAATCGTCAAAAAATCGGATAGCTGTGTTCAATCGGGATTTTATCCGTTTGGTCCAGTGCGACTTCCGTTGAGGTTTGTGGGGCTCGCTCACATATGTGGAATAAGGGTTTTGAGGAACATCAGATCCTCGTCCTCTCGATCTGCGTCTTTTTTCTTTTGGACTTGTTTGGTAAGCAGATAGTATAGTTTTCTTTCTTCAATATTACACATTATTTGGTAGTAGTCATCTTCTTGGCTCTTTTTTTTTTTTTATTTTGAGCTTACGGGAATTTGAAAAGAAGGACATGTACCCTGTGGAAATTGAAGATTGTCTTCTGTCACATTTTTCTGGATCTGTTGATGATTTCCCATCGCTTCTTCTGACTCACGTTTGTCAAAAGCGAATCTTGTGAGCAGTGACTAGCGACTGTCAGCATCATCAATGTTCACATCTTCTGCTTGACCAGTGTCAGCTGTTGGCACTATTGATGCCCCCATGGAAGGTGTGATGGATCCAGAAGACGCTCTCGATTTCTGTTGGCGTGGAGTTTATTACGTTTATCCCAAATGGGAGATCTAACGTACACTGATATGAGCGCATCTGTGTCCATGTTTGAATCACTTGCAACATTAAACTTGTGAAAACTAGCCACAGACAGCTTTGGGCGGCCTTGGAAAGAATGTAGTTTCGATTATGCGATTTTCTAAAATATTTTACAGACTTGGCAATAAACCTTCTCATTTTAAGGGTGTTGAGATATCTTTTCTTTGTTTTTTCAATGGCTTTGACAAGTGAATCATTTTTGTCTTCAATCTTTTGTTTTGTTTCCCCCTTCCCCTTCAACAATAATTTGAAAGCTGACATTACCCTGCTACCAGTAAGTATGTCTTTCTTCAAATTCATTTTAAACTCAAAAGCTGATTTTTTTGGTCATTTCAGGATGAGAAACTTTCTTGGAAACCGTTGCTTTCTGCTTTTTGTTCTTTTTTAACGTAACATCTCTTCATTCGCTTCTCATTCACTCTCCTCCTTTTTTGTGGAGTCATGTTGTCCCGGTAGTTCTAGATTCGTAGAGGCTCTTTCCTTATCATCCAGGCATACTGACCGTCTTGTCGGGGTAAACATCTGCACAGTCTGGTTCAGTTGTTGTTGCTGCTTGTTGTTTGCTCTAAATGTTAGGGGAAAATACAAAAATGCTTTATTGTGTGGTTTTTGTTTGTTTATTTGGAAAAAGGGGTATCTCGTCTTTCAGTTTCATTGTGTCTGATGCAAGAAAGAAATATTTCAGCTAATAGGATATGAACCCATCACATCGCAGCACATTCAGTATGATAGAAAACTGAAAATTGCAAACTCAGTATTTTTTAAATAAATTTATAAATTTTTGTACTTAAGAATACCAAAGCCACCTTTGTGCTTTTTAATTTCAAAAGCTTCATTAGAAAGTCTACAAAATGTGCAGCCATTTAAAAATTGGATACAATGAAATTAAAAGGATACCAGGTTATAATTCCAGACCCTCTTCGGTCTGTTTCAGATAGGGCACTGTCTCACCACAAAGACTCCTATCCCTACATGCATAGGGACACTTAACCTCTAAAACGCTATTGGTGCCATCACTATCAATTACTAACCACCCAGTGATGCACCGATGAATGGAAAGATTTTGTGGACTCGTAGTCCTGACTGTTCAACCGTGCATCTGGTCAGTTCCATAAACTGCTTGATTGCAACATGTTCGTACTTGTTCCCATGTGCTATTGCAGGCAGATGAGTCAAGTCCAGAGGATTCAGAAATGCCTGTGAAATCTGTCAAAATGAAATTTAAAAAATGCATAAACTCATTAGCATACAATTACTATTTTAAGTTACCAATATTCCTTTTCCATTGTCAGCATCACATCAAATTTATCAGTGTTTCAAGTTTCATTTTTATACAGATACTTTTCACAGTAAACATTGTTTACAGTTAATAATTTCAAAGCACACACCATATATGTACATATTATATACAGTCTATTTACAATCACTATTTCAATGTTGACAACTCAGCTACTGTTCTGCCGTTAAAATGAAGAACCTAGTATCTAACATTTTCATGTTTTGCTACAAATGACAAAAAACTGTTTCTTTTAATAACTGTTGATAGAATAGTCGCATCGTTATCATTTTTTCACTGGCACACACTTTCTTAATTTTTCTATTTTGACCTAAGAAATAGTTGACTTTTTAAGTCAAATAAAGACCCAGTTACCACAATTGTGTTTTCAATTATAAAACACACTGTGTTGAGTGCACGAATTTGAAGAAAAACACAGTATATGGCAGATACTATGTTTGGAAGCTACTGTTTTAGTGGAGAACACAGTATCTGCCATATACTGTGTTTTATATGAAAATTGGGCTAAATGTCATGTAGCGCTTTTTGGGTGCAAAGCGATGGGAATTCAAGCAGATGTCAAATGCACATAAACATGAGTAATATTCTAAACTGAAAAAAGGTATGATAATGTCAAACAACGAGATGAAAGTTTGTCTTTGTATTAACCAAGCAACAATGAATGAACAGCAACTCGAACAAATCATAGAACTCTCATCTTTGTTCTTCGAAAGGCTGAAACACAAACTGTAATTAGATGACAAGCTAAACTCGTTGTTTTATAATATGGTGGTTACCATAAACGAAAAGTATTTAAGACATTAAGACAGGCTGACGTTGACTATTCATTGATAATAGAATTGCAATTTGCTGTCCCTCATCCCCCCTCCCCTACCCACACCCACCCCGTTTGTTTTGGAAACTCACCCCAATCCCAGGCCTATGACCACTCACCATTTTTATTTTTTGCAGCAGAAGTTTTGTCAACACCTACCGCCCCCCCCACATCCCCCAGTTCACATCCTGATTAATCCCACCCACGTCTTCTTTATTAAAATACTCAATGGATTTGCATTTGCAATATGCTTGATGACAGGCGTTGGTTTGGTACATCAGTATAACAACCGCCAAACAAGGCATCATTACTCAATACATTCAATACTGTCTGAACATGAAAAAGGTTCAGTTGCTTTGATTAATGAAAGTATTCATTCGTTTATTAATTTTTCGTTCATCATAATAAGTCACCATTTATTCATTCAAATTCATATATATGTTCATTCATCCACTGAAATTCTAAGAAAGATAGCATTAACTTGTCTTCTCATTCTTGTTGTAAGTTTACAAGGAGATGCACTAAGGGAATGTCGTCACACAGAAACAATGCGTTGTGTGTTCTTTGAAAACTTTCGAACTTAAAATGTTACAATGAAACACGCTTTTCGTAGTCAACTGACAAGTCCTTCACTTTGGCATTGACACTGAGGCTTTCCCAGAAGAGGTGTCGGCTTTGGGGCATGAGAGGAGTCAATCGTTTGATGATCTCTTCTTTCTTTGTGGGCGGGATTCCGCGTTCTTTAGACTTGGTTGGTTCTTCTTTCAGTTCAAATGAAGACTTCAAGAAGTCGGCTGTCTCAAAACCATCGTCGTAGGAGTTCCTGTAGTGGATCATATGACTCCCAAGCATGAATTTCACATGGACCATTTTGTCCAAGTATGGCCGGTTCTTCATTTTCTTCAGAGCATAAGGGCTCATGCCTGATTTCCACTCTCGGAAGTCAGTGACTTTCATTGCAATCACCTCACATCTGGCTTTCTTCATACACGTTTGGAAGT
Organism: Onchidella celtica; assembly: GCA_963931925.1. Lineage (NCBI taxonomy): Eukaryota > Metazoa > Mollusca > Gastropoda > Systellommatophora > Onchidiidae > Onchidella > Onchidella celtica. The sequence continues at coordinate 4,501,246 of OZ007584.1, read as the reverse complement.
CGTCAAAGTCATAGATTTTCCCCATGCACCGCATTTCCTGCTGGATTTGTTTGTGTTTGGAATCAGCTGACATAAAAGTATGTCCCTTTTCTAGATACTTGAGCTCAATGGTGTCCATTGCAACAGCCTTGCTATTGATCAGGTGCAGTAACATGGTGAATAAAGTCCAATTTTTGTTTTGGGCCCCACAGTTATCCAACCAAAAAACGACTCTCTTCAGGTCTCTCATTTTCAGCAGGTATGTGTGAAATGTTGACGCCAGGTCTTCATCCTGTCTTCCATTTATTCCTTCATGCCATACGGCTGCGTAGTCACGCTTCCCAGACCCAAGTTCTGCAAATGTTTCACTGAACACAGTCAATCGTCTTGTGAATATCGTTTCCTTGAAGCATTCCATTTGCGGGAGCATCACGACCTTTTGCAGGTCTGCTGAAGTAAACACTTCATCATTGGGATGCCTTGACTGGGAGTCTTTCTTGTACTCCATTCTCGCTTTCGTGAACTTCTTCTTGTGATTAACATACTTTGAAATGTCACAGATATTCATACAGTTGCAGTTTTTCTTGTGCAGCTCATGTGCCTCACAAAGTTCGCACTCCTCATGACCAAGATGGGCCATGGAAATGTTCATCCTCTTGAAAATAGTGTAGAAGGTTTGATATGACATTCTGCTTTTGGTTTTCTTCTTGAAATCTTCGTGCATTGACTGGACAGTAATGTCAAAGGGCAGGTATCGCCGAAAGGGGGCATGGTCAGATCGGTAATGTGAGATGGTTGGGTTATATGACTCGATGTGGGCAATCACTTCATCGTGTTCATATTTATAAACAGAGTGCCTCCCACGTCCGTCAACAAAATGTTTCTCCTTAGGGTATTTCATCGTTGGTGTGGCGCCAAAAATCTTAGAGATAGCCCAATCATTTTTAGGGCCCATCCCCAGAGTGCCAAGAAAAAAACCTTTACACACCTCGACGCGTTTGCCATCAGTTGTTTTGAGAGTGTACTTGTATGAAAAGTTCTTTTTTGACTTTGATGAGGAAGTTATTCTTCGCTTACATTCTTCCTTTAAAACGCTCTGAAATATGAACTCCTTTTGACCAGTGTAATTCAAGCTACTATAGTGGGTATTCGTGCTCTTTCTTTCTTCTGGGGTTATTGTTTCTCTGCATTTTGTCTTTCGTCGACATCCAGCCCCACAACCATCTTTTATTGCATACCGTGCTTCTTTTTCAAGTTTTCTTTTCTTTGCCTTTTCTTCTGCATCAGATTTTGAACGTCTCTTCCTCTGTGGCTCAGCTTGTCCTTCATCTACCCCATGATGTGTGTCTTGTACTTTTTCTTGTTCCTTTTCTAATTTTCTGTCATCCACATCCATCTCAATGTTTGTTTCTTTCTCATGGGTTCCTCTTTCCTTTCCATTTTTCCCTCCTGGACCTGCTTCTTGAGAATTTGGCCATGTTCCTTGCATGATCGTACTTCCTCATTGCTCCATTCTTTATTGTTATGATCACTGCAATTTTCACAAGCAGCCCACACTTCGTCCGAACAGTTGCTCACTTCGCATTTCCCTATCTGAAACTCCGGGTCTGAATCAGAATCATAGCCAAAAGAAAAATCCAAATCATCTTCATGTTCGTGTTGACTGGTTTTTGGGTGTGCTTGACAAAATCTCTCTTGATCTTAACACAGACAAAGGGATGTTGTCTTCATTGCCAATAATGTTTTCTCTCAGCAGTTGTGCAAGTGGAATTTCATCATCGGAGTCAATTTGAACATTCGGAACAGAGCATTCGTTTTCTTCTTGAGCCATTGCCAATCCAGGCCTAAAATCATAATTTTGACATGTGTTAACTATAAATTTAGCAACAGCAAAGCCCCTCCCCACAACCGCCACCTGCCCTGCTACAAGGCTCTTGTTCCCAAAACAATCCTAAGGAAGATACACTTGACTACATAAAATAGTTAGGTCTAGTAATCACCCTCACTCTAACACACGATTTAGGTCCTATTTTCGCCTGGTTCAGTAATTCAACATAAAATGCTATAAAATGACCTATTATCGATAATCACACGACAGGCCTTTCTTTTATTGTTGAGTCTTTTGTGTTCTAATATCTTAAAAGAATAAATGTTCAAGCCGAATAAAAGTGCTTAATTTAACTAGGTACACCATCTTATCTTACTACACAGTTGTTGGAATTAAAAGATAGAAATTCAAAGTTTCTTCAGAAGCAGCAGTTGCAACAGGAACCGGATGATATATAAATTGGGATTGCCAGATTTTCAAGAATTCCCTGCCATTTCCCTACTTTATTTCATGTAAAATGCTTTGTGTAGGAAATGCTGACTAGTTTTATGAACACTAGTATCTGCACTCATTTAGCATTTAACACTTAAAATGTTATATAAGGGTTTAGTGGGGTTTTATTTAAAAACACAGTATATGACAGATACTGTGGTTAATTGTCGTTGCAAAAATCGTCCTCAATTTTAATCAAGAACACAGTATCTATCCAAATGCTGTGTTTTTGATGTAAAGATGTTGCCAAGAACGGCTCCCATCTTTACTGAGAAACATAGCAGATCCGTACTGTGTTTTTCATTATAATATTGGGACTCGATTTCAAATTCGGTCAACAAATATATACAATTTTTACTATAAGACGCCTAAAAATTGAGGTATCGATACCAAACTAAGATTATAAGACGCAAAATTTTCCAACGATTACAACGATATAGAAATGTCCGTTTGACCAAGATACGTAGATACTAGGTTCTTCATTTTAACGGCAGTGTTGGTCTTTAGAGACCATTCTGCTGGTAGCAGTTTTCAGATTTCTTAAAAGATGAGAAGAAAAATTCTGCTGATAACAGGTGCCTCCTTGCTGCTTCTTGATCATAAGGGCCTCAAGTGTTTTGACACTCATGTTTCCCCTAAAGTCTGTTCTGTTCTTCCTCACCATACTGAAAATTCTTTCACTTGTGGCATTGCTATGAGGAATGGCCAGAATAGTGCACATGATCTGAGGAAGCAGAAATTGATCGAACAATATTATCCAAACACTTTACAGTGCAGTAAAAGCATCTTGTTATACACAGATGCATGTAGAGATGTATCTATCTAACAAAGTAAGGTTACATAGTTTTTGTCTTGTTGCTCTCAAGCAGCCTACTAAACTGATGTCTGGATTTCAATCGCCTCATTTAATTGGCAGATCTGGAGTATTTTTCAAGTAACGAAAGACATCAATATTCATGCCATTGCGTTCGATCTTCCATCATACAGAGTAAACACTCAAGTTATAACTAAAATAAAAGGCCTTTTAGTGGTCATGTTAGGCGTTTGCCTCAGTACAACTTTATGTTTTTACCGTTCTCAAGACTATATGAATCAGAATAAACAAGGAAGTAGAAAACAAAACCTGGCTTTACAATCATCTTTCATTTCAAACACGCGCCTCTTGAAAAAGACAGCAGTTCCCTCCCGTTTCAGCCACAAGCCCCAAAATGGTGAAAAGAGAAAGCGAATTTCATATGAATTTGGTGCTTCAGTTGTTATTCATGAACCCAAAGTATTCTACACAGGAAACCCAGACATATCTCACATATCATGATATTGATAATCTATATTCAGAACAAGAGGAGCTACAGGTTAGGTGCACTCGGCTTGAAAATGTCAATGACATGTTGGAACAAAAAGTAGAACAGCCTATGCGTTTTACCTTTGAGACTCTGCCACCAGAACAAATGAAGCGAGTCAAGTCACCGTCAAGTCACCGTCAAGTCACCGGTTTCACTTCATCTGCTGTTCAAACCATGTTTTCTTTTTTCACTTTACAAACTGTCTTATCTAATAGGAAAAATGCTGCACTCACACCAATGAATGTTTCCTTTATCACCTTGTTAAGACCGAGACAAGGTTTGAGTGAAAGTATGCTTGCTATATTATTTGATGTTAGTATAACCACAATCTCAGATAATTTGAATGACTGCATTGATGCAATTTATCACAAAGGCAAAGCAGTCTCCATCTGGCCTTCAAAGCACACCATACAGTCCTTCATGCCCCTGCATTTTAAAATATTTTATCCATCGTGTCGAGTTATCATTGACTGTACGGAATTTTTTGTACAGAAACCATCAAAACCTGAACTTCAGCAAACAAGTTGGAGTAACTATAAAAACCATAATACCTACAAGTCTCTCATTGGCACTGCACCTAGTGGTGCTGTGAATTATATATCTGGCCTTTGATTTGGCAGTGTAAGTGGCAAGAAACTAACTCTGAATGTGGTTTAATGGACAAGCTGGAAGCTGGTGATTTGGTGCCAGCTGACAGAGGATTCACAGTGCTTGGATCAGAGTTTGAAAAAAAGGGGTGTAAGATTAGAAACTCCATTCTTTTTGTCACATAAACAACAATTTGAGCTTGATGACAGATCAGAGAATAAGAAAATCTCACATCACAGAGTACATGTAGAAAGAGCTATTGGACACATCAAAAATTTTCAAATCCTAAATGGCATTATTCCAACCTCCCTAAAATCCATCAATAAAATTCATTTCATTTGTGCTTTCCTAACCAATTTTTCAAAGAACCCTCGATTCAGTCCAACAGAGTAGCAGCACAACCATGAAGCTTTGGAAGAACATTTGACTCACATCTTTCATCATTATTTATTATGTCTTCAAAATGCTGTAGGGCCCTCAACACAAATCTTGTGTTTTCTTTGTTGAATTTCAACAATCATTGTTCCCTAGCTGCCAACTGTCAAGAGCAGGTTAAGTTAAAACTGCCGTGCTAGGTCACGAAGTTAGTGTGTTAATTTTTTACGATCTTGTTGATTATGGCCAGCGTAATTTGTCCTTGAGCTGTTCTCGTGGGCAATTTGTTTTGTAACACTTTTTTCTTATAGATGGAAAGAAAGGTGGGCGAGATAGAATAAATGTATAGCTAGGGATGACAGAGCAGTTCTCGACCCCGTGATAAGCAGTAGTATGCAAATAAATTATAATATAGGTAAAAGGGCTAACCAATGAAGGTTAGCGGAAGAATCGCGATACAGCGCAGACCCTACGGTCCGTGCTACTTTCTTCCCTTCATACAGAATCTTCCGTCTGTGAGGGGGTCAGTGTAGCCCTGCTTGATGGGTCAAGGCATTACTAACAACATGACCAGACGAGGGTCTCGTCATTATCCATAGGCCATAATTGAATTGAACCACGCTATCCTATACTGTTTCTGGCCTTGGGCCAGAACAATTGTAAGTTGAAATGGACCAAGCTCGTGATGATTGACATGTTCAGATAGAAGACTGAGGAATCCACCCACGTGGACGCAGCACGCATAACCTCATCTAGAGCTGCAGATTAGTGTAGCTTTTGTATGAACACATAATTGGAAATTGTGTTTGAATTGTCTGGGTGAGGCTGGGAGTTACCGGCCCACCCTTGATTTACACGTAACAGTGCCGACGTCGCTTCGACGGGCAAGACCTGGATCTTAAAATATAGATCTACTGGAATTATTAGTTAGATAATTTAACGAACATAGAAGCTGAATGATGTTAGAGGAACCCTAGAGCTAGAGTGGTAGTGACGCATTACTGACTATGGTGATGCTGTTGATGTTAATCTTTATTAATTAATTAGATCTAGATTCTAGTCGAAATTGTTAGTGTCTTTATTATAAATAAATGTGACCCTGCAGGTCCGATGAAGAAACTTAATCAGATTGTTTTTTAGTATTTGGAATGGAATGAAAGTTAGGTCTTAGATTAGATAACATACAAAATATATAAAACTCTCGATTTAAAAGAATGCAGTCGAAACCCTAAGTAGACGGATTCCCCCCCAAACTCCGTAACACAGGAGTCCAGCCCTAATAAAGGAGGCCAATTCGTAACACTAGAGGGGACACGTTCCGTCCGACCTCATAACACCAACCAGTACGTGAAATACGTATTTATTACGTTTTTTAGGTTCCAGTACGTTAATACGTTTTGTGGTGAAAAGTACGTTTTTGAAGAATTTCCCCATTTATACGGAGAAAACACATAGGAGAAAACAAAACTGTAACTTTTGTGAATCTAGGCCTATCGTTAATAGCGCTGGACCTAGCGATTCAAGGGGCGCAACCGTAAACGCAGCTCTACCGTATCGTGTCCTGCCGTACTGGCTATGCCAGGTTGAGATCTTTTTGTTTCTCAGGGGCCTCAGCATAATGCTGTTGGCCCCCTGCACTGGCTATGCCCGAACTCGCGATAACTTTTGTAACCCCGCCACGGTCCCACTCAACGAAGCAACAGTAATGTTGCATAATAAGTTATCACGGCATACACCTTCGCTCGTGTCCGCGCGCTTCGGGCGTTCATCGAGCTCGAGTACGTAAGCACGTCGTGTAGGTTAGGTCACGCGTATTGTATCGTAAACGATGGCGGTCAGTGAGTAAGAACAATGGACACATTTTGTGAAGAGGTTTCGTTTTATTTCGCTGTTACGTCTTTTTGGGGTTTTTTTTTTTTTTTCGGTTTTACATAGCTTACAATCATCTTTGGCGGTGGTATTCCCGTTAGATCTAGATCTAGGTCGGCCGTCTTTTAGAATGTTGAACGTAATTGGCGATCACGGAAAAACTAGGCCTAGGCTCAGGGGTACGGGTGTTTCAGTGACGTAAGAAATCGAAATCTAGAGCCCGTGAGCTGGTAAAACAATAGAAAAAGTTCTAGAACTAGAACAATATGGACATGGCTTGTGAAGTGGCTTCAGTTTTAGATCTATTACATCTGTCATCTTTTTGGCCTGACATGATTAGCGATAATGGATAGTCTTTTCTATCCAACTCATGAGTCATGAAGCCCTGAGTAGACATTAGTGCAAAATATTGTCCAATAAATGCATTGTGAGTCATACGTCACGTATCGTGACTTCCAATTTCACCAGTTTCACAAGTCACATGGAGGCAAGCCTGACATTGTTCAATACTGCCAGACGGAGTTAGTATGAAAGAGTTTTTTCTGAGGACAGTTCATATCATTATAGTCAGTTCTTTAGAAACAGAAACAGCCGTGATAACAACACATGTATTACTATTAGCATTTGAAGTAAAATGTTTGTTTTCTGCTTCTTAAAATCTTATGCTGTATTACATTGGGCCTATGTAAAGAGAAGAGTATTCCATAATGTAACAAAGTGAGGGAAATGGTGACTTTTCAATGTTTTGGGGGGTGGGGGGGGGGGGGCGGCGTGTCAGTGTCTGGTCCGATATCAGGAGTCTGTTTTTAGGTTTTTGAAAGTTGGCAGCTATGTTAAAATAACAATGTTCTGTTTGATATTAACACAACACTGGTACAGCAGTGTTCAAATCATATAAATTCTGCTACCCTCAAATGTAATACTTTACAGTGTGTAAAACATAATGGGGTGAAACATAAATGGGCAAAATGAAAACAAAAGAGTTAAGGAGTGAATACAAGTCAGTTTTAAGAAACAATAAATAAAATTACAATTTAAACGTGCAAACTTGGCAAACTAAAATTTCAAAATCAAATTTCTGACCCAAAGGAACTTTAGAACATGAGCCAATTATTTTCATCAATTTAATATGCTTTCTCTTTCTATTCTGAATGTATGGCCATTGATATTATAATGGATTGTTTCTTATTATTCCCTGTTCATTTTTCTGGGGGGAGGGGGGGGGGAGTTTGGGGCATTGTTGAAAATTCAAGGGCCTGCATTTCAGCGAGACTCATTTCAATGTATTCCTGGTAATACAGGATAGCATCCAGGGACAGGGACTCAACTGTGCTGCCTGCAATAGCCTCTTTATCTTCGGCTGGGGCTGGGAGTGGTGATGTGCTGCTGTAAAATATTCCGTCTACTGCAAGGGATGAAGACGACTCCCCAGACAATACAGAAAATATTGGTGTAGTCTGAACCTTGGATGACAACGCCATGGTGTTCACAGCACATTCAAACGATGGCTCAGATTCTGTGTTCACATCTTTCAATTTCATTGTCGGCACAGGGGCGGGTTTGGGCTGATGCCACTGTTTCAGTAGGGGCTTTGTATAGCTGTAGCCTGCTGTAGTCTTCTCAGGCTACCAGTAAACCAAAGACATGCTTGCAGCAGGCCGGTTGCTTTCCACCCGGCCATTTGCACTCTGCATTAGTGACCTGTTTAAAAAAAAACAATATTGAAAGAAATAGGTTATTACATCAGAGAAAGAAATCACAGCTGAACAGCCAGAATGGAAAAACTAGTTTGAAATCTGTAGCCAAAATGACATTTCGATTTCAGATAATTTACAATAACCCCATAGATCATGAATGTGGTATGACATTTTTTTCATTAATTTATGAAGGAACGGCAGTCTGTACAATTCTCATGGATTGTCTGCTGGCTATCATTGGTATCAATGATCGTTTACCATAGATTTTGGATAAGATATTCTGGCTGATCGTATGTCAGGCCAGAGTTTTCTGCTATTGTATGACAGTACACAATACAGCCTGCTACTGTCACCCCCACTGTCTTGTGGGTCATCTCGGGAGAGAGGAAGACTAGGGGAAGTTAACCCTGAATACAAATACCACACTGCCTTGTGTGTTGCTATGATAGCAAAGGCTATGGGAGTAAACCCAGACAGAAAATCAGGAGTGGAGACCCGAAGGTGGTTGTCAGGGAGAACTGCATCAAACTGGCTTCCAGCATCTCCTGCAGCCGGACTAGTTCCAAATGTATTGACCAGGTCTCTCCCTTGGGTTTAACTAGAATGGCAGAGAGAGGGGTGGTGCCTCTGGGCAAAGCACCATCTCTTAAAAATAGCCCAGGCAAGGCAGCAAGACGAGGGGGCGTTTGCTCGGGCTTGGCAAGCGTCTGTCTCTCCTCTATAAGCCCACCCATTTCCGATTTGGAGAGGACACTCCAGCCATCCGTTACGGATGGGCACAACACGGGAGGTGGCAGTTACCGGTGATAAGCTCAATCCATTTGGCGTACGGATGAGCGCCAGGGGTCCCCTCTGTCGGTGGGAGCGGCTTTTCAGCTGCATTGATCAACTACCGCCCGCCGTAACCTGGGCAGCCCCCAGGCAGTTGGGTGTTGTTCCGCCACGTCAGCCTGCTTCATAAGGTGGTTGGAGCTAGACCAAAAGTCAAAAAGCTGACGTAAAGTGTACACCTGGCAAAAACACAAAAATACTAAAACTTGGTACCTGGAACGTCAGAACAATGCGCCCAGGCTTGCAACAGCAAGATCTCACTGATATTGACTCCATCAGGAAATCCCAAATTATTGATCGAGAACTTCAGCTACTAAACATCGACATCGCTGCCCTTCAAGAAACTCGACTTCCCGACTCCGGGTCAGTCAAAGAAGAAAACTACACCTTCTTCTGGCAGGGCCTTAGCAGCGAACAGCCGAGAATCCACGGCGTGGGCTTCGCCGTAAAAAACTCCCTTATCAATTCGATCGCAACTCCAATTGGAGTGTCAGAACGCATCATGACACTCAGACTGAACACCCGGTCTGGTTTTACCAACATTATCTGTGTCTATGCCCCAACACTTACCTCCTCTGACGAAACCAAAGACATTTTCTACGAGGCATTGCAGAGGACTCTCCACAACATCCCTCTCACCGAAGGCCTGCTAATTCTGGGTGACTTTAACGCTCGAGTGGGAGCAGATCACTCCGCATGGCCAAAGTGCATTGGGCACTTCGGCATTGGCAACATCAACGAAAACGGGCAGCGCCTTCTGGAGCTATGCTCTGTAAACTCATTATGTGTTACAAACACGTACTTTGACCTTAAGAGATGCCAAAGAACATCATGGCGCCATCCCAGGTCTGGCCATTGGCATCAATTAGATCTTATTCTCTCAAGGAGGAAGAGTTTGGGCTGTATAAAAATAACTCGTTCCCTCCACAGTGCTGACTGTGACACCGACCATGCACTGGTAGTCAGCAAAATCAAAATTTCGGCCAAGAAAATATACAGATCAAAAGCCCCTTCAATCCCTAAGATCAATGTAACAGCAATCAGAGATGAATCAAATAGAAAGTCATTTGAAAAGTTATTTGCTGAAAGCATGGATAATGTCACCCAATGTGACTCGGTAGATGAAACATGGAACACTCTCAGTTCAAAAATTCATGACTGTGCCATCAAGTCTTTTGGACAGCATAAAGTTTCAAACAACGACTGGGTAGCCCAGAACAGCGAAATTCTCCTACCTCTCATTGAGCAAAAGAAATCTGCTTTCAATGAGTATAACAAAAATTGCAATCAGAGTACAAAAACTTGTTTGAAAAATGCAAAAGCTAAACTTCAGCTGGAGGTAAGACGTTGCGCCAACAAATACTGGACAGACTTGTGTAACAGCATAGAAGAGGCAAATGAAAAGGGAGATATGAAAACCGCCTTTAGTCAGATGAAAGTAGCTCTTGGGCCAATCATCACCAAAAGCGCCCCACTTAAGTCTGTAAATGGTGAACCCATCACAGATAAAAATGAACAACTGAATAGGTGGGTAGAGCATTACTCTCTGTTGTATTCAACTGAGAAAAATATTCCACCAGATTTTGAGGAACACCTCCAAAAACTGCCAATAATGGCCGAACTTGACGCTGAACCTTCCTTAGTCGAGCTTTCCAATGCAATCGACCACCTGTCTGCTGGAAAAGCCACAGGAAGTGACAACATTCCTGCAGAGGTATTAAAAGACCTAAAAGGCCCACTATTACCACACCTGTATAATCTGTTACTGCAGTGTTGGAAAGAAGGCGTGATACCACATGATATGAGAGACGCCAAAATTGTCACACTTTACAAGAACAAAGGAGACAAAGGCGACTGCAACAACTATCGAGGCATATCCCTCCTCAGCATTACTGGAAAGGCTTTTGCTCGCGTCATCCACCTGCGCTGCCTACGCAAAATTCTCAAGATCAAGTGGCAAGACAGGATCTCAAATATCGAAGTTCTGAGCCGAGCCAACATTCCATCAACTCAGGCTCTCCTAGGCAAAAAAAGACCGCGGTGGCTTGGACATCTCCACCGTATGGAAAATGATCGCATCCCCAGACAAATTCTCTACGGGGAACTTGCTACTGGCAACCGACCCAGAGGTAAGCCACATCTGCGATTCAAAGACACTTGCAAGGTCACGATGAAAGCATTCAACATCGACCCCAATGAATGGGAGAACCTTGCAAATGATCGAAGCAGATGGAGACAAAAATTGCGCAGTGGCACGCTCGCAATAGACTTCAAGGCAAAAGAAACATACCTGACAAAACGACAGAGGCGGAATGAAAACACTCGCCAAAGTGAACCCAAAAGACTGACCTGCAATCACTGCCATCGCACTCTCGGGTCAAACATTGGTAGAATAAGCCACGAGAGAAGCTGTCAGTCAAAGTGAAAGTGAATATTCTAGCTGCTAAGACCGTCTGTAAAGACGCTAAAGGCCATATATATATATATTCTGGCTGATTGCCTTTATATATTGGAGCTATCAAAATATTCTTTAACATTGTATAAACTGAGCTTCTAGTTCCAAACACTCATGATCACTAGCAGTGACGCACTTAACAGAAAACCAAGGTCATGTATGTGTTGTCTGGAGACCAACTACACAAGCACCTGCCTGACATTGTACACACCCATAGACTTACACGGCTAGACTGCTCAATGAGCCAGCGACGGCTCTTTACCTCACGTCGCTCTTTACCATTACTACAAAATGGCGGGCCTCGCCACGCCGCGAGCCGACAACGCGAGCCTAGAGGTTTGTGGCAAGTGCGGGGTTTGTTTGCCTTGGTTACAGTAGAGTATGTATTGGGATGCTCCCAAAAACGATGAAGAAAGTTGTCTTTTTTTAATCATAGCTGTATTTAAAAAAATCCTGTAATACACCCGCAACAATTAGATCTAGACTAACTATGTAATTGTGAAATCAGCAAAATACATTAGTTCAATTAAACACTGAAAAGATTAGCCACTGTACTGAGTGGGCCGAAATCAGAGTGAAACACTTGTGCAGGCCTAGCCAGGTATTACAGAAGAAATATTAGTAAACATAAGAAAAGAGAGGAAGAGCGTGTTATCAAAATCTTTTTCAACAATTATAGACTACAACTACAACATTTTTGGGGCAGTTGATCTATTATGAATAGTAAGATTTAATTAATAGTTGTTTCTTCACAATGCAAATGGAGAGAATAAAGAAAGCAAAGTGATGAGTAAAGATCTGGATAAAAGATAGATCTTGTTCTCTGCACATACAAACACAAGTTGAATTACTTAAAACAGCATAAAGTAAAGGCATGCATGTACTGTGTTAGATGGGAGAAAGAAAATGAAGGAAATTTAATTGAACTCCTACCTTAGTGTAAAACCGAGTCCTCTTCAAGGGCCTGATTCTGATGTCTAAATCCATCACTGGTGCATGAATAAAATTGTCTTTGTCAGGTTATGCCTGACTGAGGGTACATTGTCACTGACAAAACGTTGGTTGAGAAGCTTTGCGTGATGTTTGAGCATCATCCTGGCGTACATGGCCACAGCTGTCTTGATTATTTGTGTCCCATGATCATCCTGAGCTGGCAAATAGTGGTGATCTCGGAAGTGGTCGTTGAGGTCTGTGTCACGAGTGGAGTGAGCGAGATTCAAGGATTACGGGGGCATGGAAGTGTAGGATTGACTCACGGGATAGTGAGGCTGCTCACCTATATTGACTTCTGTTAGTTAACGTTGAAGCGTGCATGTTGTGAGTGAAGTTGAGGCGTAGTAGAGGCAAAATCTGAATAGTCAGATCACTGCAAGTTAAGAGGTCCAAGGGGACAGACGTGAGATCAGAGGCAGTCGGGAGATTGTGTGTTTTCCAGTGATGACTGGTGCCGGGGTCGGGCAGAGAAGCCACCCGCGGTGAGCGGACTTGTGCCGGGGTCGGGCAGAGTAGCCACCCGCGGTGAGCGGACTTGTGCCGGGGTTGTGCAGAAGGCTACCCACAGGCCTCCCTGAGTGAAGCTGTCGCGCAGGACAGCGGGAGCACATGAGTCGTGGCAGTCTGGCCACAGACAGACAGGGACGTTGTTATTAAGTTGTTAATGTGCTATTAAGATGTTAATGTGCCATTGAGAATATAATGTGCTATTGAAATATTAATGTGCTATTAAGACCTCGAGGGGAGATTGAGATACGGAGATTAGGTTGAGCCGGAGCCAACAAGAGCGGCCAGCAAGTAATATATATATATATATAGATGTGAGGCTGAGGCCAGAGCATATTTTAGAAAGTATTATCGGGTTGTGGACCCGTAGAGGAATGAATGTCGGGTGTCAGGGTTAGGATTTGAATTGCCGTGCTGGGTCACGCTTTGTTTATTTCATGTCATCATTGATTTTGGCCAGTGCAAACGGCCTTGACTTATTCCCGTGGACAGTTTGTTTTTGAAACGCTTTTTCTTAGAGATGGAAAGAAAGTGGGGCAAGATAGAACGAATGGATAAATTAACAGTGACGGTGCAGTTTTCGACCCCGTGGTTTGGGTGTACTTTAGCAAGGGAAGACGGGGCGAATAAGGAGTGAATAAATTCGTACATAAAACGTAGGGGGTGGGGGATATGTCAGGGTTAGGATTTGAATTGCCGTGCTGGGTCACGCTTTGTTTATTTCATGTCATCATTGATTTTGGCCAGTGCAAACGGCCTTGACTTATTCCCGTGGACAGTTTGTTTTTGAAACGCTTTTTCTTAGAGATGGAAAGAAAGTGGGGCAAGATAGAACGAATGGATAAATTAACAGTGACGGTGCAGTTTTCGACCCCGTGGTTTGGGTGTACTTTAGCAAGGGAAGACGGGGCGAATAAGGAGTGAATAAATTCGTACATAAAACGTAGAGGGTGGAGAGACTTTGCGAAAGCTTTTGACATAGTAATTTAACTTTGTCTGTTACTATTAATAGACTGCGAGCTGAGCTCGAAATGGATGCACCAATCAAATTTGAGCAGTTGGCTGGGGTTGCAGAAGATATAAGCGAAGCCATCTTTAGGTTTACTGACTCCATGCAGGTCCTTTCCACCTGCGAGGGCGTCGGCTTAAGATTCGGCCTGAGAGAATCATGAGACTGTTAAAGACATGTCTATGTCCTTGATAGACAATGAAATTACCCACAGCTATTTTCTCCAGTTCCCTGATATCGTTTCAGGGAACCAATCGTAAGTTTTGAGACAGTGCGTCGACGATGACGTGAATCTGACCCTACTTTTCCAGTAGAAGTACTACCAAAGGATGCAAGACTATAATGTTTTTACTTGCCATTAAGATCTAGACTGAGTGACTGATATACACATTTGTAAATTGTAATTTGATGTGTCTGGATGAGGCTGGGGATTGCCAGCCCATCCTAGAGGAGATCTAGATCTATCTTAACTACGTCAGTGTGTCTTGACGGTTTGATCCTTTATAAGCTATTACTGAGTTAATATTGTCGTCTGAGACATAAGAATATTATTTGTGAGATAGTAGGCAGACTATATTTCTGAAGATAAATAATTACTAAGTAAACTGTGAATGAGTCAGAATGATATAGATTTCCTAATCTTTTAAGAATCTAGAGGAGACTTCTAGTTATGTATTATAGTATTGTCATTTGATGCTGCTGATGTTGTCCTTTTAATATGTAACGATAGACGAAATTGTTAGGAATTTAAGTAATAAATTTGTGGCCCTACAAGGTCCTTGATATAACTTACTCGAAATTGTTATTAGTGTATGTGGCATGGTATGGCAGAGTAATTAGTAAAACCTCTCGATTATTATTAAATGCAGTCGAACATCTAAATTCCATAATATACCACCCCGTAACATTTGAGGGCATACCCCAAATCTGTAACATCGGGAGTGCTGACCATTGGATGGTATTTGAATTTAACAATGTAATGCACGTATATCTTTATTTTTATGTATAATAAATGTGTGAGTCTGTTTGGTTGTTCTGTTAAGTGTTATACTTGTTCGTTCGTGATTGTTGTCCTGTCATAATTATTACATTTCCCAGTCTGGGATTTGTGACAGTCTGAAAACACTTTATGGCGAACAGCTGCACATACTGTGTTCTGCAGGCTTGCAGTTAGGTGTCTGGTTGCCATTTTGATGGGATTCTGGGCTGTCAGTAACTGTCTCTTTAGTTCAGAGTCAGCTGCCTTAATGATAACAAAAAAGTCATTGGAAGCAAGAAGTCCACCTCGGTCTTTCCTGTGCACAAATGCTGATTCTTGACTATGGTCAGAACTTGGAACCGAGGAGGCAAGAATGTAGAGGGCTCCAGCACATTGTGCACATTTGCACTTCTGAACCATCTTGTGGCAAATGAAGCCCGAGATGTAAAATAGGGCGTGGTCATGATAGACTGATGGTGAGGCTATCAATTCCCTCAACCTTAACAGACAATCGTTGTCTGAATGAGTTGACTTTTCTTGTAGGTCAAAGATTCCAGGCTCTGTTGCCTCCTGGAGCAGTTCCATACAGTTTGCACTGCAGGAGGAAACGACACCGTTTTTCTGGAGCAGCGATCGCAAAGCAGACTTCGGCTGGAGAGTGTTTGGATTGTTGTTCCAGCTTCCTTTCCTCCGCAGCCTGCTGAAAAGCAATTCAAGATGGTCCTGGGAAAATTTGTATGTAAGGACATACTGAAAAGGTCGATCCTGCCGCTCACTTAATGACTTCATTGTTACCAAGAAACCCAAGAAAGGGGTTTTCCTCCTGCTGCATGCAAAAGGCTTCCCAGATGCATCCTAAAGCAGACTCACATACTGTGATAATTCCTGGAAGGAATTTAACTTCGATTCCAGGTTTTCAAGACTGATTTTACTTGCAGTGCCTTTGCCAATCGGGCTGCTGCTGTTGCAGAGGTCAAACATTTTGTCCACATTTCTTACAAACTCAGAGGTGGCCTCACTACCCTCAAATTCTGGCATGTTCAGATCTTCACGCAAGATATCAAGTGCATCCGCAACTGATCTGCTTAAAGTCTGCGCAGCAAGTCGAACGTTCATCTTGTTCTTTTTGTAGTTTATATGCTTTGTATTTAACTTGTTAGCAAGGTGAAGATTGTCCGCCAGTTGCATCTGATGCAACCTTTCAATGAAAGACCATTTGATGTCTTGTCCATTGTACTTGGTGACCTTCAGGTCACCTATACAGTTCCGGACACATTTAAGAAGATGACAGGCGTCTAGCATGAAGTATATTTCTTGGGTGTCATCGTCCGGATGGGGAAAACTGGTCTTCAGGTTTTTAATGCTGAGAGAACAGCCCAGGGCTTGGCCAGTTGCCTGATTTGTGAAGTTCCCATCACAGACCACACTATGCACAGTGAACCCTTTTTCAGAGAGAAGACTTATTGCATGCTTGACGAGTTGGGCCTGTGTGTTGCCATTAGCCTTGCCAAGGAAATAACCAAAAGGGCGTTTCCAATGCCCCCACAGGCCCACAACCATGAAAAATAAAGCCTCTGTCGCCATGTCATCAGAGCAACCATTTAAGAAACTGCCGAAATTTACACCACCGGAATAACTCTGTGAAGCTATGTCATAGGTGTATTCCTTCTTAATGGCCAGGCTGTCGAACATAATACACACATCCCGCATGTCATGGTTCCCTTTTAAATCCCCACCTAGGCTATCTAAAACATCTGACAAGAAGCCAGATTCGCAGTTGATGGAAGATGCCCATCGTCTGATTGTGGAAGGATCTGGCAAATGAAGAAACTTTCGTAAATAATTATATGCCTGCGCACTATAAAAGTGTACAGTGACCGCAAATGACTTAACTGTATCTGAGTATCTGTGTGCAAATTTACTTGTATTGTTTGCCTTGAGCTCATTCTCAAGGAGTGTCATAGTGTCCCTGTCAAAGTTCAGGTCCAGCAAATGAGCCCTTTCCTCATCAATCAGTTTCTCAGCTTTCAGTTGTTCTGTGAGAGTGGTGACTTTTCCATCCTTCTTTTTAACTTTTCTTTCAGGCATTTGTTTTCTCGTCTGCACTTCTCCAGTTCATCCTCCAGTTGCTCTATTCTTTCTTTCAGAGACTTGATGTGCTGCCCAGCTGAAGAAAATGTGTAATTGTGGTCGATACCGGGATGGTATGCTTTCTTTTGTTGTACAGCAGAGGAGTTTAGGTCAGTTTCCTGCAGTGATGATTGTTTCCTTTTGCGCGGTGGTGGTCTTGGGCTGGGAAGTGGCTTCTGCATGTGTGGGGGGTGATGAGGAAAAAGTGACGGCACTGCATTTGAATTCAGGAATCTGTTCGTTGTGTTTGACTTAAAATCAGACTCCAAGAAGTGCTCACTGCAGACTTTATCGTGCCCATTTGGTGAAGGGGTCCATAGTTTCCCACTTTCTGTCTGTCTGTTGACTGCTCTGACCCATGCGTCATAGCGTTCTCTTTCAGTTTCTTTAGAAGGAAATCTGGTGAAATTGTAAAACAGCATGTGCTGACTGTGTGAAAGAATATGGCAGTGGTACATCTTGTTTATACACCAAGGTGTCAAAAGAAACTTTTGCAAGAGAGCATTAGTCCAGGAGAAGAAGCAAAGGACTGGCATAAAGTGATGAGGGAGGAAAAGAAAGGCTAAGAATGATCAATGATGATTTTTTGTGTTATCAATGTGTGTATGGACCTCAATGCTGGAAATGTATGGATTTCGTCTTGATCCTTTGCAAATTTTTATTCGCACGGGAATGTATTTTTCTGTATATATTTGCACAGGTCAGATGGAGAACGCAAGTGTGTGAATATTAGTGTCGGGCTAGATCTTGGTCTAGATCTACCTGCTCAGCGTAATTAGATTCAGATGGCTTTCTAAATGGCTACTTACCTGTGAAATGATAACTTGGTCCCTTTTGTAGCTCGATTGTGACACTTGTACACACAACATGCATGAACCATGGTGAAAAGAAACACGTTAGAAAAATCGTATGCAGTCCAGCGAAATTTGTAAACATGCGAGCATGAAATAGCAACTTCCGGTAAAACTTTGCCACAAACCAGTGTGGCGGACGCTTCGCCCACTGAGCGTGCGAGCTTGCCTGCCGTGAGCAGTCTAGCCGTGTAAGTCTATGTACACACCTCATTGCTACGATTACTAAAATTGTAAGGTGTTTTTAATTCTGCAGCCAAGAACAAAAAATGATTCTTTTTTAAACTATCTCTAAAATTGGGTGGATCCCCGTTGCACATCTAATAAAAAGTATGTTCATTTTGATCTATAAATTTACTTTGCTACTTAATCAAAAAAACCACAATAATACATGAACATGTAAATCAGTGAACATCTATGCTTTAAAATCAAACATTTCATTCTGTCCTCTGCCTCAAACTGTGGATTAGAAACCACATTGTATCTGAATTTGATGACGATTATTAAATAGGAGACATGCATAGAGAGCTTCCATAGCACAGAGTGCGATTACATGAATTGAAGGGAATATTTCAGGTGCCTCGCTGACGATTTCATAGTACATTTAATAGGGACCTTTTACAGAGAATTACTCCATTCAACAAGACACAAAACTGATTGTTCTCAAACTCAAAGCCAAAAAGCTCCTCCTCAGGAATCATTTTAATATGACACACTCATATCTCCAATAAAAACAAAATGCACAACCAACTCTAAATCTTAACAATTTGTAAATTGCCTCTTGTTAGTTAGTATCAGCTTACACTTACAGCCTACAGTGGGCGCGGACAATAGCCTTGACTAGTAGAATAGGTCTAACACTGTCCACAGACAGGCCATGACCTCAAAACTTTCATTTTCTAATGAGCCAAACTCCATAATCATCAGTCTGGGTCTGGGTTACAAAGGTATATATACCCTGGCACATATAGAATTTCACTTATCATTTAAAGTCAGTAGCAGTCAGTAGTAATGGCCTACGTACGTATCGATCTTGATATTGTGCCTATGTAGAGACAAAATCCATGCATGTAGGTCTAGATCTATCATCTAGATTTTGATCTATGTAATGTCATTAATTTAGACTAGCCGCACCCACAGGTGTTCTGCAGGATGCCGTTATTGATAACTGTGACACAGTTTACAAAAATATTGTAGCCTACTTAGACCAAGAGCTGGTCTAGGTTTGCTTACAGTGTTGTTGTTGTCAATCCATACAGTCACGTCATATATGCCTCCCTCTTCTTCATCTCTGCCTTCACTCGACTGGAGACTGTGAAGTCTTGGCTTGGTTGTCTTTGGCTTGGAATTTTATGTCAGTGACAAAACGATCACTGAACAGCAGTCTGCCTTTCTTCAGTTCACGATTATACATGTAGTTATTATCACATGTGTGTGATATGTTCAAAAGATGGCAAAAATGTATAATATTGACGATAGAGAAGTCGTGCAATTCAATTGGAGCTTCGGTCAGTCCTACACACACGTGAGTTCCTCTGCCAGCTGATTGGTTTCCTAAAATACCTAAATCACACGCGGCAATGTTTACTGACTCTTGCAATCACGCTTGCCTGCCCACTGTTGTCACGGAGTTCACGCGGAAGTTTCCCCTCTCTATTTTATATATCATGCCTCTCTGGTTAGACAAGTATGAAACTGTGTACGTGTGTTCTCAATGTGCCTAGACTAGGAAAAAGAAGGGGTCTGGAATAGGGATATTGACGCTGCACTGCCAAAAGTACAGGTTTGTGTTTTCAATATGCCTGGGAAAATATAAGTTCACTAACAAATAGTAGGGGGACCAATCCGTCAGAGGGCCGGGAAGCGAGAATCTTTTTTACACTGCGTTGCCGGAAAGGCGGTAGCTCTTTGGAATCCCCGTGACTATTTATAACAACCGCACAGGCGATCATTACGTCACGGAATTTCTTGATCATATATATATGTTACCGTCATCAACCGTAATCAGGCATAACTGGTAATGACTTGTTTTTTTTAGCCATTACCAGTAATGACTGATTCAGTCAGTGATTACGAGTAATGACTGAAAGTCTTAGGCATTACTAGAATTGACTAGTCATTTCACGTAAAGGATCGATTTTGCATATTGACCCCACCGTCACCAAGCGAAATTAGTCATTACTGGTAATGCCTGTGTTTCAGTCAGTCAATATGTGAAACTGTTGCTGTTGTTGGAATTCAGTTATTACCCTGTACAAATTCATAACCGTGTTAAAACACTGAAGACGTAAAATGTACATTTATCCTATTTAATTTATTCATTAAAAACAGCAAAAGAATGTTGGTCTTTTTCATTCGCAAGAATAATAAAGTCACACATAAAAATGCACTACCACGATGTTTGCACACCCAATAAAAATCCTGATATTATTCTAGTAATACTTTTTCATTGGCACATTTTGTTTTTGCATGTCAGACTGTGGTAGCAGCGGCTGTTACATTTTACACTGTTTCTGAAACAAGAGCATTTCTTTGTCTGACAGCGTCGAGCGCCTGCGCATGAGCATTTGGCAAATCCTTGGCCGTTACAACGAGACGTCAAAGTAACGGCTGATCTCAGTGAAATCAGATTCTCTCTGTCCATGTCTGCAACTGGTAACAATCTTTCCGGGCAAAGGATAAACTGATTTCTAGAATACTTTCCCTTCAGTGGTCCATTGCTGGTGGCAATAGTGTACATCATGTTTTCATCCCGATTTACTACAACACCCAGAAGATTTCGGGGGTCCCCCCTCCCTCTGTCAACAAAGGGAATAAGGATCGCAACATTGTCACCTTCACTGGCATCTCCTAACTCAACCCTGGCCCGTTTCACCATTTTTTCAGCTTGTTTTTTCTGATGATGTCTTGCCTGGTCAAGGTAAACCGCGTCTACGTGGAGGTCCATGCGGTCTGGCTGTGACGACATACCTTGGACGGAAGAAGCAGAAGATGGCACTGACTGAGACGGCTCAGCGTTTGTAGTCAAGGCGCTTTCTGAAGCACCATCAGCTTGGATACTGTCGCAAGAACCACCACCTGACGGAATCAGTGTTGTGACTGGACCAGCCTGGGACGTAAGAATCCCTGATCATCAACCCACACAGACAAACTGCTCGCTTCTGGCTGAGGTTGAGACGGATATGTCTCTCCTAACAGAACGTCAGCCTGAATAATATCTTCTGGTTCAGCTGTAATGGACTGGACTTGATCTGTGATTTGAGACACGGTGGCATCCTGTGTTTGGCTGGATTGGGGATCAGCGTCGGAAATGGGGTTGGCATCTAGGTCTTGAAAGACCGTGAGGAGGTCAACTTCCGTTTCCAAGCGCCCAATCACTTCACTGGGTAGAGATGTGGAGGCCAGTCCCACTTTTGGATCCGTCCCAAACAAGGCTTTATATGGTGATCATTTTATTCCGTCGTGATGGGAACTGTTCTTCCTGAACTGGACAAAGCGGATGCCCATGGTCCATCTTTCAGAACTGGTTTCTTCCATCCACGCGGCCAGCATGTTCTTAATATCCGCGTTTGCCCTTTCCACTGACCCCTGGCTTTGAGGGTGCCTCGGTTTGCCATTCACTAGGTGCAATGTGGGCCACAGTCTCTTCAACTCCCGAATGATTCCAGCTGTAAATTCAGAACCATTGTCCGATTGGAGAATGACAGGAGCTCCAAAAAGACAGAAGATATCGACCAGCTGAATGGCGACTTCAGATGCACGTTTGGAAGTCAACGGGCGCAGAACACAGAACTTGGTCAAGTGATCCTGGAACACAAGCAGCCATTTGTAGTTTCCATCTGGCATAGACTGGCAATCAACAAGATCAATTTGTGCACGAGACATGGCTTCTTTGCTCAGGATCGGTTTCACGACAACGCCTTTTGTTCTCTGTCGCACTGCCTTTTCTGACACACTGAACAGTTATCAATGAACACCTTAAGAGCTTCCCTTGGAATGTTCTTGTATTTCTTAGCCAGTTCCTTTATCATCCTATCTCTTCCGCCATGACCCGTGGATGCATGTGCTTGTTTCACGACTGCAAATGTCTCCTCCATTGTAACATAGTACATGTATAACACAGGATTAGTCGGTGACTTCCGCTTCATGATGAGTCGTTGAGTGGTGCCACATTCCAAGACTTCGAATCTGTAACACACATGTTGCAAACGGAAACACATAAGCTATCGTCAGCGCAATCAAACACAGTCTGGAATGATCAACAGAGAGAGAAAGAGAAAGAGAGAGAGAGAGGGAGAGAGAGAGACAGACAGACAGACAGAGAGAATCGGTTTGCGAATCTGTTACACACACGTTGCAAACGGAAACACACACAAACACAGACTGAATGATCAACAGAGAGATCAAAATTCGTTTTTCACGCGCGCAACACACACACAAACGCACACACACACAGACACACACACAGTCTGAGAGAGAGAGAGAGAACGAGAGAGAGAGAGAACGAGAGAGAGAGAGAGAGAGGAAAAATTTACCTTTCTGCCAAGTAATACTGGCGACGGCTTTTTGTACTAGTGTTGCTTTGGGCTGCCAGTAAATCTGTTATGTTGGCCTGATATTCCAGGTTTGTCATGAGTTGCCTTCCTCCATTTTGGCGAATTTTTTGCATTTCCTGCATAAAACGGTTTTCTGTGGCTTCATCCATGCCGGCAGCTTCTGAATGAATGCATGCAAGTCGGCCTCAATAACAAGAGCACCCTTGCGGGCTGAGGTGTTTTCAAGTGTACATGTGACATGCCTTGTGAAGTATAGCTGAACACTGGTCCGTCAACATGATGTCTAATCATCAAGCAGTAAAAAAAGTTACGTCTCCTGCCTAGTCATCAAGAGTTCAGTTCACGATATATGTGCAAGTCAATTCTAGTAATGCCTAAGACTTTCAGTCATTACTCGTAACCACTGACTGAATCAGTCTTTACTGGTAATGGCTAAAAAAAAAAAACAGTCATTACCAGTTATGCCTGATTACGGTTGATGACGGTAACATATATGTTCAGGCATTAAATGGCAATAGGGCGAATTTCCCAATCCAAGAGCGAGAGCTCTCTACAGTGACCTCAGTCAGCATTCTCTCTATACCTGATCCCCACATACACACACGGACACTGATACATACACACATAAACACACTCACAAACTTTCAGATTCCATTTCTGTCCTGATATGATCTTAAAATCCTCCATATTGTCTTCTCTTTCTTTTTTTCTTTTCTTTTCTCTTGCTACACTTTCTCTCTCATTTTTCTATTTGTGCAATTTACCCTTTCTGTCCCTTCTCTCACAATACGTATACAAATATAAAATAAATACATGTCTATATAATTATCTCCCTCTATCTTTCTGTCTCTTCTTGCTTTCTCTCCCCCCCCCCCCCCCGGTTTTTTTTCTCTCCCTCTCTGTTTTACTCTCACTGTCCTCTCTCTCTTTCTCTTTGTCTCATAGTATGGCCTTTTATTCTCTTTACTGCTTTCTCTATTTAAATTATCCTGTCTTTCTCCCAGTGATCTCTCTCGTCTATTGTTATTATATCTATCTGATTTACTTCTCTCTTATCATTTGTGCTCCTTATCTGACTTGGTTCCTTTCTATTATTTATTCCTTTGTTTTTTACTTATCTCCTCTTATCTTCCCTGTACCTTTCATGTATTTGTTCTCGTATATTATCTCACATTTCTTTGTCCTCTCACTGTCTCTATCAATGACAGTGACAACTGTCGACAATAAACTCTCACCTCCTCCTACAGTTGCCCCAGGACCCACCTGTTTGCCAAGGTCAGACATCTCTGGATAAATTATACAAAAGTTACAGGTGTGCTAGAATATTTGACACAATTTGTAGCTCATAATCTGCATGGTCTGTGTCATCACCACTCATGTAAACTACAGCAACAACATCAACAATAATGTTTCGAAACAATGGTTTAAATAGATTTTAATTTGTTTTTGTTTTCCTTTTGGAAATCGCAATTCTGGAAAAGTATTCCTAAGCAACATTTGGAATAACGCTGATGTTAAAGAAATATCTGGAAAAAGGCCGCCTTACATTCTTCAATTTGCATTATAAATTGCCTTTCATTATAATATATTATCTTGAGTCTACCTGGCCAGCTCGGAACTGAAAAGGGAGGGAAAAATATATAATTAATAAAATGTCAATACATTGGTAGACCTATGACAAAAACAAGTAAATTTGTAGCTCAAAAGGTCCATCTCCTATGCTAAAAACCTGAAAAACTTAACTATGCATACAAAATATAGTTCTAGTAATAAATGGGTGTAAAATGTGACAAAATGTTTTCAGTTTGTTTACTTCAAGCAAGAAAAATTCACCATCACATCCCACCTTTGGTTTTATCATAATAACTGGAAAATCTCAAAACTGTAGCCTGACCATTTCATATTGTTATCATGAATTTATGAGAGGCCAAATTCCTAATGTCAGTTCCATTTTACAAGAATTATGGAACTGACATTTTATCTAGTGAGATATATCAGGTCGTTTTCTTTTTCTTCAGCTTCATTTTCAAGTTTAAAAAAAGCAATAACAAATAACAAAATGAAGTGTTATAATTGACGTGGACTCTCAGATTAAATCTGGTTATACAGGAATACTACAGCAAGTCCCACCTGTTCCAGGGTAGCCATAGCTTCCCATAGCACAGACATGTAACAAAAACTTCGTCCTTTTTTTTTTTTTTTTTTTAACAAAAGATCAAATTTCTAGTGACAACATTTTCTCTGTCCTCCTCCTATCATACAAAAGATCAAATTTCTAATGACAACATTTTCTCTGTCCTCGTCCTATCATACAAAAGATCAAATTTCAACTTTAATAATACAGCTGTGGTTTCCAACTAAAACAAAGAGTGACCTTAGAGCAGACACCTATAGTATAAAAATTGTCCTAATTTATATGGCATATGGACTAATAACATCAGTTTCTCTGATGGAGTGGGAAATTGGCAAGAGCTCAGCCCTAAGGCTCTGTATAGACCAGGGGTAAGTAGAAGCTAACAAACATTCTCTCTAACATTTAATTCCTCTCTGCTCTCAACAGGGCAATTACACAGAAAACAAAATAGCATGATGATACAATATTGATGATCTTTGCTATACGTTTATATTCACCATAATAAAAGTTGAACTTATTCAGCAATGGGGAAGCATAAAGAATCACCATCGAAGGAAGAAAAAATGCATCCCCACTTTAATATTCCCCTCATCGCTCGCCTTTCCCCCGTCCCCGTCCTGGTACATAGATACACACAGGAAAAAGAGCCAGACCTAGGGATGGACCAGATGAAGCACTCAGTGAAGAAGTAAACGCGATTTACAGATTTGATTCATAAATGTTTCCACTGAGTAAATTTTTGTGAGAGAGCAGTGAGTAATTTTTACAAACGTAATTATTGTGCGAGCCAGCATAACTTGGTCTCGTAAACAATTTGTTTTGAACAGTTTTTTTTCCTGATGGATAGACAGAAGGTGTGGGGAAGGATAGACGGACAGGGTAGGTGTGCATGACTGAGCACTTCTTATATCTCATGTTTTGAACTAGGTTTAGTAGAGAGGGAAGGGGTGAGTAGGAATTAAATGTTATTGAGACGTCTGTTGACGTACAGAAAATCCGTGATCCAGAGTAAAAGCTCGGGGTTTTGAACATGTTAAGAATTTATTGCTATAAAATTACATTTTATTGTCTTGAGTGATTCGACCTTTGATGTCGACCCAAGGTCGTTGCGTAGGGCTGTTACTTAAAATAACTCGGTTCGGCAGCTGAGCTAGAGGTGGTTGCACCAATCAAATGTATGAATCTGGACGGAAGGTCGAAACATAGCTTTAGTATTTAAACCCGTGCAGAGCTTAGATAGATGCCACATGTAGACAATCCATTTACGAGGTGGACGGCGATAGTCCTGAGCCAGATGAGAGACATAAGAGACGCAGTTGAGCAGTCCATATTGTGAGGAGCGCCATGAGTTAAAGCTCCAGACCCTAAGCTACTTGGTTTGATATAAACCCACAGCGTTTACATCCAGCGCTCTCACTCCCAGTGAGGGCCGCATGGTGAGAGTCCATACTAATTTGTAATGATGAAAGTGAACCGTTCTACTTACTTTTGAAGACAGTTTCAGAGCTACCGCCAGACAACGCATGGTTGTACAAGCATTCTCCATGGCGTGTCTAGGGGAAATGTCCATATATCATAACATTACATTAAAAATTACTCACTGCTCTCTCACAAAAATTTACTCAGTGGAAACATTTATGAATCAAATCTGTTCTTGACATATACGCTCCGTGCATAGAAAAAGAGAAGAAACAGTTCTTACTAAAATTAAATACTGTGATAAAAAATGATGTGGAAGGAAATATTACAGACAAAGTTGTACTAATGGGCGATTTTAACATGGTAATTAACAACGATCTAGATATTATTTCAGGACTCAAACACAAAACAACTGTGGAAAACTTCAACGAATGCATGAAGGACTTAGGACTAACCGACCTCTGGAGACTGCAACACCCACATGAAAAGATGCACACATGGAGCTGAGGGGACCCCGTGATAGCCCGCAGGCTGGATTATGTCATGGTAGGTGATGTTATCCTTAACTTAGCAAGCGACTATCAAATAAAAAGTTTAGGCTACAGTGATCACAGAGCTGTCATTTTCGCCATGTCATTTGCTGCTTTCAAGAATGGAAGTGGGCATTATAAAATGAATACGCTTCTCCTTACCGACAGTAAATATGTGGAACTGATGAAAAACAAGATATTATCCGAAACTTTGGAAGAACAAAAAGAACTAGATCCGCACCTGAGATGGGAAAGGTTGAAAGTTGAAGTGAAAGAATTAACCAGAGAATATAGCCGATTTAGAAAAAGCAATAACAAAAACAGATATACCATAATATGTGACCAACTTAATAACCTAGAATCCCGCTTAGCGTCAGATCCACAGAACAGGAAATTGAGGCAAGAAATATCCAAGGTCAAGACAGAGATGGAAATATACCAGATGGAGGCGGAACGAGGAGCACAGCTCAGATCCAACATACGCTGGGTAGAAGAAGGTGAGAAATGTACAAAATTCTTTCTTTCTCTGGAACAAAGCAGAAGTAAAACCTCAACTATATATCAGTTGAAAAGCACAACGGGTGCAGAAATCAGGGGAAAAGATGACATTTTACATAATATTCGAAAGTTTTACGAGACATTATATAAGGAGGACAAGAAAGCAGAGGAACTGGTGGTCTGCGCAGAAGAATTTATGACAGAATTACAGATACCCCAAATAAATCAAAACCAAAGGGAAGAATGTGAGAGCCCAATAATTGAAACAGAACTATTAAACGCTCTTAAGTCGATGGAGAACGGGTCAGCGCCAGGACTGGATAGAATACCTTTCGAATTTTACAAAGTATTCTGGAATCAAATTAAATCTCCACTTTTGGAGTGTTTTAATCTCAGTCTTGAAAAAGGAATCTTACCTTGGTCGTTACGTACTGGACTGATAACTCTTTTACACAAAGGTAAAGAATTAAGCAAAGATAACCTATCTAATTGGCGCCCGATCTCCTTAACTATCACCGATTATAAAATTTTAACGAAAGCTTTAGCTATAAGATTAAGTCTAATCCTAGATGAGATTATCGGGCATCAACAGGCAGGATTTATTAAAGGAAGAAATGTATCCAGCATAATTAGGGAAATTGACGATGTTATTAATTTGGAAAGACAAAGAAAATCACAGGGTATCGTTTTTAGTACCGATTACGAAAAAGCATTCGATACCATAAATGTACAGTTCGTTCTAAGAGTTTTGTCAAAGTATGGATTTGGCACCAACTTTATCAAATGGATTCAGGTTTTACTGACCACTAGAATAACATGTGTCAAGAATGCAGGATACATCTCATCAGTCTTCCATATGGAAAGAGGAGTAAGACAAGGGTGTCCGCTATCGCCATTAATTTTCATTTTGGCAGTAGAACTTTTTGCGTTGAAAATAAAACAAAATGAAAATATCAAAGGAATCAGTATCCCAAACGCATTCCATAGTATCAAAATAAAGCAATACACGGATGACACTACAATGTTTCTAAGGAACTGGATTGACTATAGACAAGTATTATCTAGGATTAAAGAATTCTCAATCTTCTCTGGATTGAAACTAACCAGGACAAAATCCAAAATTCTGATCCCCGGTACTGGTGAAAGAGAAGATATGAATCAGTGTGGAATAGAAATAGTAGGTAACGGTAATCTGAAAACTATAGGCATATATTTTAATTCCAAAATGTCAACGGACGAAATAGAGGAAAACTGGTTACCAAGAATTCACAAAGTTCAGGAACTATTTGGAAAATGGTCACAACGAGATTTTTCAATAATTGGGAAAATTCATATTGTTAAAACATTCGGAATTTGCCTATTTGTTCATATCATGCAAAGCATAATGCTCCCAGTAACAGCTCTTCAAAAACTTACATATATATTTTACAGGTTCCTTTGGAAAAAACGCTATACAAATAAAAGAGCATTTGAAAAGGTCAAACGTAAGGTGTTATGCAATAAGTATAGCAATGGAGGATTAGATATGATTTGCATCACCAATATGCAGAATTCCATGATACTGAATTGGGCAAAAAAGCTACTATCTACAGAACATCAAGAATGGAAAGAGATTCCGTTACACTTTCCCACACTGATCTTTCAAAGGCATATTTCCCGCCAAGGGGTTGCCCCTTGGCGGGAAATATGCCTTTGAAAGATCATTGTCGTTGAAGCTGTTCACCGGAATAGACCTAATTGATAGCTCCTTCTGGCGTAGAGTGTTGTCGACGTGGATATCTCTTCAGGTAAATGAAAGGGAAGAAAACCAAAGTTGGAACGAACCCCTGTTTAACAATAAAAGTTTCACGTTCAAAAGCAAACATCTATTTTTCCCGAAATGCATCTCGAAAGGCATTTTAAGAGTTAAAGACATGTTCAGGGGAAATAACTTAATGAGCCTTGAAGCATTTCAGGAGTTATATGGAATCAACCCAAGATACTACCTAGACTATAATATTATTACAAATGCTCTAAGGAGTCGAGGACAATGTTGGAGTAAACATAAATCAGCAACAGATGAAAGTAATAAAATTTAGAGGATCCGAGATAGAACACATTTCAAGAATAACATTTTATAAATCACTGCATAGAGAAGAAGATTTCCACACTAAAAACATCTGGCCAAACAAATATGGAATACAAGTGACAGAACAAAATTGGGAAATCTGCAATAATAACACGAAGGAAACTAGACTCAGGGCTTTGCAGTGGAAAATCCTGCATAATATTTATCCAACAAATATTCTATTAAATAAAATGGGCATCAAAGATAAAAAAACTGTGAAGAATGTGGAACCACCGACTTCTTAGAACATTTCTTTTTTACCTGCACAAATGTACAAAGAATGTGGCAGGACATTGAGAGCAGAGTAAATATACATTATAATACACATATATCTCTGAGTGAAGACGTGGTTATGCTGGGACTAACAGAGAAAAACAAACACTGTCATAAGGAATTGCTATCATTTATTAATATGATAGTATTAGTAGGCAAGCTGTCTATTTCCAAATTCAAGTATGGTAAAAAATCAAAACTTATCGACATATTCAACAGAGAAATCTCACTGAGAAAAATAGATTTACCTTAGAAATATCTAGATATCCCACCCCAATAGGTGTCACGAGCCGCATGAGCTCTTTTTTCTGTTAGTCATGGGTTGGTTATTTTGGGAGAATATGAAACGCGTTTTGCTATTAATCGAGCCACGGATTTCGTGATGAGGGATGTGTGAGTGAAGTTTGTAAACATTAAGTTAACCCTTTGATTTTGGTGTGCGTGTGAGATTTTCTTGTTTACATAGTAGGATTGTAGAAGTTCGAGTATAAGTTTTTGAGTTATGTACATATCCTTTTGAGAAAGCAGTTATGGTTAACTGAAAGACAAACTTGTGTTTGTCGTGGCTAGGTCCTTGATCGTCCAATTGGGAGGGAGACCCTTAGTAACCATCGGCGGGTATAAAAGCTAACACACGTACTAAGATCAGTGGATTCATATTTCGAGCATTTGGCGAAAGGACGAGTCTCGGGGGCCTCCTACCTGAGTGGAGATGACAGACAGAGAGACCTGGACAGTGACGAAGCCTCTGTGCACCAGGCTTAAGTGTGCACACCGCTTGCATTGGACTCTCTCGCTCGCAAAACCATAGCGAGCGAGGAAATGGTGAGATCCCTCGTATGTGTTCGTGCCAGGAACTGTGACAGTTTTTCCGTCACCCCATTGTGACGAAGAGAAGGACATTGACTATACTTTTACTAGATGTGTAATGAGCTGTTAGATTGTGTTTGAGATTGAACTATGTTCATTTCCCAGCTGTATACTTCTTACTGTGGAGCAGCCTAGATATTTGGTAAAGTGTATTACTGTGAAAATTATTAGTGAGTGCTGCTACGCCTTATGAGTCAGTCAATTATCTTATTAGGTGCTATTACTGATTGTATGAAAGCGAGACCGACCAAATTGAATTTGTTTACACCGGTGTCCTTTAGGAACCGTAGTCCTGGATAGGCGCACTTAAAGAGTGCATAGTACAATACTTTTTTTCTATACCCTATTTTAGATAGACTTGCTGGAATTTCTGTAGTCGATGGCATTTATGTAATATCTATGATTGTGATTACCGTAAATTATGCAGTCGAATGTTGTGTTATGATTATATGGCCCTTCAGGCCTGGGAAGGAGTTCCGTACTCGAGCGCCAAAGACCAGAAACTAACTAAAAGAGATGATACATAGCTACCCCGGGGGCTTTCCCTGATATGTCAATCTGACCACTGCCCAGACGAACATCGGCCTACGGCCTCGATGATACAAACTGACTAGACCCTCACGTCGTTATTTATCAGTCTGACAATCTGACAAAGTGGCGCTCGAGTAAGGTACTCCTCCCCAGGCCTGAACATTATTAATCCTGTGTTGCTTAGTTATTGTGGTATGAATGTTTCGGGTGCGAGTCAACGAGCTGTGTTCACATGCATTGACTCACTTCGGTTTTAACAGCTGAACAGGGTTATACACCCATTTACTATATCCACCAAATCCCACTTCTGACATCTGGAGGCGGACACCCTAAAAACTTGACGTCGGGACACCATTGGGGACACCAAACCAGCGCCTGTGACCTCTTCGACGACCACCACTTAGTTAGATTTAATTTAATTAACTTTTTATACTTTGTATACTGTTGTGTTTTATTATTTCTTATTTCATGTCCACCTGGCGGATCCCGTTGACCTGAGGACAACGGCGCGGGACTGACACTTCGACTCGAGGGAAAAGACTAGACGGACGTGTGGCTGTTGTGCTGCGGATTGAGGGAGTTACCATCCAAGCCCCTACAAATCAGTTAAGTGATCCCACCTGGTTTTGTTTGTGTTTGGGGGAGTGAAGGCTGTCCTCCCTGATATTTGGCAGGCTTTTTCTCTTTTTACATGTTTAGTTTAGTTAGCGGGTAGGTTGGACGGGATCGCGATATAACATATCTTCTGTGCCAGTCGGCTGCAGCGAGTGCGTCGATGGTGTTCATAAACCCGAGGGGATTTGTGGTGACGCGAATAGTTTCTGTAGGGATCCGTTTATTCGTATAGATATAGATTGTGGTGTACTTTTCTTCCCCCTTTCTTTAGGAAGATGTCTCTCCTGTCCCTCTTCTTACCTATCTATACATAAGTTTTCAGGCTGTTGGGTCTGTTGTCGTTCGTTCTTTCCTTGTAAATCTTGCGTCTTGTTTGTAATGTATTACCTTTTTATACATTCGTTATATCGTAATTATCTTTTTTGTTTATACTTAATTTTTCTTGCATACCTGAATTCGTTCACCTGTTGTAACACGGTGAGTGAGTTCATGAGTAATCTGGGATTAATAAGGATTGAGGTTTAATTAATCCTCCTATGTTGTACAGTAGCAACACTGCTTGAGTAAGGATTTTTATTGAATTGTTGGAACCCGTGCAGTTAATACTGCCAGTTCTTTTCATGTATTACCGATCTCGTTTTAACATTGACGAGCTCCCGAGAGGGCAGTACTAGGCTGCTTAGGGAGGTGTCTTTAGAGTAGTGATGCGTGGGTGAATATTGGTGTTATTTTCGGCTGTGCGGCCGCCCGAGGAGCAAAGAGTTTATTGTCTCAGGGGACTTGTTCGTATCAGTATTGAGGTAATATCATTATAACAGACACGTCGTATATTGAGAGAGAGAAAGATATAATTTTTTTTTTTGCAGTGGGTTTAACAGACTGATGTCACTGCTTCGTCGCGTATTGAGAGAGAGAGATTTATTGCAGTGGGTGTAACAGATTGATGACACTGTTATTTCGCGTTGAGAGAGAGAGATTTATTGCAGTGGGGGTAACAGATTTATGTCACTGCTATGTCGCGTAATGAGAATTATTGAGAGTGAAGAGTATCGTATAACCGATTTTGACTATGGCTCTCCACGTGCGGTGGATTAGCTAACGTAATACCTGATGTGACGAGTAAGAATTAAACCGATTATGATTGGAGCTCTCCACTTTTGCGGGGTGGACGAGTTACCTACCGCAACACCAAATATGAGTAATGAATTGAACAGATTGTGACGGTATATACCGAGATGACTATGGCACTTGATGTGTGCGTGTCCTGCATAGTGAGGGCGCATCCAATTACACATGCACTCGTTTCGTGGCATCTCATCTATACCGGATGGATATTTGGAAAAAATTAAAGTATAATGTTGTTGAATTGAGATCTATACTATTGTTGAATGAGAGAAGCGCTATGTAATTCGTAAATCAAGATGAGCGCTACGCGAATTTTGAATGAGTACGCTGCGTTAATTATCATGTCGACGTTTGTTATTTGAGCTTAACTATGGCGAAATTTGTACTTGATAGACCAGAAATTTTGTTAACTTATTTAAGAGTCTGTCTCATATTGAGGGGGATAGTATTTTACCACCTCATTCAGAGACCGGGGGTGAAGTCACACTATATTGTCCCACTATTTACGGACACTTGTCTCATGATTCCCGTGATTTCCTCTCCCCGCAGCTTCAACTTCCAGACAATGACCCGAATTACGGACAACCCTGACGCCCTTGTCTGCGGGTCAACGAGATGAAGTACGGCAAACCAAGCAACCAGAGCTACTGCTGCCAGCCAATGCAACTTGTTGTGTTATGATTATATGGCCCTTCAGGCCTGAACATTAGTAATCATGTGTTGCTTAGTTATTGTGGTATGAATGTTTCGGGTGTGAGTCAACGAGCTGTGTTCACATGCATTGACTCACCTCGGTTTTAACAGCTGAACGGGGTTATACACCCTTTTACTATATCCACCAAATCCCACTTCTGACAATATCCCTATATAAAGCAGCAATCACAGCAAACACATGTAGTGAGAAATCAGTACTGTCATTGGTGAAAACTGTCAGTTATGTATGTATCTATTATTATACATGTCCTTGTTTTCTTGGCTTAATTATTAGATTATGTCTGAAATAGATATAGATAGAGTAGAGTGTTCATTAGACGCTATTTGGGAAAAAGATCACGTTTCTCGTTATTAACTAACAACTGCACCCTATCTCTGTCTTGATGTAGTATTTTAACACTACCAATAACACATCTTCCTGCAGAAACTATATTATATGTATAATACAAAAGTCGTGAAAGCCAAAGCATTTGGGTTTGTTATTCAGTATTTTAAATATGGCAACGGAGGATCCTCGGGAGGAAAGCTCGAGGTAAGAGGGTCTAGCCCCGCCCTCCCTGCCGCGATGGGACGCCACTCCAAGAAGCGGGTGGCTTCGTCGCGCGGCAGGTCTGAGAGCGGACATCTCGGGGATCCCCGCCTTTTACACACATGGAATATCACAGACACATTTTGGAAAGACATTATACTTAAGAAATTAAAAGACGAAACGATAAAGAAACGCACATTTACACAAAACAGTCTCTATCTCTGTATCCTTAGGATAGGTCTTTTTATTAACAAAGCCACCCTAATACGAGACAATGTGCACAATATCCTGGCCTCATTGGTGGCGACTAGATTCCCATCTGGAGTGGGCATGTGGGTTGCTCGCCTTGGGACTCCGTAAGGGAGCCAAGGAGGATAAGCTTAACTCTAACACAAGGAAAGCAAAGCATAAGGAAAAAACCAGATAACCAACTAATCATCTTCTGCTAGCTTACCTCAGGTTACACAATAGGGTATTATTATTATCATATTGTATTGTAAGGCTTCTCACAATACTAGGTGAGTGTCAAGAGCAGGTTAAGTGTATAAATGCCGTGCTAGGCCACGGGTTGAATTCAGAGTTTTTAAAAAAAAAAACTACCTAGTGAAGTGTCCTTGAGCTGTTTTAGTGAGCAACATGTTTTGAGTTTTCTTTTGACATAAAAACTGTAGATGGTTAAAAAGGAATATGTGTAGGTAAACCAGGGATGGCAGAGCAGCTCCAGTTCGTGATTCAATAGCATTGTTAGAGGGTGTGAGGTGGTTGTAATTGACTGCTGACATTCAGTGGTTCGTGAAAGCACGAATTGTGCTGAGTCAAGTTAATAAGATTTTGGATTTAATTGTTATTAACCTATTTAGAAGGCGACCTTGTCTGTCTTAGTGCAAGGCCGTAACCGACTTACACAATAGAATAAATTAATACTGCGAGCTCAGCTGGCATGACTGCACCAATCAAATCTAGGGATTTGGACGGTAGTTGCAGGTGGCTAGACATTATAAAAGTCAGCCCATACCTATGTCCATTATCACATGCAGAAAGTATCCACTGCGGAGTGGTCGGCTAATTTCGAGCCAGATCGGAACAGAGACGCAATAGAGCAGACCATCTATATGAGGAGCCTAGAAATGACGAGCTCCAGCTAATAGCTACCCGGACTTTGTCCACCATGCAACGCTCTACTTGATATTCACTAGTTCTTGATGGCCAGAGAAAAATGGTATGCATTGTAATTGTATGTCAGAATTCAGATGTTACCAGCAGTATGAGAGTCTGCTCCTAGAGTCACAGCCAGGCAGTGCCAGTATTAGAATATATGACAGGAGCCATTGCAATGGAGCTGGCGTGTGCTGAGACAGCGAAGAATATAATTTGTATTAAATATCCTATATTATAAGTCATTAGTTATATTTGATCCAGTACTAGGACCTTTTAGTCCATTCTAAAATTGTATTCTCATTTTGCAGTTACCCTGACGGTCATTTCATTTATATATGTTATCTTATGCAGCTAACTCAATACATTATTGTGGCCCTACGGGTCTGACAAAACTAATTCATTTGAGTTGTTAATTAATTCCAGTAGGAAAGTTAGTGTGTTCGTCGAGTGTGTGTTTTCCTCTTGAATTGCAGTCGATTGCTATAAAAGTATAAACCACATTCGCGACAGAGAGTACTAACAATGAAGCGTCTAGAATAGGAACGAGCATGGGATTAACTGGCGGAACTCTAGTCAAATAGGTCTACGTCATGAGAAAGGCGTCAGAGTACGTATATTGCAATGAACTGTAGAAAGTCATTAGTGTGACCAGACGAATGTGACAACACAGAGAGAATTGTTTTCATTATTGGCAGTCACGTCAGTGAATATTCTCATTAAGCTTGGTTTATCAAATGAGTCCACATTTTCGACCAAATATAAAGTAGAGTCTTGTCTGTTCTCATAATAATATCTGGTTGGCTACTTACTCGTTGGTGAATTAATTTATATCCACTTAGTTTATAACTGATGATTATTATTAGTCATTATTCTTAATTCAATGTTTCTACGTCATTCCTTTGTGCAATCGTGGTACCAACTTTTCTTTTCATATATTTAGTGGATGGGTAATTTTTTTTTTCGGGGGGGAGGGGGGGGGGAGGGCTCAGATTCAAATGCAATGCAATCATTTCGTGCATGGCTCAGTGATTGGAGATCACTAACTAGGTCTGGTATCTACTATATATATATTCCTGGGCTTGGGATTTTTGTGTGCGCCTATCTCAGAAACCACTGACCAGATTGGGGCCAAATTTGGCATGGACTCTTTTTATGATTTATCGGAGGTTCTTAGCCTATTCAGATGTTCGAAACTGTTTGCATTCTATTTGTGATTTTCCGTTATTTTCTTTGTTTCGCGTTCTTTAAGACTTGGGAACGCCATTAACAATTTTTAACAACTAACGAAGGTTACTTGCCAGTTTAAAAAAAAAATAGTTTGGCTTCTCAAATTAAATACCAAAATATTGACATCTCCTTTGCGCCAAAAGACAGTACAGCAATTTCATATAAATTAGACCTGTGTTGACATTGTTTTATTAAAATATTAAAATTTCCTGGGAACGACTTTTATGTTTTGCTTCCTCACCTATCCCACTGGCTCCTTAAATTGACCGATCTGGCCACACCTAAACGTTATCTGGCTATCTTGCCTGGAAACTGCCAAAGGTATCGATATTTCGCGGTAATTTCAAAGCACAATTACTGAGCTACACTCCAACTTTCCAACTTTCTGTTCGTCTTGCTTTCACGTGTTCAGTGAAATGTGTCCTGCACCAAATAATGCAGTGTTTATAAATTTTAATGATATGTTGTGCAACAAAATGTTAATATCTAGATCTAGGCATACAAATACAGGTAATCTGTTATGGCTAAAACCGTAAGAAAGTGTGATTAGTTCGAGTACAAGTACAAGCGTTGACTTGGTGTTGCTGTTGTTTCACTCGCGTGTTCAATGTTAAAATGTGCCGTGCAATGCAGTGTTGTTTAACTTTTTTTTAATGATGTTGTGCAACCAAATTTTAATATCTAGATCTATGCATACAAATACAGGTAATCAGTGATGGCTCAAGCCGTAAGAAAGTGTGATTAGTTCGAGTTCAAGCCTTGGCCTTGAGTGTTCACACAAGAACGAAGTCAAAGAAAGAAAAAATTACGAGTGTGTGTGTTCCAGCCTTAACTGAACCATAATAATACAGAGTCTAGATCTAGGTCTGCATCAGGCAATGTTTAGTTTAATAATTTTCATTCTGTTTAAGTTCAATCACTGGCCGTTAAAAGCCGTAAAGTTTAGATTAGTTTTTAAATTCGAATGTAGTTTAGATCTAAATTAGAATGTAAAAAAAACATCTGGGCCTAATTAGAGAAGCGTCCCCAAGCAACAATAACTCAGGCCAGCTAAGTGAGGTGTGTTGTAAACATTAGAACACTGCTTTTAGTTGGGCTGAGTTATCCTTACTTTGGGGATGCTTCTCTAATATAGCCAACATGTGTTGTATTAAAACATAGAATAGAAGTGTAGGTGTATAGCCATTTAATCTCATTTTAGAAAGGAGTTTTCAGCATCGTCAGATCGAAATGTTAACATAGCCTTTTTTGCTGGCAGAATTCAGATTAATTAAATATGCCACGCCGAACTCATTGGGAAGAACTACTGCAAACCAAAGACGAAATAGAGTTAACAGACAAAATGCTGTTGAGAAAAAGGAGTTTTCAGCATCGTCAGATCGAAATGTTAACGTAGCTTTTTTTTCTGGCAGAATTCAGATTAATTAAATATGCCACGCCAAACTTCATTGGGAAGAACTACTGCAAACCAAAGACGAAATAGAGTTAACAGACAAAATGCTGTTGAGAATGTCGTGAATGTGAATAATAATATTAACACTGAAAATGTACCGATTCAAACTAAAAACACTGAATTAAATTTACCAAGTGCATTAACATACAGCACGGACAATTTTAATAATACTTTCTGTGTTGGACAATTGAGGGCACAGTGTATTCACTGTGCTGCTTTCAAATTTAAAGATGAGGCTTCCGGCATGTGTTGCGCTAAGGGAAAAGTAGACTTTTCCACCTCTTCCAACTTACCTAAGACAATTACTTGCTGGAAATACAGAGGAGTCAGTCCATTTTTTTAGATAATGCTAGAAAATATAATGCTGTTTTCCAACTTACATCGGTAGGCTGCAATGTAATCAGATTGAGAGGGTGGAATCCCCAGTTTCGGATTGAGGGACAGCTGTATCATTTAATCGGCCCCTTAGAGCCTGCTGCTCAGAACCCGCATTCATTTTTGCAGATCTATTTTCTGGATGGGGAACAGCAGTTAGACAGGAGAAGTAATGCTTTCTTCTTTTTAAATTTCCAATGCGTCCACAGGTAGATCTGCTTTCAATTTTTCTTTCAGGTGATACTATACATTTCAGGTTATACTCTGCTTACTAATTATCATTCTTCAGGTGATACTGTGCGTTCCGTGTAATACTCTGCTTACTAATTCTTTTTTTTTCAGGTGATACTGTGCGTTTCAGGTAGTACTCTGCTTACTAATTCTTTTTTTCAGGTGATACTGTCGTGATTTTGTCGTGACATCCACTGTAGCAGCTAACATCGATGACGATGAAGCCGACAGGTGACAGGTGACTGTGCGTTTCTTATACAAATACAGGAAATAATGTTTTTATCATAGGGTAATTTGCCGATCCATTGTAAAAATCCACATGTATTCCAACCCGTTCATCGAACGGGCACACAGCTAGTATTTATATAATTAACGGACATTTAAAAAATGAACAACAAAACCTATTTTAAAAAGGTATCCATATAAGTGAGTTCGCAAATAAATACGCAGAGAAACCTAGTTCAGAGAGGCTAGTTAAACGAATAATTATAGATAAGTATGAAAGTACGTCTGACCTGATAATGGTGCGGCAAATAAATACACGGCTGTCTATAAGGACTATTTTGACGATATATACAAACATATACAGAGGCAAGTAAGATAAAAACAAAGGAGAAAAAAAAAAGAGATAAAAATAAGAATAAATAAATAAATAGGCTATTATAAGCCAGATGTGGCAAAGACATAATCAATGATTATACTAGATGGTGATAACATTTTGCCAATAACAGAATAGTAATAGCAGTATACTGCCATATATACTAATTTTACTTTACTTCATGCAATTTGGAATGTGAGTTTTTGCATTTTCACCTTTTCGTCATTACCCCCCTCCTCCCCCCCCTTTTTTTTTCTTTTTTACTTTATTTGCTTTCATTTTACTCTTGCTTTACTTACACATTCTCCACACTTTTCAATCGTCCATTCATTCTCTGATTATTTCCTTCAGATATATTTCTCTTACCAGCATTTCTGTCTCAAATGGAAATTTAAAATTCATTGATTTACCATATTTTACTTTACCCGATACACATTTTAGCAACTAGTAGTACAGTGTTAATTAATATCATCAATAATATTTTGATTTACAATGTAGTCCAAGTCCACACGTATTATTCCAAAAAGTGCAATTTTCTCATTTATTTCAATTCTTTTACCGGTTTTATTCAAAATATACTGGGCCACATAAGGGCAATAGTCTTTCAATTTGCTGCAATAGAAAAAGAAATGTTCTATAAAATCAGAATGGGTAATTTAAATTCCCTCCAATGCCAAACCTGTTTGACACAAAGATTATACCATTATTTTGTCCATTGTGATAGCAACACTGTAAAGAAAGAGAATGTTAATGTGTGAGTTTTGGTTTCATGGCGTGTCGGCACGATAAAGGCTACATTGCGCCTGTCACGGTCTATTTGATTACACTTTCGTTATTTATATCTCATATTCAGAGCTGCCAGGTTTAACATAGAAATTAAATACGTTCATATAATTTTAACACTTTGGAGAATTCTAAGACAAAAAAAAGTTATTTTGTATAGATCTGTAAAAAAGTTTTATAAATGAGAATAAAAGTTATTAAATCAAGTTGTAGATCTTAGCCTCTTTCAGAAAGTACAGGATGTGTTCCGAGACG
Source organism: Onchidella celtica (assembly GCA_963931925.1). Lineage (NCBI taxonomy): Eukaryota > Metazoa > Mollusca > Gastropoda > Systellommatophora > Onchidiidae > Onchidella > Onchidella celtica. The sequence continues at coordinate 4,461,339 of OZ007584.1, read as the reverse complement.
GCGTCAGAAAATAATTTTCTTTCATGGATGCACTGGCATAGTGCCTTCTTCATAATTATACGCATGAAGTTTCAATATTCAATCATAGTATGTTCTATTGATAGTGTCACACATTCGGCGGGATCTTCCCCCATAAGTAAAAAACTCTGTGTGAGTCACTGACTAGTTAACAATACATGAACAGTAAGACACAGTTTTAGGAAAGGGGTGCATTTGATGGACAGTAGCTCTGTCTGAATTTGTAATATCTGAATAATCAGTAAAAGGATTTGGAAAACTTAAAATAATTTGGTTAGATCCCAATTCTATGAATATAATGTTTTGCCTAATGCAATGAGAGACACTTCCAATAAAAACCAAAATCATAAAAATTTGAAACCGAGTTCCAACTGTCACACGGCTGGCAAGACTTATCAGTCCGAAGTGAGCAGTTTGCATTCGAGCGATGTAGAGTAGCACAATCACAGTTCTCTCTAGTCAAGGCCTATTGCTCCCCGGCCGTGTCATCATCGCCTCTAGATTTGGCTTGTGATTCCTCTTTGGGCTCCTTCTTTTTCCTTCCCAATAAAAGGCAGCAAACGAGGACCGGAACGGCTGCTATGGCAGCAAGGACGATTGACCATTGCATGATTGATGCTGAAAGACAATGTGGATGAGAGTACGTACTAAAAATCACTAGAAGGATGCTTTCAGTAGCATATTATAACATTATTGAAAAAAGAAGTTTATTTCAATTGCTCGAATATTTTGTTGATATCTTTTTTCTTTAATTTATTAATCGTTCATACAACCGCAAATTAAAAATTGTACATTTTGAAGAACCCTTCAAATTTATGTTCACGAAATGTAAAAATGGAATTCTCTGGGTATAAAGCTGATGACTGAAGTGAACAAGAAACAAACTACATAGTGCATATTTACATTGATAATTTTAACCCAGCCCGTTACTCAACGCTTCCAACTTCTCTCCCCAAACACATTTTATTTTTCTCTCATTCAAATATTCCTGAAGCGCCAGGGGCGGTAAATGCGCAAAATGGGATGAGATTACTATACTGGAAAAATTTGAGTTTGTATTTAACTTTTACTTCAAGTCGGCACGATAGCGGCCACTTTGCGCCCTTCGCGGTCTATTTGGAAACACTATTTTTATGTTTCGCATTCAAAGCTGTCAACACAGAACCAAATACATTCATATAATTTTAACACCTTAGGAAAAAAAGTGTTTTGTATAGATCTGTAAAAAGTTATGTAAACGAGTATAAAAGTTGTGAAAAGAAGTTTTAGATCTTAACCTCTCTTAGAAAGGCTAGGATGCGTTGCGGATCCATGGCAGAAAATAATTCTTTCCTGGATCCGCAGGCATGGTGCTTTCTGCGGATATATATGAAGTCCACACATTCAGTTAATTTATGTCTTCTTGATAATTGGCAATTGCATGCCACACAATAGGAGGAATCTTAAACCAAAGTAGACAATGGTGTGTGAGGTGGGTATGCCCAGATGGAATCTAATAATGACAATTTGAACTCTCCGATTTCATTGAGTAGCATGGGTGCACTGTCCAACTTTATGTTGGATAAAATGTAGTTTATTTGATCTTTGTTCATCCCATCTTTCCTGCCATCTCGATGTAATGACGTTATTATTAGCCGCTTTGAAGTCAGAGTGTGGTATTTTTATGACTTGTGGTGGACGTTTCTTTGGCTAGGGTGTCTGCTGTTTCGTTACCCTTCATGCCACTGTGGCCAGGGATCCAACAGAGAACAATTTAATAATTCCTGTTAGACAGTGTATAAAGTCTTTAAAACAGATTATTGATTTCATGGGTTTCATATTTGTTTTGTTTTTTTTAAGCCTGGAGGCAGGAAAGCGAATGAGAAAAGATAATGAAGGGTCCTTGTCTGGAACTGGATATAAGATTCAAGGCCAAGTTGATTGCATGAATTTCAGCGGTAAAAACAGGGGCTTTTAGGTTGAGACTGAGACAATTGGTTTTGTCATCTGCACTTGAGAAAAAGGCGGCTCCTACCGAATCATGGTCTTTTGAGCTTTCTGTGTGTAGAAGTCTGTGATCCGGGTATTAGTTGATTACGTTCTAACCATGTGTTTGTAGGGTTCTGGCATGGTGTTGTTCTTCGAACATGCCACGAGAGCTAAAATGATGCTTGTTTATGAGTCAGCCACGGTGTAATGGCAGGAATTGGTCTTTTTTCACCTCGCATAGTTGGATTTCCGCCTTTGCGAACAAAGATCGAATGGTAAGGCAAAAAGGAGGAGTGACACCGGGTAATGATCCTTGGAAGAGTTAGCCACAAACGATGATCCTAATTCATTAGCGACCTCTTCATCTTCTTCCGCGAGAGAACAGTCTTGTTTTTTTAGCTGTCCGATTCCAGATGTGGTAGCAGAGCATTTAATGTTTTTGATCATTTTCCAAAAAAATTTTCTGAAGCGCCGATATGAATTGTCTAAATGAGTCTCTCTTGTTTGAATTTCGTCGTGCTCTGGGTGTTGCGGTTAGGTTGCCTTTTTATGCGCACGGGCTCACATGGCCTGTTTGCCGACTTTCGTGAACCATGGTCTGTTTATACATGGAGTGTCAGAGGTCTTGGAGATACAGATCTGTGCAACTCAAAGGAGAAGCTCCTGGAATTGCTCGGCTGTGCTTACTGTGGTGGGAGTACTTGACTGAGTGCACTTCCGATGCAACCCTGTCCATTCAACCCGGACAAGGTTCCATTGAGTCGACTGGACTGTTGGCCATGCTTGGTCAGTGGTGAGGCAAATTGGAAAATGGCCTGATCTTTAAAGTCTGATCAGGACAGACCAGGAGTAATCCAAAGAGAGTGTTGGATGGACTAATGTGAGATCTGTGGTTTGTGGACGTGCCTGTAGATTGGTGTAGACAGATTGCGGTTCCGTCATTTAAAAGGAAATGTCCGTCTCCAAGAGGAGGTCTTCCACAACGATAGCGTGAGGATTGGTTGAGGAGCTGCCTCAGATGATATTGTGTGCGTTGAAGCCTCACATAAGGATGAATGGGAGATGAAATTGTTCAATAACGTCTGTAAAAGTCAGTTTTAGAGATGATAAAAGAGGCGGAAAATATATCATTATGGAGCTCAGAGTAAGAGGTTTCCCAGCGGTGAGCCGTATAGCCAAAGTTTGAAGGTGAGTCTGTCTATGTAGGATCTTCTGATTTAAATCATGGACGTTCCATTGCTTAGCCAATCGTCACCAGGGGCAAAGCCTTGGAAGACTTCACTGTTATTAATTGTGAGTGGAGTGTTGGGTGACAATTTAGTTTCTTGAAGACAGACTGATGTCAGGCCACCAGTAGCTGCAATTCTGTTAACTTCGCCCAGAGGCCTCTGCAGTTCCACTGAAGAAATACACCATTGTGTATCTATCTTATTCTATTGGATTTATGTTATGAAAAATGTGTCACCCCTACACTGAAGTCTATACATTTTATTTTTGGCGGGTGAGAGGAGGGACAAAGCTCGTTTTTTTTGGGGGGGGGGTGGGAGGAGATGATTTTGGGGGACGGGAGGTTTGTTTGGGGGAGAGGAGAGCTTTGGGTGTTTGGGGAATTGGGTTGAAGACGGGGATGCATCCATGAATATATCTGTGTCTCCCAATTTAGCCAGGATTGAACGTGTATTCGTGGTTCCTATCGCCGAGGAACCACTCCAGTCTGCTGTCCTTCGTCTTTGTGTTTGTGGATACTTCTGCTGATGGTTTCTTCACTGCTAAAGATTTCCATTTTCCAACAGCAGCGTTGTACGCCATTGGCATCGGTGTCTTTGGTTTCAACTTAATGTTCTTCCTCTCGCTTGGGCAAAACTACCCCAGTTTCCGGCCTTGTACTTTTGAGTGACCTTTTCTTATAGCCATTTCAGGCAGCTTTTTGTCGAAGACGGGGTGGTTGCCTTGATAAGTTGGACACTTCGGCTCGGCTGTGCAAGTTTTGTCCTCAGCATGGTCACTGCTCCCGCAGCGAGCGTTAATGCTGATTTCTTGTAGTGCGACTTTGTGTGTCCATACCGCTGGCAGTTAAAGCATAGTATTGGGTTTGGAACGAATGGCGAGACCGAAATAATTATGTAAATATGCCACTTTTAGCTGAGCTGGAGGTTGATTGTATCTCTACGTAAGGATGATGGAATCAGCTCATCTCCTTTGCCATTCTTTTTACGCTTGGCAGGTGTGACGCCCATAACGTTCTTGAACATATCCTCTTCACCCTCGTCTTCCAACTCAATGTTGAGGATGACACCACGTGAGCTGTTCAAGCTCTTGTGGGTCTAAATTGTTATGGGAACATCATGAAAGACAGTCTTCTTGAGCAGCTTCTCTAAGTGTTGTCTTTTTGTGCACCCAATCAGCAGTTCACTATTTCTCACCCTTGTTACCGATTTGGGGTGGCCTGCCATGCTTATTAGCATTTGACAAATATCCCCATTTTTGATAATTTCCTTTCGATATTTTGACCGCTGATTACCAAGAAAGGATGAAAGGTGAACAGAACACTCACCCGGTACCTCATGGTGGCGCCTTTTTCTTAAGTCGGATTTTGGGGAATTACCTTAATTAATTGACGTATCGATGGACATTTATTGTTATTGTTCATCCTTGGGGCTCCACACCCACCACTGAGTCCAACAAGTCGGACACATAGTGCTCGAATATCCAGAACTGTTGTGCCAGGGCTACACCAGAAATATTCTCCCCACAAGGTGTTACTGTCGCCAGGATTGAGCCAGGTCTCGATCTACAAAGGATTCGAAGCCTAACCGATTGGGTGGCATAGGCCATACCACCTTCTTGTCTCAGCGGAATGCCAGGCCATATTGATGTGTCGATGGAGGGGCAGTCTGGAGACTGGTCTACCTCAATTACTAAAATCCCATTCTCCCCCATCACTTGTCACACCTCACGGCCAACGAGGCGCCCATGCTGTGAGGACGTACAAAATGGTTCTGCTCTTTGCTAGTCCAGGAACCAAAAACAATGTGAAAGAAAAGGACGAAAGAAAAGCGGGACAGAAGTAAAAGCAAGGGAGGACAATAGCTGTCACCCACAGGGTGTGGGGGTGGGGTGGATTAGAAGAACTAACCATTACGTGGCAACTAGGATGTCTAGGCATTTGGGAGAAGAATTGCCCAAGTAGCAGCTCTGCATCGAGGGTCAAGTCAATTTCAAATAGGAGGGCTAGGACTTTTCAGGATAAAAATACCAGAACATCTATTTTTCTATCTGGAAGGACGTGTCATCCCCTTCGAATAACCCTTTCTCCATGTATATTTGTAGGAAAAGGATCGAATGCAGCCTAAAGACCTCACATGAACAGTGAAACCGTTGTCAGATTTGATAAAGGGATGATCTGCACATGCCCACAAACACCAAAGCACACCGAGGACTGGATAATAATACATTCACAGTAAAACATGGATTTTAGGAACAGGAACAGCCAAGTCTTGATACATTTGATGAAGAACATTTAGGACCCAATGGGCCAATTTCCTGAAAGTGATTGAGAACACTGATCGAAACGTTCATCGATAAAATGTTAATTAATGTTCCAATTCTATGAATATGATTATTTGCATAATGCAATGAGAAACTCTTGCGAGAAAACAAATCATAAAAATTCGAAACTCGGTTCCAATTTTAAATTTCATGACAAAACTGATGAAGTCCGAAGTCCGCATTTTGCGCTGGGGCGATGTAATAGTAATAGTTCGTCCATCAGATATGATGATGACCTTAACAACACCAGAGGAATAAAGAACAGAAATTGTTGAGAATTTCAACACATGGACAATAAAAAGAACTAAAGGACACAGAGGACAGAATGGAAAGACTGTTCTTTCATGACTTATGGCTTCTCATGTGACTGATAAGTCCTATTTTTGCCCTACAGACCCTTCCGCATAAATGACAAGAGTGCTCCGTTGGTTCAGTACCAATGGGCCTTTTCTTGCGCCGTTCTCTTTTTTTGATAGCCTGCTGGACTCTGTCAGCTTCCCATGCTTTGCTGCCTCTGGTAAGGGCCGCCTTCCAATTTGCACGATCAAGCGAGAGCTTTTCCCACTCACTCACATCAATGGCAAAGGCCTTCAGTGATTGCTTGAGAGTGTCTTTGTAACGTCTCTTTGGGGCCCCAACATTCCTCGTTCCATTGGAGAGCTCAGAGAAGAAGATTTGCTTAGGGAGTCTGGAGTCGGGCATCCTGACAACATGTCCTGCCCAACGTAGCTGAATTTTTTTCAGGTGGCAGAAGATGCTCAATTCCTTGGCACGATTGAGGACCTCAGTGTCTGGAATTTTATCCTGCCATTTGATCCTTAGGATCTTTCTAAGGCAGGCCAGATGAAAGTGATTTAGCTTTCTGGCATGCGATTGGTACACTGTCCAGGTTTCAGCCCCATAGAGTAGGGTGGGAAGGACCACAGCATTGTACACTTTCAGCTTAGTGTCTGTGCGAATGCCGGCAACATCCCACACTCTCTTTCGAAGCCTGCCAAATGCAGAGCTGGCTTGGCTGATTCTTGAGAGAATTTCAGTATCAACACGAGCCGCGGAAGACAGTGTACTGCCAAGATAGATGAAGTTCTCCGACACCTTCAGAAGACTGTCATGGACTTTGATATTTGGGGTCACAGGATACTTGTCGTCTGGAGTAGGCTGATGGAGCACTTCCGTCTTCTTTGTGCTTATTGTGAGGCCAAAGTTGTCACAGGCACTAGAGAACTTATCAACACAGTTTTGCATGCTATCCTCATCGTGTGCCAGAAGTGCACAATCATCAGCAAATAGTAGGTCACAGACTTGAGTACTTTTGGTTTTGGTTTTTGCCTGAAGTCTCCTGAGGTTGAATAGACTGCCATCAGTTCGGTACTTGATGCTTACCCCTTGAGGAGGAGAGCTAAAGGCTTCTTGTAGCATTGCAGAGAACATGATGCTAAACAGAGTTGGGGCTAAGACACAACCCTGTTTTACCCCATTTGTGACAGCAAAGGGCTCTGAAACACTGCCGTTGCTTTTGACTGCAGCTTGCATGCCATCATGAAACTGGCGCACTATTGTGATGAATTCGGGTGGACACCCAAACTTCGCCAAGATTTTCCAGAGGCCTTCACGACACACTGTGTCAAATGCTTTTGTGAGGTCAACAAATGTGATATACAGCGCTTTATTTTGTTCCATGCATTTTTCCTGAATCTGTCTGGCAGCAAAAATCATATCCGCCGTTCCCCTCTCTTTACGAAAGCCACATTGGCTCTCGGGAAGCAAGTCATTTGACGAGAGGTGATCAAGAAGGCGATTCAGAAGCATTCTTGCCAATATTTTGCCAGCAATTGAAAGTAGAGAGATTCCCCGATGGTTGTCACAGACTTGGCTGTCCCCTTTGTTTTTGTACAGATGGATGATTGAAGCATCTTTGAAGTCTTGTGGCAGCTTCCCTGCTTTCAACATATGATTGAACAACTCGGTCAACCTTTCAATAAGCTTTTCTCCACCGAAGGCATACACCTCAGCAGGAATTGAATCCACGCCTGGTGATTTGTTAAAGGACATCTGATTTGTGGCAGTTCGGGTCTCATTTGCTGTGAATGGCTTGGCAAGAGCTGCATTAATAGGAGTCTGAGGGAGGCGGTCAATGGACTCAGTATTTATATTTGATGGCCGATTTAGCACACCTCCGAAATGTTCTGCCCAACGCTGAATTATGGCATTCAATTCAACAATGCGTGTTGAACCATCTGACGCAAGAAGTGGCGTAGTGCCAGAGCGGGATGGTCCAAACACAGCTCGGAGGCTCTCAAAGAACTTTCTAGTGTTGTTTGTGTCGGCATATTTCTGAGTTTCTCTTACTCGCTCTTCAAGCCAGTCATTTTTCATTTTCCTCAGCTTCTTCTGGAGTACACCCTTACATGCACGCAGTGCATCAGCTTTTGCTGTGGAAGAGGGGTCACTGCAGTGAGCTTGGATGAGACTATTTTTTTCTTTGATGAGCACTTTGATTTCATTATCATTATCATTGAACCAGTCCTGGTGCTTGCGGACAGGAAAACCAACTGTGCTGCTGGCGCAAGAGTGTACAGTCGTATTTAGGTCAGTCCAGCTCTGTTCAATGTTCTCAGGGTGAAAAGTCAACCAATCCATTTTTGAGGAGAGTTCTGATGAGAGCTCGCTCTGTTTCTCAGCTGAGCAGAGTTTTGAAACATTTAGGCGTTTAGGTGGCGTTTTCCCTTGAGGGCGTCTATTGCGCCTCAATGTTAGTCTGAGCTTGCAAACAATGAGTCTGTGGTCAGTTCCACACTCGGCACCACACATCGCCTTTGTTACAAGGACATCCTTTCTGTCAGTCTTCCTCACAATGACATAGTCTATGAGATGCCAATGCTTTGAGCGGGGATGCATCCATGACGTTCTGTTTCTCACGGGGAGACTAAAATTTGTGTTGGTAATGAACAGGCCAAATTCAGCGCACAAAGTAAGTAAGCGCAACCCATTGTTATTGCATGAACCAACTCCATGAGGGCCCAAAACATTTGGCCACGCTGAGATTTCGGAGCCAACCCTAGCATTGAAGTCCCCCAAGAGAATCAGCTTATCAGCTGCCGGGACAGAGCATATGACAGATTCTAGATCAGAATAGAACTTGTCTTTGGCTTCATCTGGGTTTGTCATGGTGGGCGCATATGCGCTAATGAGGGTGGCTGACTGGCTTTTCCCAACTGGGATCCTGAGTGTCATTAGTCTGTCATTTATTTCAATTGGCATGGACTGCAAGTTTCTGACAAGGTCATTTTTAATTGCAAACCCAACACCATGCTGTCTCGGTTCGACTGCACCCTTGCCTTTCCAGAAGAAGTTGTATCCACCACTGAGCTCTTTGAGTTGGCCACTATCAGGGAGTCTGGTCTCACTGAGTGCCACTATGTCCAGGTTGTACCTGCTGAGCTCAATGGCAATAAGTGCAGTGCGTCTCTCCTAGCCTGAGTAAGCTGAATTTCTTTTTGTTTCGACCGCAAAAAGGGATCCCCACTGGTCGCGGTATACCAGTCAGGGTGATGTGAAGTGGGCTTTCTTTAGGGCACCTTTTCTAGCCCCTTCCTCAGTTGAGGTGAGCAGTGCTTTCCTTAAATAAGGCTGCTCAGCTACTGTGGGTGCTGCCTCCTCACGCCTCCACTTCAATCGACGATGAAGCGACCATAGCCCACAGCCACCAACGTGTAGGTCTGTGCTAACAGCTTCCAGTCTATCCAAACCTGCTGCCACCGCACTCGCCCATCGCCGTTGGAATTTTGAGAGGAAAGAAGATGAGACAAAGACCTGACACCAGCTGGGGCGATGTAGAGCAGGACAATTCACAGTGCTCTTGAATTAAACAGTTCAGTTCAAAGGTTATCACATTACTTTTCTAAACAATAGTTTCGAATAGAGTTGAAAAGAATCTTGTACATATATATGGACAGTTTTAAATCAGTTTGTAGAGCTTACCCTCTTTCAGAAAAGACAAGATTCGTTGCGGATCCAGGTCAGAACATAGTCCTTTCAAAGATCTGCAGGCATAGTGACCTTTTCAAGTAAGCATGGAATCTACACTTTCAGTTCAAATACGTTTTATTGATAGTTGAAATTTGACAAACATTCGGAGGATTCTCTCCTCCCCCCCCCCCCCCCCCCCCCCCCAAACACTCTGATAAAAACAACAACAACAATGATGTCTGAGGTTGGTGTAACTCTGACGGGATATATGAGAGACATTTTCAGTTCTCCGACTTTTCTGCTAGTTAACTTTTCGCCTTTTACGTTTTTGTTTTTTTTTAATCTTCATTCATGTCTCATATTCTAAATTATTATAATCTCAATGACATGTGGCAGGATAGGAGAGACAACCCACCATTAGTAGATTTTATATGCGTTGAGGTATTAGCAGTGGGCCTATTTTTATTCCCCGGAAAGGGAATTTGAAACGAAACATGATCGAAAGTATTGAATAAAGGTTACTTTCATCACAACGGGGTCCTGTATATCCAAACGTGCAACGACCTTGGCATTCACCGGTCGTAAATTCACAGCTTGGCTTCGCACAGTTAGGGGAACATGTCATGGCACACTTCAGGCCATATTTGCCACTTGGACACTCTGAAATGGTTGAGACAAGCGAGAAATCATCACTATCTACAGGCATAGAGGTAGGTAGTATTTTTACCTATGGCCAATGAATTAATATTCAATTTAACAGCCGTAGAAACCTGTGTTTTTCTGTATTATATTGTACATTATAGCTAGGAAATGTGGGAAAGCAGGCTCTGTCAAAATGTAGATGCGGTCATTCACATGGAAAATGCCTCATCTTATATATAATTATATATTTATATTTTTTATTTGTTTATTTATTATTACATATTTTTTTCTGTTGATGAAGTCACTTCAGTTATAAGTACCTGAAAAAAAAGAAGAAAAAAAAAACGATTTTCAGGAGATATTTTACAACAAAATATATTCGAGGGATTGATTTCAAATCTGGGTTTTACGGAGCGTCGGCACGATAACGGCCACTCTGTTCAAATTAACGGTATATTTGGGTAAACTTTATTTATATTTCGTATTCAGAGCTGCCAAGTTCAATATAGAATTTAATACATTCATATAATTTCAACACATTGATAAAATTCTAAAAGAAAACTGTTTTGAATAGATCTGTCCCCGTGCTGGGGCCATACAGCACAGGGGCGCGTCCCCTGGGTGGCGGATAGAGGAGCCCCGAAAAAAAAAGGGGTTGCACCTAGAAGGTGCCGTGGACCAACATGGCCCGGGCAGATGGGGCTCGTGAGCAATGTCAAGCAACCTATCTAAGAGAAGGAAAACTCTGACTCCAAACCCGGCTAGATAGAGACCGTAAGCACCGAAAGGCAGTCTAAATAGGAGATGGAAAACTCCGAACTTAAACCTCTGCTGCCTTGCAGAAGATCCTGACAGATCAAAGGCTAAGGAAGCACATCCTGACAGAAAAGCAGGCCAAAGCCGGAGTCACTGGACCGAAAGGTGCAGATAGACCAGACTGGTGTAACAACCTTGCCTGAAAACTGCAGTGACACGCACCAACCCCCTAAAAATCATGGACGGACACCAAAAATTTACTAAAAGTTATGGTGTGAAGCCTGTGGACTCCCGCCGGACAGGTGTAGCGCCGGGCCCAAAGGGCCCACCCAAGCGATCTGGTGGTGCCTTACCCTCTTCTTGTGGAACCAGGGGAAGAGGTGAGAGGTTACGGACGACTGGAACCAATCTTAAAGTGCTACAGTGGAACGCAGAAGGAGTAGCCAAGAAAAAGCTGCCATTAATGCGAAAGCTGTATCAAGAAAAAGTGGATGTCGCCTGCATACAGGAAACCCATCTCACGGACAACATACGCTTCTCAATAAGAGGATACCAGTGCTTGAGGCAAGATAGGATAACGGGACACAAGGGTGGAATCATCATACTAGTTAAAAATGACTACACCATAAAAGATATAGTGATTGACACGGACAACCAGTCAGAACTACAGGGTATCAAGTTATACAAAGACAACTCTGAAATCAGTATTTACAACTGCTATTGCCCACCCAACAAGAAACTATCACTTGAGAAACTAGATATAGGAGAGGAGACATGCTTAGTACTGGGTGATTTTAACAGCCACTCCCCAAGCTGGGGATACGATGATCTGAATAAGAGAGGAGAGGAAATGGAAAACTGGCAAGTGGAAACTAAATTACAACTACTCTACGATGAAGAGGACCCAGACACATTCTTCTCACGCACATGGAGAACTACCACAAACCCAGATCTCACCTTTGCGTCAGAAGACCTGACTGGGAAAATACGAAGAGCAGTGCTTCCCCAACTTGCAGGTAGCGACCATAGACCCATACTCACTGAAATAGACTCAAATAAATCTTGCAACCAAGCACCAACTGTCCCCAGATGGAACTACAAAAGAGCAAACTGGGAAAAATTCCAAAGGAGCACCAACCTTTATTCCACCAAAACAAATTGCAAGTCCAAGAATGTTAATAAATCTGCAAGGGAACTCACAGAAGCAATACTGAAAGCCGCAAGGGAAAGTATACCAAGAGGAGCAAGAAAAAACTACATCCCCCTATGGTCTGATGGGCTTGAGAATCTCACTAATGCAGCAACACAGGCAAGAGAGACAGCAGAAGAAGAACCAACGGATGAAAACATGATCGCCTTCAAAGCAGCAGAGGCCAGACTGAAAAGAGAAACAATACATACTTCTCGGACTGCATGGCAAGAGAAAACACAGAGGTTGGACCTGGACAAGAACGGGACAAAACTGTGGAAACTGACAAGAGCACTTAATAGAGAACCAAACTATTTTGCACCCCCAGCCCTTGAAACAGAAAATGGTAACCTGCAAACCGCACAACAGGCAGCCAACTCATTCATGAAACAATTTCAGGAGACTGGCAACATATCAGTGGAAAAACATTCTGACAAGGAGGTGAAGGAAAATAATAGAACCCTAAAGAACAAGCACAAGGAACCAGAGGATAAAATCATGACGGATCCACTGAAGGAAGAAGAGCTAGAGCAAGCGCTAAAAGCCCTAACCACAGAAAAGTCTCCAGGACCTGATGGAATAACAAATGAGATGCTTATTCATTTGGGAGAGACAGCCAAAAGAAAACTACTCCAACTTTTTAATGCTTCATGGAAGACTGGAGAAATACCTGCCACTTGGAAAAAAGCAACCGTTATCCCCATCAAAAAAGAAGGTAAACCAGGTAATAAACCAGAAAACTACCGACCCATCAGTCTAACCAGCTGTCTGTGCAAACTACAAGAAAGGATTGTTAATGCAAGACTCATGTGGTATCTGGAAAGCAATCACATCCTTGTGAATGAACAAGCCGGGTTCAGACGAAGTCGATGTACAGAAGACCAGATCACCTATATCACACAGGTCATAGAAGACGGCTTCCAAGAAGGAAAGAAGACGGTAGCCGTATGGGTCGATATGGAGAAAGCCTTCGACAGAGTATGGAGGGATGGAATGATACTGAAACTGTTGCAGGCTAAAGTGACGCACAATATGCTAAAATGGATCTGCAGCTACCTGTATGGAAGAAAAGCTAGAGTGTCATCTCAAGGAACCCTAAGCAGAGAAGCCAAATTGAGGCATGGAGTGCCACAGGGAGGGGTTTTATCTCCAACATTGTTCCTATTATATGTCAACGACCTGAAAGGAACACTATGCAGAGAAGTAAAAGCAGTGATGTACGCAGATGACCTTGCTCTGCTCTCCTCCGATAGTAATGCGGGAGCGGCCAGACAGAGATTACAGATCACCCTGGACCACCTACAAGACTGGACAGAAACATGGTGTATGAAACTAAATGCTCACAAGACAAACTACACTGTATTCAGCCTTTCTCCAAAGCTGGACAACATCACGCTAAATGTAGGCCAACACACTCTTAAGAAAAATGAATCACCCAAATACCTTGGTGTGCACTTTGATACCAGATTAACATGGAAAAACCAGATAGCAGAATGCCAAAGAAAGGGATATCAAAGAACCAGATTAATGAAAAATTTAGCAGGAACAAAATGGGGAGCAAGTATGACAATCCTAAAGCATACTTACCAGGGATATGTCAGACCAGCACTAGAATATGGAATGGCTGCTTGGGGTACATGTGCCAAAAGCCAAATGGGAAAACTTGACAAAGTACAAAACCAAAGCCTGAGAATCATTACGGGAGGCATAAAATCAACACCCATCACAGAAATGGAAACAGTTACTACACTGGAATCTCTACCTGAAAGCAGAGACAAGAAGATACTAAACCAGTACTCTAAAATAAAGTCACAGATCCATCAACCACTCCACCCGAGATCCAAAGAGAAAGGCACTGACAGGCTGAAGAGAACAAACTTTGTGGAAAATGCACAAAGACTAGAAAAAAATCACAACCTAACAAAACTATCGGTGGAGGAAGTAAGAGAAGTAACAAACAGATGTCCACCATGGGCAAGAACAAAGCTGCCACCTATTATAACCAGTGTGAAGGGCATTTCCTCCAAACAAGACCTAAACCAGGAGGCACTGAAAAGAGTGACACTGCAGTACCTTGACCAGAAATACCCAAGAGACGAATGGGTCAGAATATATACAGATGGATCGGCTACTGAAGCTGTCACCGACGGAGGAGCTGGCATATTCATTGAATGGCCAAATGGAACTAATAAGAAAATCAGAATGCCTGGAGGGAAGAGATGCAGCAATTACAAAGCGGAGGCACTGGCATTGCTAGAGGGATCAAAGGCCATCTGCAAGGAAGAAGGCACATATGACTCCAAAGTTGTATTCCTGTCAGATGCACGGTCTGTGCTCGAATCTCTCCAAAATCCAGATTGCATGATACACAATGAACTTATTACAGAGCTAATGCAACTGAAAAACTCAGCCAGAGAAGTTTACCTGCAATGGATTCCTGGACACTGCAGTATATATGGCAATGAAGCTGCAGATAATCTGGCCAAGGAGGGAGCTAAGCAGCAACAACCAGATGGAAGTGTCTCCCACGAAGAAGTAAAGACCATCATAAAAGCCACATACCAAAAGCAATGGAAAAATAACCATCCAAAATTCCAGGGTGAAGACTCAATAAGACAACTGAACAGAGCAGAACAGGTTATGATATTCAGGCTTCGCACAGGACACAATCTGCTAAAGGATCACATGCATCGCATCTTTAGAATTGGCAACAGCAGTGTATGCGAATGCGGCTTAGAAGCAGAAAATGCAGAACACATCCTGCAGACTTGTCCAAAATATAACATGCAAAGGGAAGCCCATTGGCCTGAGGCCACGCCTGTCAGGGAGAAGCTGTATGGTAGCTTGGAACAATTGAAGAGAACAGCTGCTTTCTTGCAGAGGATTGGAGTAAAGATTTGACGTCCGCCATGATGGGGAACGCAGAAGAAGAAGAAGAAGAATAGATCTGTAAAAAGTTTTGTATACTAGTATAAAAATTATTAAATCAAGTTGTAGATCTTAACCTCTCTCAGAAAGGACGGGATGCCTTGCGGATCCACGTCAGAAAAAAATTCTTTCATGGACCCGCAGGCATAATGCCTCCTAGGGGTATACATGGAGTCTACACATTCAATCCAAAATATGTTGTATTGATAGTTGGAAATTGCATGGCACACATCCGGGGGATCATCCCACCGAAGTAAAAAACGTGTGTGAGGTGGGAATGACCCAAACAGAGTCTACTAAGGTCAAGTTTGATGTTGGGCTTTTTAGTGTTTCGGCACGATAACGGCCACTTTGTGCCCTTCACGGTCTATTAGGGTCACCTGTCACCTGTCGGCTTCATCGTCATCGATGTTAGCTGCTACAGTGGATGTCACGACAAAATCTCCTCCACCCAATCCTGTCCTTAGCTTTCCTAGTTAGTTCACTTATTTCCAGCTGGCTGACTTTCTTGATGTTATCGTGATATGTAATGGGTGGTCTTCCTTGTTTTCTCTTTGTTTCTGTCTTTCCTTGAAGGATTGATATCATAAGGGCCGTGCTTTTGTTTCGGGCCGCGTGGCCGATGTATGCAAGTCTTCTTTTATTTATTTCAGGTGTTATTCTTCTGGTGGTGCCAAGCTGTTCTAAGATGCTTGTATTTGTTCTCCTTTCTGTCCAACTTATTCTGAGTAGCCTTCTGTAAAGCCACATTTCAGCTGCCTCCAATCTTGTTATGTCTGCCTTTTTGAGTGTCCAGGCTTCACAACCATATAGTAGGACTGGCCAGATCAAGCACTTAAGTATGTTCACTTTGAGGTCCGTTGGTGTGCCTCTATCCTTCCAAATGTTGTTTAGTTGAACCATTTTGTGTTTTGCCATTCCTATCCTTGTTTTTATGTCCTTTGAGCAGCTTCCATCTTGCGATTTATGTGATCCTAGGTATTTGAAATCAGTCACTTTTTCTAGTGCTGTTTTGTTTACTAGTATCTCCTGGTGTTCATGGTGCCCTGTTCCAGTATGCATGACTTTCGTTTTCTTAGCATTTAGGTGTAGGCCTGCTGTCCTGCCCGCTTCATCCACTCTGTGCAACACTCTTTTCATGCTGGTGATGTTATCTGACATAAGAGCTGTGTCATCAGCGTAGCGAAGGTTTGTGATGTTTCGGCCTCCGATCTTTATTCCCATATCTTCTATGTCTGCGTTTCTCATGATTTGCTCAGTATAAATATTGAAAAGATGAGGTGAAAGTCTGCAACCCTGTCTGACTCCTTTCTCGATGTTGAAATATGGACAGTTCTCATTGTTCCATCTAATCGTTGCCTTTTGTTCGTGGTATAGTGCAGCGATGAGGGTCACAAGGTGTTTCGGGAATCCCATCTTAATCATTATATCGAACAGGTGATGGTGCCTAACGCTGTCGAACGCTTTGCTGTAGTCTATGAACGTGATGAAGGCTTCGTTTCCATTGCTTCTTATCTGTTCAATCATTATTTGTAGTATTAGGGTACATGGTCTTTATTTATATTTCAAAATCAGAGCAGTCAATTCCAGAACACAACTAAATACATTCATATACTTTTAACACATTGGAACAAAAAATTGGTTTACTATAGATCTGTCAAAAGTTATGTAAGCAAGTATAAAAGTTATCAAATCAAGTTGTAGATCTTAGCTTCTCTCAAAAAGCATGGGACGCGCTGTGGATCCACTTCAGAAAATAATTCTTTCATGGATCTGCAGGCATAGTGCTTTCTTCGTATATGTATGAAGTCCACACATTTAGTTAAACTAAGTTTTCTTGATAGTTGGCTATTTTGTTATAGTTTCTTTTCGATATTTTGGCTGCTGATCATCATGAAAGGAAGAAAGGTGACCAGATGCGCCCGTCGTCAGTATTTACGTGCAGCAGACACGTGATTAGTCATGTGTACTGACTGGAGGCCCTTCCTGGTACCTCCTGCCTGCGTCTTTAACTTTTACTTAAGTAGGGATTTTGGGAAGGGTCTAAATTAATTGACGTATCCATGAATTTTTATTTTTTTTTGTTCATCCTCGGGGCTCCCCATCCACCACCGAGTCCAACAAGTCGGATACATAGTGCTCGAATATCCAGAACTGTTGTGCCAGGGCTACCCGAGAAAATTGCTCCCGACAGGGTGTTACTCCCGCCATAATTGACCTAGGTCTCGAACCGGAAATGATTCGAAGCCTAACCGTTTGAGTATTATGGGCCATACCACTCTCCTGTCTCAGAGGAATGCCAGGTCAAATTGGTGTGTCGGTAAAGGGGCAGTCTGCAGACTGGTCTACCTCAATCACCATAATCTCATTCTCCCCCATTACAGTTCGACCTCGCGGCCAACGAGGCGCCCATACTATGGGGACGTACAAAGTGATCCTGCTCTTTGCTAGGCCGGGAACCTCACATCACAGATTTTATAATTAGGCAGACGCACAAACCCAATTGAATGACGTCACAAAAAACGGGTTCTCCACCCACCATTTTGTTTTGTCGTATGATACCTCGTATCTAAATTATTATGCTGCCCACCGTGCGTTGCGTTGCCATGTACGAAGTTGTCTATCAATATGAAAATCATACCGTGTAACTTTGTTTACCGTGTACTGTGTCATTTTTAAGGTTTCAGCTGAATGGAAATCAAGACTAGAGGTCTACTAGAGATGCTAAATCTAGACCTAGATCTATTTTAAATGTAATCAGTTTCTTAAGTTAGGAAGATCAAGGTCTATGGTGATATACCCTCATTTCGGCCTCTATTGCTTTTAAAATTGTAATCTTACTAATATAAAGAACAATTGATTCATTTGAAGATGTGCCTTTTCCCTGTCTATCTACGTATTCACATTGAAACGAAAAATAATTTAGGGCTTGCCAGTAATTTCCACTGTCCGAATCTTCCGAAAAGTGGGCACATTACCATAGTCTATCTAAATCTCTGCGTGGATTCCATTTTGTCATTTCAAGAAATATAACGATGAAAACAACAACCACAATGACAAAAACGATAGAAACAATTAAAGAAAATGGTATTAGATCTAATCTATTGAAGAGTGAAAGCAAATGTACTTTTTTATAGACAGGCCGCTATAGATGAGATTCTACTATGACAGTGCAAAAATGAAATAACACAGTGTTGTTTTCCATATGAGGTAAATATATTCACTTACTCAAAAAAATTAGTTCACAAAGTGCCATAGACTCTCCCTCTCTCCCTTTCTCTCTCTCTCATATACACACACAGAGGAACAACAGCAACAGCAGTAATGATAGTACATGAATCATTCAATAAGATGACCAACAACGTTGACATAATGTGTATATTTCAATTTTCTTTTTAACATAAATTACATGGTTTGCGGTTAAGTTCGATCATTAATAACCGCAACAAATGCGGTTGACAATATTTAATCAGAACTATTTCTTTAGCAAATAATATGCTGAGTCACAGAAATAATAATGTGAACAGGGACAGAAGCATAGCTTTATTTACAAACAAACAAAAATTACAAGCTTTTGAAGGTATCTGGTTTTTCAATGGTACCAAATATGTACACAATGAAAAAAACAACATGTAAATGAATGAATGAATAAAGATGTTAATAATAAGTATTCAAAAATACAAGTACGGTACAAAAAGAACGAAAAAAAACCCAGACTATTTAAACAAAGTTAACTAAACTGAGCTTCCTGTTGCTGAATAAAGCATTATTATAGAGAATGCTTAATAAACAAAATTGACACTGTTTTACATATTTATTTTTTTGTCTTTATTTAGCTCTGCACCTCTTTTATATTGAGAGAGATTCTGATTAAACATGTTTACAGCATGAAATATTCTTATATTGCAGCATGATCACACAATAACGTTTACCAAATTGTGCAAATGATTTTTGTCAAAATTAAGTTCAAAACTTTGAAAATCACAGTTGCTCTTGAAAATCTGGATAATTTGTTTTCTGGGATGGGGAAGAGGTAATCCAATGTTTGTGACTGTTTGGAAACACTGTTCAAGCCTGCAACAAAGAACTGTTACAGCATCAATAACATTTATTAAAGCCCCTGGCTTATACTCTTTTAGAGATGTAAGTGACATTGTTGAATCAGAGTAATTATTCAGTGCAAGCTTATGGCAACCTTCACAGATGTTAAATGTTTTACAATTTTTTGGTCAGTTACCTGATTACCCTGCCAGTTATGTATTCACAACTTCAGTTTCAACCATGATCAAATTTGTACCTTCAGGAACATTAAGTTCCCATACGTCAACTTCAAATTCAGAATTTTGTTGATGTAGTTCCTACAGATTGAAAAGACTTGACTTGACGTTAAAGTGTACTACAAGTAGTTTCTTCATTTGGTAAACAGTTAGCTCCTGCAGATACTGTTTTATCCAATAATTCAGTTGTACTTGGGCTGCAGGCAAGACAACGCAAAGCATTGATATACGCCTCAGTACTAGGACGATAATTGAAACCATTATAACCTCTGATCTGAGAATACAAATTTTCTACGTGATCTTGGTTACATTTACATAAACATAAATGAATAAAAATACTCTGCTCTTGCATCAGATTCATGCATACGGCTTTCTGGCTCTTCATGGCGAGAAGCTATCCACTGTGGCATGGAAATTTATGCTCTCTACCATTTCTCAGAAACTTAAAAGAGGAGACACATGAAAAGTAATAATAAAAACGATCCATATCTTCGCTAAAATTGTAGCCATGACTGCTTTTTTACCAGGAGGTGCATCTAAAGAGTGTGAATCCATAAAATCCCACACTGAGTCAACAGTGTCAATAAATTCTGCTGTGTTTCATCAGCTTGATCCGTATGCTGAACATACAATTTTATTTAATGGCAGAAGCTACTGAATGATAGAAAATTTCACATGCTAAAATCAGTTTAATCTTTTTTCCCCGAGGCAAAGTAAAATAATATTCCTCTTTCAGACGATGTACAGCACGAATAGCATTTATGCTATCTAACTTGTATAGCAGTTCAACATGGCTAAACCTAGCAATTTTGTGCTCATTGCCTATTACAAAGGCAATATATTTTGTCATAAAATTGTTTCTGAAGTTTTTTATCAAGTGGGGTGGGTCAGGGACAACATGACATTTTATTTTATCCTTAACAAAAAAATATGACTTTTCAATAGTAACTCCTAAGTCTTTGATACATTTCCATTGGAAAGCTCCTTGGTCCATGACTAAAACATCAACAGTGAGGCCTAAGTTTGTTAACAGCTCTGCTCCATTGCATTAGAAATGATACTTTTCAAGACACATACATTAATATTATGTCTAGATAGATAATATAAAATGACCTGCTTCCACTGAAGTGTCAAGCCTCTTATCATAAGCATTATTCCTTGGTCTGCTGTCGAGTTAATAGTCCCAAAGGTCCCATAGTCCTCAAAGCCAAGAAAAGTGTCACTCTCTTTCTTGTATTTCAGTCCTTGCTTCAGAGTTATGCCATCAAGAGATAATGTAACATGTTTCTCATGGTCTTTTAATGTCAATGTTCCCTCATCATTTCCAACAATAATGGGCAGATTCCATGAATACACGAAAACACTTGAGAAAACCGATTTCGAAGATTATTTGGGCGGGCCAAAGCGAAACCTGAAGACCTTAACACACTGTGGGCTAATGAGCTTCTGAAAAACATTGAAAAGCAAAACTCCATAACGTTTGTTATCATTTTTCAAGTTAATTTTTTTCACCCTTTGAAGCAGGACGTTTATTAAAGCTGATGGAGGGGATGGCAACTGCTCATTTCAAGGGGAAACTTTCTTGCCTTATCTATCTTTGCATACAATTGGCGCTCCTTAACTGACTGCTTGCTGCGAGCTATTGGGAGACGCTTAACCTGCCTGCTGAGTTCTTTGTTTGACTTTTGGTATAGGCGTAAGGCTTGCTGTGATTTGGCAAGTTGTTTTTTTCGAGTTCTTGAATTCTCTTCAGGCAGGGAGAATGGACATCATGAGATGACAAGGTACCAGATGGTGAATACGACTCATTTTTAGTAAAAGTTGTGCTCTCTCGTTCTACGAGTTCCATCGTTTGCCTTTTCTTAGGGGGAGGTCTTAAAGAACTCTGTGACTTTGGTGGCACTGCATTTGGCATTATAGGCGTTCTTTTCAAAGTGAATGGAGCACACCATTTTACTGCGAATGTTTGCCAGGTTTAGCTCAGCACGTCGCAGATTTACAATCCACCTGGAACATTTGTGGATGGAATAAAATAATGGTTAATCGAGAAGAAAGGAGTAATCCTTTAGCCCATTGTTGTCTCAGACAACACAGTAATGAACAACGAAATTACTGTTAGGTTGTCAAAACCATTGACATCCTAACTTCAAAATAACAACATGAATCTTTGGAATTATTGCTTTTTAACTTTTGCACACACAGTTACATGATGTTTTGTTTTATTTAAAGAAAAATACTTTCAATTATTTTTGAAACTAAACTACATCAAAGACACATGAAAAATTATCTTAAACCGATTAAAATGTTTGCCTTCTTTAGTAGACCTGATCCACCCGTCCTAAATGTAGAAGTAGAGTGCATCATCAAGATTTCTATACAATAATCAGAAGTGCTGGCTTTCAAATTAAGATAATCTAACATTTCTGATATTATAAATCTCACTACAAACCAGTTTCCTGTGGCAAAGGCACACCACTTATAATTGTGGTGTTATTGATCGGTCACTCTGTTTGGGAACCCATCTGTATGATGAGAACAATGAATGCTACCCTGTGCAATTGTATCATCAATGGATTTTGCTGGTGCATGAATACATCCAGATCTAGTTATCCAAGCTTACATAGATCTATAATTTTTTTTTCTTCTTTCTTCAATAATACAGGAATGAGCACTTTCACACCCACAGAGATTAGATTCTTTGTCCAGGTCCAGGTTCTATCTGGGTGATTCGTTCTATGCTAGTTGATCGTAGATCTAGATCTAGATTTTTCTATTACTTCTTGACGGAAAAAAAACCAACTGATCGATCACAGGGGAAAATCGATGAGTATGGATACATTATTGGTCTCGATCCCTAGGTTATGGGTGTGTCCTCAACTCACATTACCTTAAATATGATCGACACTAATCAATCAACTCATCAAAACACCTAACAGCTCTTATATATAGATCTTATATTATTTTTATCAGCTCTTGAGCAAATACCACGAAACCCTACGCCACACTTAACTAGGCCTAGTCTCATCTAGATTCAGCTTACCTTTCTTTCTCTTTGTCATGATTTGGAAACTTGAGAAACTTCAACTAGGATGTCTAGGCATTTGGGAGAAGAATTGCCCAAGTAGCAGCTCTGCATCGAGGGTTAAGTCAATTTCAAATAGGAGGGCTAGAACTTTTCAGGATAAAAAAACCAGAACATCTATTTTTCTATCTGGAAGGACATGTCATCCCTTTCGAGTAGCCCTTTCCCCATGTATATTTGTGGGAAAAAGATCGAATGCAGCCTAAAGACCTCACATGAACAGTGAAACCGTCGTCAGATTTGATAAAGGGATGATCTGCACATGCTCACAAATACCAAAGTACACCGACCACAAGAAAGTCGACGACTGGATAATAATACATTCACAGTAAAACATGGATTTTAGGAACAGGAACAGCCAAGTCTTGATGCATTTGATGAAGAACATTTAGGACCCAATGGGCCAATTTCCTGAAAGTGGTTGAGAACACTGATCGAAACTTTCATCGATAAAATGTTAATTAATGTTCCAATTCTATGAATATGATTATTTGCATAAAGCAATGAGAAACTCTTCCGAGAAGACAAATCATAAAAAATTCGAAACTCGGTTCCAATTTTAAATTTCATGACAAAACTGATGAAGTCTGAAGTCTGCATTTTGCGCTGAAGCGATGTAGAGCAGGACAATTCACAGTGCTCTTGAATTAAACAGTTCAATTCAAAGGTTATCATATTGGTACTTTTCTAAACAATAGTTTCGAATAGATTTGAAAAGAATCATGCACATATGTATGGACAGTTTTAAATCAGTTTGTAGAGCTTACCCTCTTTTAGAAAAGACAAGATTCGTTGCGGATCCAGGTCAGAACATAGTCCTTTCAAAGATCTGCAGGCATAGTGACTTCTTCAAGTAAGCATGGAATCTACACATTCAGTTCAGATACGATTTATTGATAGTTGAAATTTGACAAACATTCGGAGGATTCTCTCCTCCCCCCTCCCCCTCCCCCACCCCCCCCCCAAACACTCTGATAAAAAAAAAACGATGTCTGAAGTTGGTGTAACTCTGGCGGGATATACGAGAGACATTTTCAGTTCTCCGACGCCTGTGCTAGTTAACTTTTCGCCTTTTACGTTTTTTATTTTTTTAAATCTTCATTCATGTCTTATCTATATAATAAAGCTACAACAAAACCCCTAATAGTCCTATGGACTCGGTAACTACACAACGCACCCACCTGAAATTTGGCACAAAGAATTATGGGATAGCGAACATTGTTCCTATCGCTATACATTAAGAAAACCGTTTGTTATTTCTGAGTTAATCGGTAAATGCGGTTATAATTAAAGACTAAATTCACGAGAGCGTTTGGTCCGAATTTTATGATCAATAAGCTATTGATGTATGTTTCTAATAATAGCCCACTTCCGCCTGCACATGACGTTATCACTTCCTGCGATGTGTTCATTAACAAACAAACTAACCCGTGCGCAAATCATTGCCATTTGACAGATGCTGACGGGATGCGCAGGATGTCAACTCGCAAAAGGAGAGCAGTAAAACGTTTCTAAAATTAAATAAACAAACAAAAATAAAATAAAGCTAAAGGAACAGGCAGAATGAAGCAGGTCCATAATAATCACCCAGAACTGAAACTAATAAATCGATTTACCCCGGGCAGGGCCGGGCAACCCAGCTAGTATTCTAAATTATTATAATCTCCATGACATGTGGCAGGATAGGAGAGATAACCCACCATTAGTAGATTTTATATGCGTTGAGGTATTAGCAGTGGGCCTATTTTTAGTCCCCCAGAAAGGGAATTTGAAACGAAACATAATGATCGAAAGTCTTGAATAAAGGTTACCTTCATCACATCGGAGTCCTGTATATCCAAACGTGCAACCACCTTGGCATTCACCGGTCGTAAATTTACAGCTTGGCTTTTCACAGTTAGGGGAACATATCATGGTACAATTCAGGCCATATTTGCCACTTGGACACTCTGAAATGGTTGAGACAAGCGAGAAATCATCACTATCGACAGGCATAGAGGTAGGTAGTTTTTTTTACCAATGGCCAATGGATTAATATTCAATTTAACAGCCGTAGAAACCTGTGGTTTTCTGTATTATATTGTATATTATAGCTAGGAAATGTGGGAAAGCAGGCTCTGTCAAAATGTGGATGCGGTCATTCACATGGAAAATGCCTCATCTTATATATAATTATATATTTATATTTTTTATTTGTTTATTTATTATTACATATTTTTTTCTGTTGATGAAGTCACTTCAGTTATAAGAACCTGAAAAAAGAAATGAAAAAAAAAAAACGATTTTCAGGAGGTATTATACAATCAAATATATTCAAGGGTTTGATTTCAAATTTGGGTTTTTACGGAGCGTCGGCACGATAACGGCCACTTTGTGCAATTCATGTTATATTTGGGTACACTTTATTTATATTTCATATTCAGAGCTGCCAAGTTCAATATAGAATTTAATACATTCATATAATTTTAACAAGTTGATAAAATTCTAAAAGAAAACTGTTTTGAATAGATCTGTAAAAAGTTGTGTATACGAGTATAAAAATGATTAAATCAAGTTGTAGATCTTAACCTCTCTCAGAAAGGACGGGATGCCTTGCGGGTCCAGGTCAGAAATAAATTATTTCATGGACCCGCAGGCATAATGCCTTCTAGGGGTATACATGGAGTCTACACATTCAATCCAAAATATGTTGTATTGATAGTTGGCAATTGCATGTCACACATTCAGGGGATCATCCCACCGAAGTAAAAAATGTGTGTGAGGTGGGAATGACCCAGACAGAGTCTACTAAGGTCAAGTTTGATTTTGGGCTCTTGGTGTGTCGGCACGATAACGGCCACTTTGTGCCCTTCACGGTCTATTAGGGTACATCGCCTTTATTTATATTTCAAAATCAGAGCAGTCAATTCTAGAACACAACTAAATACATTCATATACTTTTAACACATTGGGACAAAAAAATTGGTTTACTATAGATCTGTCAAAAGTTATGTAAGCAAGTATAAAAGTTATCAAATCAAGTTGTAGATCTAGTCTCTCAAAAAGCATTGGACGCGCTGTGGATCCACTTCAGAAAATAATTCTTTCATGGATCTGCAGGCATAGTGCTTTCTTCGGATATGGATGAAGTCCACACATTTAGTTAAACTAAGTTTTCTTGATAGTTGGCTATTTTGTTATAGTTTCTTTTCGATATTTTGGCTGCTGATCACCATGAACGGAAGAAAGGTGACCAGATGCGCCCGTCGTCAATATTTACGTGCATCAGGCACGTGATTAATCATGTGTACTGACTGGAGGCCCCTCCTGGTACCTCCTGCCTGCGTCTTTAACTTTTACTTAAGTAGGGATTTTGGGAAGGGTCTAAATTAATTGACGTATCCATGAATATTTTTTTTTTTTTGTTCATCCTCGGGGCTCCCCACCCACCACCGAGTCCAACAAGTCGGGCACATAGTGCTTGAATATCCAGAACTGTTGTGCCAGGGCTACCCGAGAAACATGCTCTCCACAGGGTGTTACTCCCGCCAGGATTGACCTAGGGACCGAAAAGGATTCGAAGCCTAACCGTTTGAGTAGTATAGGCCATACCATGGCGTTGCGTTGCCATGTACGAAGTTGTCTATCAATATGAACATCATACCGTGTAACTTTGTTTACCGTGTACTGTGTCATTTTTAAGGTTTCAGCTGAATGGAAATCAAGGCTATAGGTCTACTAGAGATGCTAAATCTAGACCTAGATCTATTTTAAATGTAATCAGTTTCTTAAGGTAGGAAGATCTAGGTCTATGGTGATATACCCTCATTTCGGCCTCTAATGCTTTTAAAATTGCAATCTTATTAATATAAAGAACAACTGATTCGTTTGAAGATCTGCCTTTTCCCTGTCTATCTGCGTATTCGTACTGAAACAAAAAATAATTTAGGGCTTGTCATTAATTTCCACTGTCCGAATCTTCCGAAAAGTGGGCACATTAACATAGTCTATCTAAATCTTTGCGTGGATTCCATTTTGTCATTTCAAGAAATATAACGATGAAAACAACAACCACAATGACAAGAACGATAGAAACAATTAAAGAAAATGGTATTAGATCTAATCTATTGAAGAGTGAAAGCAAATGTACTTTTTTATAGACAGGCCGCTATAGATGAGATTCTACTATGACAGTGCAAAAATGAAACAACACATTGTTGTTTTCCATACGAGGTAAATATAATCACTTACTTAAAAAAATTCGTTCACAAAGTGCCATAGACTCTCCATCTCTCCCTTTCTCTCTCTCTCACATACACACACAGAGGAACAACAGAAACAGCAGTAATGATAGTACATGAATCATCCAATAAGATGACCAATAGCATTGACATAATGTGTATATTTCAATTTTCTTTTTAACATAAATTACATGGTTTGCGGTTAAGTTCGATCGTTAATAACCGCAACAAATGCGGTTGACAATGTTTAATCAGAACTATTTCTTTAGCAAATAATATGCTGAGTCACAGAAATAATAATGTGAACAGGGACAGAAGCATAGCTTTATTTACAAACAAACAAAAATTACAAGCTTTTGAAGGTATCTGGTTTTTCAATGGTACCAAATATGTACACAATGAAAAAAAACAACATGTAAATGAATGAATGAATAAAGATATTAATAATAAGTATTCAAAAATACAAGTACGGTACAAAAAAAGAACGAAAAAAAAACCCAGACTATTTAAACAAAGTTAACTGAACTGAGCTTCCTGTTGCTGAATAAAGCATTATTATAGAGAATGCTTAATAAACAAAATTGACACCGTTTTACATATGTATTTTTTTTGTCTTTATTTAGCTCTGCACCTCTTTTATTGCGAGAGAGATTCTGATGAAACATTTTTACAGCATGAAATATTCTTATATTGCAGCATGATGACACAATAGCGTTTACCAAATTGTGCAAATGGTTTTTGTCAAAATTAAGTTCAAAACTTTGAAAATCACAGTTGCTCTTGAAAATCTGGATAATTTGTTTTCTGAAATGGGGAAGAGGTAATCCACTGTTTGTGACTGTTTGGAAACATTGTCCAAGCCTGCAACAAAGAACTGTTACAGCATCAATAACATTTATTAAAGCCCCTGGCTTATACTCTTTTAGAGATGTAAGTGACATTGTTGAATCAGAGTAATTATTCAGTGCAAGCTTATGGCAACCTTCACAAATGTCAAATGTTTTACAATTTTTTGGTCGGTTTCCTCCTTACACTACCAGTTATGTATTCACAACTTCAGTTTCAATCATGGTCAAATTTGTACCTTCAGGAACATTAAGTTCCCATACGTCAATTTCAAGTTCAGAATTTGTTGATGTAATTCCTACAGATTGAAAAGACTTGACTTGAAATTAGAGGGTACTACAAGAAGTTTCTTCATTTGGTAAACAGTTAGCTCCTGCATATATTGTTTTATCCAATAATTCAGTTGTACTTGAGCTGCAGCCAAGACAACGCAAAGCATGGCCTCAGTGGTAGGATGATCATTGAAACCATTATAACCTCTGATCTGAGAATGCAAATGTTCTACGTGATCTTGGTTACATTTACATAAACCAAGGACTATTGTATGAAAGGACGCTAGCGAAGGCCATTTGATTGATACCTACAGCCTTATTATGACACATAAGACTAACCAATTGTAACCAATGTTGCGTCCAAACATAATCTCATTAAATAAAGCAGTTTTACCAAAGTTAATGACGATACCATACAGTAGAACCTCTGGCATAAGACCTCAGTATGTAATAACACATGCAATTTAACCTTGAAATCAACCTTTTCTATTGGATTTTTTTCAACCACCTTAATTATAGCCCATTCCATGAATCAGGACCATTTCTGTAGTCTTATAGCAATGGTTCCTCTGTATACAGAAACGAAAAATAACTCACCATGTTGCAGCCCAAATTAGTCAGCGAGCCGTGCCTTCTTGATGGAGGTCTGGTACAGAGCTGAATTTCTTTGATGGTCCTTTTCCAAATTATGAATCCCGTGCAGAAGAACATTTATTTTGCTAGGCGTCGCAGCAGATGTTTAGAAAATAATCAAAAACCATAGTAGATGTTCATGGTGAGAAGAATGTTGACAAGTCTTTGACGGCAGCATGCTTTATGTTTGGATTTCTTCACAAAGCACAAACCAGTCCTTACAAACTCATATGTGCACACATGTGGGAAAGTCAAACAACCCCTTGAAACTTCTTAGATGAAGTCTTTTACTTCGCTTGACAATAAACACTTCAGCAAGTGAACTGGATCGTACAACAAATATCAAGCTCGCTGATCATTCAAAGGATGTTCAGTCTCAAAGTCAGTTCTTCTTGTGAATAATTTGCAGTATTGCTGATTGATTTTATGATTGTCAGTCATGGACCCTAAAATAATCCCACCTGTCTTCTCAACAACAACAGCAGCTTTCTTGACAACAGTGAATTGGTAGGCAGCTGTTAGGTTGTGAACAGGGGTAACAGATATCATAACACTAGGTCCACCATGCAAACATTTCATCATGACACATAACATAGAGCTTGCCTTGGAGTCTGGGTCATTTTTTGACATGCCATTGAGAACACTTCATCGACTAAAAAAAAACAATGTTTCTGCTGAGCATTCTTTGCTTTCTGAAATGTTTCCTCCAGTACTTGGTCAACATCTGTAGAAGAGATCATAGACTGCAGCTTTCGTATACTTGGGAGAACAAGAAAGTCACGCAGTTAATGGTAATTACAGTGAGGGAAAGACTCAATTGCAAAGCAGTAATCTGCCACCGAGAATGCCTTGTCATATATGAGTTGAAGCTGTCTTGTAAGAAATTTGAGTTTCTTGCCTTTGGCAGCTTCAAGCGACTCTTAGGCTTGAACTTGTTGAAGGGTCATTGCCACTTTTTTAACAACACCATCCACAGGAAGGTCATAGTTAATCGCTGAGTGCACAGCCTCAAAGAATTGTGTGTAGGATGACAGACCAGTGTTTGGACTTAAGATTTTACCCAAAGGCACGTTAATCCCATTCTTGAAAGCAGAAAGAGTAAGAGGTGAACACAAAGTAGATTTGTTGTGAACAATTATTGACTAGAAACTCTCTCTGTAATCTTTCACCATGAAAATACACACAAATTTCTCTTCTGGACGAGATATGAGAAGATTTTCATACTTTTTAAACAACTCTTTGTCAGGAGAAAACTCAGAAAACGTGATTCTGTCTTTCTTGATGAAATAGTTAATCTGTTGATCCTCAGCTTTAGGCTCGCGTGGTTCTGGTTTTGGTGTTGGCAAACAAGAAGAAGGAACATTAAAAATACTTGGTGGCAACACAGGCCGACTATGTCCACCTGATATCTTAACCATAGGTGTATCCGCTGGCCAATGTCTCTCACATATAAAAAATTTTGTTGGGTCGACAACGAAATCCTCACGTGGGGGGAGAACGTTCAACCATTTCTGTTTTTCTTGTTCGTCTTTAGGTAGTTTAAACACACGGCATTTGTTAGATTCATTGTAGTTGCCTTTGCAGTTCACAACACCACACTTGTTTGGCATTTTGAAAGCATATAAATCCCACAACTTGCAAAAATATCCACCAGTATCACATTGTTTCACATGTCTGTTTCAATGTTTATATTTTCCCACACAACCAAAGCACTTGTTCCGGTGATAGTCCGGATGTTCTCTTATTTTTCTTTATGTCTTCGTGGTCATCTCAAATCTAAAAGCAACCACCAGATGGAATATATTCCTTAGTGGTTTTAGAACACCCCTGGGGTGGAGGTCACTTTTCATAGGGGCGCAGGGCTTGGCGGGGGCGCATAAAAGATACCTCCAAGGCAAAAATAAATCTGGCCCTTGCCGAGTTCCATACTTGTCGGCGAAGTCAGAACGACGATGGATGGCGTGTCAGCATTTCAAATTTATCTTACCGCCCGGCGTGATATGGCGAAACAGCAAATAGGAGAAAACGCTTTGAGCATTAGATCTGGGTTTTTAAAATCGTTAAAAGAAATTACATATTTTTGTGTTTCATAAAAGGCAAATAATATGTTTCCTGAACTATTCTTAAAGTTCAGAACACTGTATGCCCTCAGATTTAAAAAAAATAAAATATGCGCGCATTCGTTATTTCGGAGATAGTTTTCGTGATTGTAGGCGGGCAAAACTATGGAAACTCGCATACCCGAATTGGAAAGGAAACAGAAATGATCGGGGGAGGGGGGGCAGAAAAACAAATTAAGAAGGGGTTGATAAGAGGTATAAAGAGAATTCCTGTCTTTTGCAAGTAGTCAATGAATCGCAGTTATTATCATTATTATTTATAGATTGAAGACGTCGGCCTGAAACCAGTGCAGAATGGAAGAAGAGGGTCCAGCTCCTGTAGCTACTTTGTCATCGAAAAGAGAATACCTTCTAAAACAATAAGGATGGACTGCATGCTTGTTTTGTCAAGTAAGAGACAAGACTCTTGTGTCTTGAACTACAGAGGGTATTGCACGGGTGCAATCAGCTTTTCACCAACGAGTCCTTTATAAGGACACACATTATGGAGAAACCCTCGAAAGACTTGAACACGACATACACGACTTTGCCAACAAAACAACCAATGTGGCATTCGAAATCGTGCTATGCTGCATTTTGCAGCAAAACGAACAAAGAAAGACTGAGAAAGAAGCTAGAAAAGGGCCAGATAAGAGAGCAATCTCTTGAAAAACCATCGGATGCAACATCGTCCACTTCCTTCACCACGCCCATTTCCAGAACAACGGTTCCGAAGGTGGATTGGGGGAAATGTATTTTCTGCCAAGTGAGGACGAAGCATAACCAACCACTCCACCAAGTCTTGGCACTGAATGTTGAACACAAAATTAGAACTTCTGCCGAAGGGAATGAATTATTAAAGTGTAGAACAGCGGGACTTGGTCTGATAGCCTACGAAGCAAAGTACCATTTAAAGTACTTTTCGAAAGTAACAAAACAGAGTGGATTAAGCGGAACAAATAATGAGGAAATATAGACGGCGCCTTTCTTGATATTTTAGTTCAAGGAATAGATATCGGGTTTGAAGATGGGCATGTAATTTACAACTTAACAGGTCTTCTTTCTCGTTTGAATCATCATCTAAGGAAAAGAGGTCAAGAAACCCCATTAACAACGAACAGTTTGAAGAAAAAGCTGCCATACCATTATAAAAGTGGCATCAATTTTGTAAGGCCTCTAGACCAAAGGCCGCCGATGCTGGTTTTCCTTTCCGTTCCAGACAGCTCCGCAGTTATAGCTTTGGATGTGATAGCAAGAGAAGCTGAAAATGACTGCATTGAAGAAGAGCTTATATCTAGTTTCACAAATGCAGAAGAAACATTGCTGACACAATTTGACCATGTTGCTGCAGCTATACTGGAAAACATAATTATATACAAAAATAAACAACAACACCCTTATGAAGGCATAGAATCTAGATAATACATACGCCCGTCAAGTTATTCTAGATGGCTTGTACCTACTTTTGGAACTACATGTAATATTTTTTGGGCCAACAGAAAATCTAGAGAAAACCAATGAGTTACACAACACAAGATTACTTAGCATTGCCCAAGACATCGTCTTTGCAGCGTCAAAAGGTCGGAAGTTAACAGCCAAACACACATGGCTTGGCCTCACAGTGCATCAAGCAATTCATTTTAAATCATTTATCCAGCTCTTACATCGCAGTGGCTATTCCATTAGTTATGATACAGTGAACCAAATTGACACAAGCATCACACAGTATCAAATAAACAAATACTGCAACAACGATTTCACTTTCATTCGGGAAAATTCAATATGCCCGTCTCGATTTGTTCAGTTTGCTGGAGACAATATTGTTATTCTAGAAGAAACCATTGACGGGAAAGGGACATTTCACGGCACCCAATTAGCAGCATTCCAGGGAGGTCCTTCTGCTTCTGTCAACCATGGGCAGTCTGAAATAAGCAGCTCAAGAGACGTTACTGAAATACTAGCCAATTTCAATAAGCTAGTTTCTTCATTACACCCAAGCCAACGACCAAAGGTAGTCTTTTCAAGAACCCCTTATAGTAAAGAGATGATACCCGAGGACACACACGCTGCCAACTCTAAATATCTAGCTTGGGTGATCAGTAGAGCATACTCTCCAGCGCAGTGTCGAAATGTTCCAGCTTGGACTGCTTTTAACGCATAAACTTCAACAACAAGTCATAACGTTACGACCATTGGATACATGCCGATAATACCAGAACCAGCAATAGAATATGACACTGTGTGGACGGCCATGTGGCAGCGCAAGACAGTGGCGGAAAGACTAGGGCAAAGAAACACTGTCATCACATTTGACATACACCTATATTGTTTAGATCATTTGATCTCTTATAAATACGTGTATGTCCATGCTTACCTGAACCATAGTACTGTTTATGGTGAGAGTAGTTATACACAATAACGGATGAAGTGTGACAGACTTGTCAGTGGAAAAGATCAGAAACTCTGAGTTCAAGCAATATTTATGTGTTGACTACCATGTGGTATATACATGTAATAATTATGATATGTTCTTATATTAAATTAACCCTAATATACTCTTTTTACTTATTTATGCTAAGTTAAGCAACCTTAGACAAAACCAGGCGTTTTAGCTAGAAAAATACTCATAATAAAGGGTGACATGAGTCAAGTGTTATTAAATCTCACGCAGAGCCGTGAGTTGTTTTTTTACCAGGGCCATGAGAAATTAGCTGATGGCCTTGAACGGTTGTCGCGAATTGTTTGTGAGTAAGGAATTGCAAAGTTAAACTATTAGATTCACGCTTTTCGGTTTTAATGTTCGTGATTAAAAGTAAAGGAGAAGGGGTGAAACAAGGTGGGGATAGTTGACATTGTTAACTAACTATGACTGGACAAGTTTTTGCACGTTAACTGGCTGGTAAAATAGTGCTGACTATATTCCTACATTCAAAATGGTGGGGATTTCGGCCAATGAGATTGCTGAACTAATTTTGCCAGCGGGCTAACCCTGCCGGGTAGTTGGATAGTATAAAACATCGTGTAACGTTGAAATTCATTGAATACAGACGAGCAGAAGCATCGTGTCGTGACGTATCTCCGGTTGCCCAGTATCTGAACTGAGTGGCACGAAGACTAGTCCTTTGTCATCGGACTGAAGGAGCCTAGAGAGAGAGAAAGCTCATAGAAAGAAAGGTTTTGGTTGGACTGACCTTAAGAGTCCACGCTGCGCTCTGCTGATGTTCGCGCCTACTAGCTAGGCGTGACCAACGGTAACTCATCTTTTTCACTAGTAATTGATAGAAGTCCAGAGATAGGGAGGAAACCCACAGCCTCGTAGGAAGTCTGAGAAACCCACAGCTTGGACTCGACGAACGAGTGTATTATTAGCTTGTGTCTCATTACGGCACGAGCTCACTGAAAATTGATATGAATGTTAGACTCAGTAGCTGGATAGAATTATATGTTCAAGCTTCTTAATACCTACAAGCCGAAATCGTGCTTCTGTAGGGTTTGAATGTAATGGGCTTTCCTAGCCTCCAGTACCTTGAGAACCAACCCATGTTATTTCTGGAGAGTTTGTCTGGCGACTGGCCAGTGGCGACTCAACTACTATATATATTGATATCTTATTTGTCTTATATTATACCATGTGGATATTGAGTGCAGCAAAATTGATAGAATTATAGTCACATAACTGCTACATTAAGTTAATAAGTTGAATCTTTTACTTTTTGAATATACCTCTATCGTCTTTTGTTTTTTTGTATTTATTACATATGGCTCGGCCGGCCTGAGAAATCTATAATTTTGTTATTTAACAATTTCTTATGTGTTTGTGTCCGAGTGTGAGTTAACTGCCTCTCGTGCAGTCACTATATCCCCAAGACCACAACTCTGCACGTGACAAAGGGCTCAGTACCGATATTTTCTAACTTTCAAGAAAAGATGAAAAAACCTTCACTATTTCACTATATAAATCAAGTAAAATACGTTTTTTTTAAAATCTGTGTAAATTACAATTTTAAAATAACGACAATGACATTTATGTAATGTAGTTTGTTTTTTGGCATCTTTTGAGTAACTTTCAAAATTTAGTAGTATTTGACCCCTTGTGTGACCTTGCACCCCCAAATGAAGTGACCTCCACCTGGAATATGATCGGGGACCTATATAATTATTATCGTATAAAACCGGTGGTTGCTTTTAGACTTACGATGACCACGAACTATTTAAAATGAAGCCTTTTGAAAATTCACTTCTAGACTATAAGGTAAACATCCGGGAGAAAAGAGTGCAAGCTTTCTGCACTAGATCTAGGCCTAAAAATAAAAGTTTTGGCGTGTTGGATATTCACTAAGTAAATTAATGCCAACAAATCGTATGGAAAATGTGTTTACTTACTTAATTGACATAAACTTCATCGCATCTTATTAATCTAGATTACTACGCCAAAACGCACTATTACGTTCGGTCTAAAAATAGACTATTCATCAGAAACTGGGTCAATGCAATGGCCTTCGCTAGCGATGTCAGGAGATCGGCCGTGCGCGTCCTTTCATACAGTAGTCCATGACATAAACATAAATGAGTAAAAATACTCTGCTCTTGCATCAGATTCATGCATACGGCTTTCAAGCTTTTCATGACGAGAAGCCATCCACTGTGGCATGGAAGTTTGTGCTCTCTACCATTTCTCAGAAACTTAAAAGAGGAGACACATGAAAAGTAATAATCAAAAAGATCCATAAATATCTTCGCTAAAACTTTTAGCAACGAATGCTTTCTTACCAGGAGGTGCATCTAAAGAGTGTGAATCCATAAAATTCCACACTGAGTCAACAGTGTCAATAAATTCTGCTGTTTCATCAGCTTGATCCGTATGTTGAACATACAATTTAATGGCAGAAGGTACTGAATAAGGGAAAATTTCACATGCTAAAATCACTTTCATCTTTTTTCCTTGAGGCAAAGTAAAATATTCCTCTTTCAGACCAGGTACAGCACGAATAGCATTCATGCTATCTAACTTGTATAGCAGTTCAACATGGCTAAACCTAGCAATTTTGTGCTCATTGCCTATTACAAAGGCATTATCTTTTGTCATAAAATTGTTTCTGAAGTTTTTTATCAAGTGGGGTGGGTCAGGGACAACATGACATTTTAATTTAACCTTAACAAAAAAAATATGGCTTTTCAAAAGTAAAACCCAAGTCTTTAATACAGTTCCATTGGAAAGCTCCTTGGTCCATGACTAAAACATCAACAGTGAGGCCTAAGTTTGTTAACAGCTCTATTGCATTAGAAATGATACTTTTCAAGACACATACATTAATAATTATTATGTCTAGATAGATAGTATAAAATGACCTGCTTCCACCGAAGTGTCAAGCCTCTTATCATAAGAATTACTCCTTGGCCTGCTGTCGAGTTAGTAGTCCCAAAGGTCCCATAGTCCTCAAAGCCAAGAACAGTGTCACTCTCTTTCTTGTATTTCAGTCCTTGCTTCAGAGTCATCCCATCAAGAGATAATGTAACATGTTTCTCATGGTCTTTTAGTGTCAGTGTTGTTACCCTCATCATTTCCAACAATAACGGGTAGATTCCATGAATACACGAAAACACTTGAGAAAACCGATTTGGAAGATTATTTGGGCGGGGCAAAGCAAAACCAGAAGACCCTAACACACTGTGGGCTACTGAGCTTCTCAAAAACATTGAAAGGCAAACTCCATGACGTTTGTCTCATTTTTCCAGTTAATTTTTTTCACCCTTTGAAGCAGGACGTTGATTAAAGCTGATGGAGGGGATGGCAACTGCTCAAAGAACATTTCAAGGGGAAACTTCCTTGCCTTATCTAGCTTTGCATACAATTGGCGATCCTTAACTGACTGCTTGCTGCGAGCTATTGGGAGACTCTTAACCTGCCTGCTGAGTTCCTTGTTTGATTTCTGGTATTGACGTAAGGCTTGTGATTTGGCAAGTTGTTTTTTTTCGAGTTCTTGAATTCTCTTCAGGCAGGGAGAATGGACATCACGAGATGACAAGGTATCAGATGCTGTATCTGACTCGTTTTCAATAAACGTTGTGCTCTCTCGTTCTACGAGTTCCATCGTTTGCCTTTTCTTAGGGGGGGGGGGGGGTCTTAAAGAACTCTGTGACTTGGGTGGCACTGCATTTGGCATTATAGGCGTTCTTTTCAAAGTGAATGGAGCACACCATTTTACTGCGGATGTTTGCCAGGTTTAGATCAGCACGTCGCAGATACAATCCGCCTGGAACATTTGTGGATGGAATACAATAATGATTATTTGAGAAGGAAGGAGTAATCCTTTAGCCCATTGTTATCTCAGACAACACAGTAATGAACAATGAAATTACTGTTAGGTTGTCAAAACCACTGACATCATAACTTCAAAAAAACAACACGAATCTTTGGAATTATTGTTTTTTAACTTTTGCACACACAGTTACATGATGTTTTGTTTTATTTAAAGAAAAATACTTTCAATTATTTTTTAAACTAAACTACATCAAAGACACATGAAAAATTATCTTAAACCGATTAAAATGTTTCCATCTGTGAGAGGATGAACGACTTTTTATTTTTAATGTGCTTTCATGGTAGCTCTAGTGCGTGAGTGAGGGACGGCCACTCATAGTAGTTTAGGGACACTTGGCCGAGTACCATTAATTGGATTATTTCCCTTGTAATACTAGCGCGGGACCCGTTATTCACATCACGGTGAAAAGCGCGCATTTTGATTGGTCAGTTGGAAATGTACCGGGCTTCCAACTCTTATATCATGGCTTTGAGTTTCTTACAACTCGCTCACTCGTTGTTATCCACCGACAGAAAGACGGGAACCCGAATTCATTTTTGAGAGTAGACAATACCCTATCGGTACAAAATAGGTACTCATGATAACGTTTGTTATCAATGGAGATACGTCGTATTAATGGACGAAAGTATCCCGCACAAAATTGTCGAATGTTGTTAGTCCTGACACTTTGAAAATTTATATTAAAACTATTACCGGGTTTCTGGTATAAGTAGTCAGTTAGAATTTTAGCAGCAAGTTTCTACTTTATAATGGTACCAATTTTGTTGTACTTTGATGCACATATCCTATTGAAATAATTAATAAGAGGATCTCGGATTTAAAGTAAACCACGAGTTAGACGCATGTTATCCCCGATAAATCCAACCTGGGTCAAATTTATTCAATTATTGCTGGAGGGGTCGTTAGAGTAATTTCTGCAGTTACTGGGATACCTAATTGACTTTTGTGTGCACCCTTTTAACCGTACTGGAAATTCGATTGTGTTAGGACCCTAACCGGTTATGTTGTCGGGCTGGACTCCATGTCCGAGCCTTTCACTTGTGCAACACGGGCTACGTAATAGCTCTCTCGGACGTCCGCGCGGGCTCATAAATAAGATGCGGTTCGAGTGGTCAAGACACTCCATCATAGACGCAGAGACAGAGCCGACGCTTGCCATCGCCACCCCGCCCCATAAGGCATGTAGCGGTAGCACAGGACCCGGAGAAACTTTGGGTAAGTTGGAGACTATTATATTAGAAGTGACTTTAATTTGCGCACCCCCCCCCCTTTTTCTTGGATGCCACGTAGAGAATGCTGATCTACAGAGACTATTATGAGTCCGGCTCAACGGTAATTGCCATTGTCATTGGACGTGTAGGATGCGCTTTGCAGTACAGTGTCTTGATATTGTGTCTTTATTGTCAAAGTTAACGTTTGCGGTGCTAGATGATAATGATGGCTCGCTAACCAAGCTATCACGATTTGCTTGTGTGCCTATATATAGTGTATGTGTAGCATTGCCTTGTTGTGGTAGGCAGTGAGGATTTCCTGACATGTTGATGTGGATGGCTTATGTTACAGCGAGCGGCACTATACGCTTGATTGTATTACGGGTATTTGTGTACCTTGCCAGTACCACTATGCTATAGAGAGCAGTGTGATTGTGATTGCGTGTTTAGTATTCAAGATGTGTAATTAATTACATGTATTGGAGATGTATAATATTAGTTGGGCCTCACATGGGTGAGCCCCAGGATTGTTCTATGTGCGGCGGTGGATGAACAATGTTTCAGTGAGTCTACACATGTTGCAATGAGTCTCGCCGACATATATATATATATATCATGTGCATGTATTATGGTTATCCAGATGTATTATGCTTCTATGAGTTTCGTAAGTGTGTGAAGGACAGTTTCATTTTAAGGAATGTACACATTACTTTATGTATCTAGTGGTGTGTCATACACATGTTAGCCTGGCGGCATAGCTCCGCGGCTAAGGTCAAAGGGCATGACCCTTGAGTATCGATTGGGAAGGGAAGTAACCAATACAATAGCCCTGGGGCGGGTTAGTACTAATAATGGGAGTGGGCCTATGAGGATGGCCTGCATTGGGATGCAGCGTCTGTGTTATGGACGGTCAGTGGGCCATGTTGGCCACTGCGTTATTATTTTATGGAATGGCCACTCTGGATGTGCTGTACACCGGCTCAGTGGAGCGAAACTATTGTGTTCTTGCCCCTTCATTTGTTATGTCCTTCATACTTTGATTAGTACATTAGTTTATGTTGCCAGTGTACTAGGAAACTCCTTGTGTATATGCTATAGCCACTTGTAGTTGTTATTCATTAACCTTAGCGCTATTTTATTCCATGCATACATATCCAGTTGGTTATTGCTTAAATTCTATATTATGTTGTTGTTTGATTTAATACTATCACTATATATGTCCACCATTGATTGCTTGATTAATGTTGTCATTATATCCTAATCATATTTTTGTCTTTTTCTCTTGTTCCAGCTTATGGCTGGTTGGGCTTCTTTTTCTGGGTTTCTTTTTTTGGGCTTTTTTTGTTGGTAGTGATACCTTTGTTAGGCTTTTTGAATAAATAAGATTGCCAGCAGAACCCTGTGTTTGTTAATCCTGTGTATCCTTAAGGGAGTTACTATTGAACCCACGCAGTAACCACATTAGCCACTCGTAGTTCACCCAACATTTTCTGGTGTCAAGAAGTGGGATACACAGAAGGGTTAGTTTGTAGTGTAGAGAACCCAGCCATGGAAATTTTTAGTTTGAAGCCCAGCCGGCCAGCCAACCCCTGCCCCACCCCATAGGAACCAGGGAGCCACGAAGACCAACGCCCTCCAACATCAACTCAAGATTCAGGACTTGTATCCCAGTCCTGTGTACCACCGTCCTGTCTGTTCCCCCGCCTCATGGTGGTTACTTTACCATCAGAAACCCAGATGGAGATGCCACTGCGGTCAACGGAGACCTCTTGCGGTTGTTTCACCCCCCAGTGGTCAACACACATCCACAGCACCCGCCTCCACTGCCTGCGTCGACCGATGTCTGGTACTTCCCGGCTCACCACCCTTGCCAGCCACCTGCAGCCCGACCGGACCCTCAACCTGGGATGACAACTTCCCAGCGCCTACCTCCTGTGCGAAGGTCCAGCCGCCCACACCGACAACCCCAGAGATTGGACCTCTGACTCTTACTAGTGATTAACATTAGACATTGACTGTGAGTGCAGAAAGAGCAGGGGAGCGTACCCATCAAGACCCCCCTAGTTTCCATTAGGCCAGAAGACAGACCGACGATCAAGTGAGCCCCGCCTCCAGATTTTAAGTTAGAGAGTATGCCCATGTTAGCTTTCTCCACAGCTTAGTTACAATTACTTTTAATGCCTATGTTGACCTTGCCTTTTCATTGCACTAGTGCCCTTATAGCATATTGTCTTTTTTTGTACTGTTCGATCCTACGTTAACCCTGATAGTGGTCTGGGACCACCGTTGCAGGTCTGGGACCTGTTGTTTTGTCCATATGATGTAACTTGCTACAGCCAGAGCTGAGACTGTTGTGTACATCTTCAGGATGCCAGTAGTAACTTAGCCGGTTCACGCCACCTGTTAGTAGTTATAAAGAGGATGGACCATTGTTGTACTTCGGTTCACCGTGTGTAATTTGCAATTGTTCTACTCTAAGTGATGGTATCATAGCCCCTTAGAGTTTGATTATACCTTCAGTGGTCTTTTGTAAACCTTTGAATTGATGTATGTGTCACGTAAGGGACTACGTGACTTAGCAGGGGAGAATGTGAGAGGATGAACGACTTTTTATTTTTAATGTGCTTTCATGGTAGCTCTAGTGCGTGAGTGAGGGACGGCCACTCATAGTAGTTTAGGGACACTTGGCCGAGTACCATTAATTGGATTATTTCCCTTGTAATACTAGCGCGGGACCCGTTATTCACATCACGGTGAAAAGCGCGCATTTTGATTGGTCAGTTGGAAATGTACCGGGCTTCCAACTCTTATATCATGGCTTTGAGTTTCTTACAACTCGCTCACTCGTTGTTATCCACCGACAGAAAGACGGGAACCCGAATTCATTTTTGAGAGTAGACAATACCCTATCGGTACAAAATAGGTACTCATGATAACGTTTGTTATCAATGGAGATACGTCGTATTAATGGACGAAAGTATCCCGCACAAAATTGTCGAATGTTGTTAGTCCTGACACTTTGAAAATTTATATTAAAACTATTACCGGGTTTCTGGTATAAGTAGTCAGTTAGAATTTTAGCAGCAAGTTTCTACTTTATAATGGTACCAATTTTGTTGTACTTTGATGCACATATCCTATTGAAATAATTAATAAGAGGATCTCGGATTTAAAGTAAACCACGAGTTAGACGCATGTTATCCCCGATAAATCCAACCTGGGTCAAATTTATTCAATTATTGCTGGAGGGGTCGTTAGAGTAATTTCTGCAGTTACTGGGATACCTAATTGACTTTTGTGTGCACCCTTTTAACCGTACTGGAAATTCGATTGTGTTAGGACCCTAACCGGTTATGTTGTCGGGCTGGACTCCATGTCCGAGCCTTTCACTTGTGCAACACGGGCTACGTAATAGCTCTCTCGGACGTCCGCGCGGGCTCATAAATAAGATGCGGTTCGAGTGGTCAAGACACTCCATCATAGACGCAGAGACAGAGCCGACGCTTGCCATCGCCACCCCGCCCCATAAGGCATGTAGCGGTAGCACAGGACCCGGAGAAACTTTGGGTAAGTTGGAGACTATTATATTAGAAGTGACTTTAATTTGCGCACCCCCCCCCCCTTTTTCTTGGATGCCACGTAGAGAATGCTGATCTACAGAGACTATTATGAGTCCGGCTCAACGGTAATTGCCATTGTCATTGGACGTGTAGGATGCGCTTTGCAGTACAGTGTCTTGATATTGTGTCTTTATTGTCAAAGTTAACGTTTGCGGTGCTAGATGATAATGATGGCTCGCTAACCAAGCTATCACGATTTGCTTGTGTGCCTATATATAGTGTATGTGTAGCATTGCCTTGTTGTGGTAGGCAGTGAGGATTTCCTGACATGTTGATGTGGATGGCTTATGTTACAGCGAGCGGCACTATACGCTTGATTGTATTACGGGTATTTGTGTACCTTGCCAGTACCACTATGCTATAGAGAGCAGTGTGATTGTGATTGCGTGTTTAGTATTCAAGATGTGTAATTAATTACATGTATTGGAGATGTATAATATTAGTTGGGCCTCACATGGGTGAGCCCCAGGATTGTTCTATGTGCGGCGGTGGATGAACAATGTTTCAGTGAGTCTACACATGTTGCAATGAGTCTCGCCGACATATATATATATATATCATGTGCATGTATTATGGTTATCCAGATGTATTATGCTTCTATGAGTTTCGTAAGTGTGTGAAGGACAGTTTCATTTTAAGGAATGTACACATTACTTTATGTATCTAGTGGTGTGTCATACACATGTTAGCCTGGCGGCATAGCTCCGCGGCTAAGGTCAAAGGGCATGACCCTTGAGTATCGATTGGGAAGGGAAGTAACCAATACAATAGCCCTGGGGCGGGTTAGTACTAATAATGGGAGTGGGCCTATGAGGATGGCCTGCATTGGGATGCAGCGTCTGTGTTATGGACGGTCAGTGGGCCATGTTGGCCACTGCGTTATTATTTTATGGAATGGCCACTCTGGATGTGCTGTACACCGGCTCAGTGGAGCGAAACTATTGTGTTCTTGCCCCTTCATTTGTTATGTCCTTCATACTTTGATTAGTACATTAGTTTATGTTGCCAGTGTACTAGGAAACTCCTTGTGTATATGCTATAGCCACTTGTAGTTGTTATTCATTAACCTTAGCGCTATTTTATTCCATGCATACATATCCAGTTGGTTATTGCTTAAATTCTATATTATGTTGTTGTTTGATTTAATACTATCACTATATATGTCCACCATTGATTGCTTGATTAATGTTGTCATTATATCCTAATCATATTTTTGTCTTTTTCTCTTGTTCCAGCTTATGGCTGGTTGGGCTTCTTTTTCTGGGTTTCTTTTTTTGGGCTTTTTTTGTTGGTAGTGATACCTTTGTTAGGCTTTTTGAATAAATAAGATTGCCAGCAGAACCCTGTGTTTGTTAATCCTGTGTATCCTTAAGGGAGTTACTATTGAACCCACGCAGTAACCACATTAGCCACTCGTAGTTCATCCAACACATCTTTAGAAGACCTGATCCACCCGTCCTAAATGTAGAAGTAGAGTGCATCATCAAGACTTCTATATAATGATCAGAAGTGCTGGCTATCAAATTAAGATAATCAAACATTTCTAGCATCATAAATCTCACTAGAAACCAGTTTCCTGTGCCAAAGGCACAACACTTATAATTGTGGTGTTATTGATCGGTCACTCTGTTTGGGAACACATCTGTATGATGCTAACAATGAATGTCCACCCCGTGCAATTGTATCATCAATGGATTTTGCTGGTGGCTGAATACATCCAGATCTAGTTATCCAAGTTTACATAGATCTATAATTTTTTTTTCTTCTTTCTTCAATAATACAGGAATGAGCACTTTCACATCCACAGAGATTAGATTCTTTGTCCAGGTCCAGGTTCTATCTGGGTGATTCGTTCTACGCTAGTTGATCGTAGATCTAGATCTAGATTATTCTGTTATTTCTTGACGAAAAAAAAAACAACTGATCGGTCACAGGGGAAAATCGATGAGTATGGATACATTATTGGTCTCGATCCCTTGTTTATGGGTGTGTCCTCAACTCATATTACCTTAAATATGATCGACATTAATCATTCAACTCACCAAAACACCTAACAGCCCTTATAAATAGATCTTATATTACTTTTATCAGCTCTTGAGCAAATACCATGAAACCCTACGCCACACTTAAATAGGCCTAGTCTCGTCTAGATTCAGCTTACCTTTCTTTCTCTTTGTCAAGATTTGGAAACTTGAGAAACTTCAACTAGGATGTCTAGGCATTTGGCAGCTCTGCATCGAGGGTCAAGTCAATTTCAAATAGGAGGGCTAGAACTTTTCAGGATAAAAAAACCAGAACATCTATTTTTCTATCTGGAAGGACATGTCATCCCTTTCGAGTAGCCCTTTCCCCATGTATATTTGTGGGAAAAAGGATCGAATGCAGCCTAAAGACGTCACATGAACAGTGAAACCGTCGTCAGATTTGATAAAGGGATGATCTGCAACTGCTCACAAACACCAAAGCACACCGACCACAAGAAAGTCGACGACTGGATAATAATACATTCACAGTAAAACATGGATTTTAGGAACAGGAACAGTCAAGTCTTGATGCATTTGATGAAGAACATTTAGGACCCAATGGGCCAATTTCCTGAAAGTGGTTGAGAACACTGATCGAAATTTTCAACGACAAAATGTTAACTAATGTTCCAATT
This sequence comes from Onchidella celtica, assembly GCA_963931925.1. Classification (NCBI taxonomy): domain Eukaryota; kingdom Metazoa; phylum Mollusca; class Gastropoda; order Systellommatophora; family Onchidiidae; genus Onchidella; species Onchidella celtica. Next base: position 4,417,078 of record OZ007584.1, on the reverse strand, counting down.
CTATGAATATGATTATTTGAATAAAGCAATGAGAAACTCTTCCGAGAAAACAAATCATAAAAATTCGAAACTCGGTTCCAATTTTAAATTTCATGACAAAACTGATGAAGTCCGAAGTCCGCATTTTGCGCTGGAGCGATGTAGAGCAGGACAATTCACAGTGCTCTTGAATTAAATAGTTCAATTCGAAGGTTATCACAGTGGTACTTTTCTAAACAGTAGTTTTGAATAGATTTGAAAAGAATCATGCACATACGTATGTACAGTTTTAAATCAGTTTGTAGAGCTTACCCTCTTTCAGAAAAGACAAGATTCGTTGCGGATCCAGGTCAGAACATAGTCCTTTCAAAGATCTGCAGGCATAGTGTGTAACAACCAGACTGGGAGATGTACTGATTATGACAGGACAACAATCACGAACGAACAAGTATAACACTTAACAGAACAACCAAACAGACTCACACATTTATTATACATAAAGATAAAGATATACGTGCAATTTCATACGTTACCTTATTCAATTCAAACACCATCCAATGGTCATTATTCCCAACATTCATTCGATCTCTGGGTCCACAACCCGATAGTTACTTATCTAAATATACTCCGGCCTCAGCCTCACATCAAGGTATGTACTACTTGCGGCCTATCTTAATGGCTCCTGCTCAACCTAACATCAACATCTTAATCTCACCTCAATATCTCAATATCACATCAACATATTAATATCACATTAATATCTCAATTCATAACGTCCCTGCCTGTGGCCAGACTGCCACGACTAATGTGCCCTCGCTGTCCTGCGCGACAGCTTCACTCAAGCTGGCCTGTGGGTAGCCTTCTGCCCAACCCGTGCATCTTACGTATTCTGGCCTATCCCCTGCACTAGTCTCTCCACCACGGGTAGCTTCACTGCCGGATCCCGACACCTATAAGAATAACATTACATCTCTATAACACCATACAATTACTATCCACGTCACCACTCATTACGAACCATCAAGCGTACACACAACAGTCCACATTTCACTCACCACACATCTGCACTCTCTCTACGGTAACACACCTCCACCGTATTACACAGTATTCAGACTCGCTACGAATCCATGATCCTAACTTACATCTATCGCTCATTGCGCACATCTCTATACACAGTAATCAATGACGTTCACATTCCTCACATATAACTTATTTACATCATGGTCATAGGAGAATATAGTACATCAATCATCATAATTATCAATCCTTATAGTTCAACCCACCAGTCATCAATGGAATACACAACACTCTCCCGACTGCTCTCTTCACGTCTGTCCCCTTGGACTTTTCGGCTTGCAGTGATCTGACTACTCAGGTCTTGCCTCGTCTAAGCCTCAACTCACTCACAACACGCACGCTTCAAGTCCCCTTCCCCGCACTTATTGACCCTCGCTTACTCACTCGTGACATAGTGACTTTTTCAAGTAAGCATGGAATCTACACATTCAGTTCAAATACGATTTATTGATAGTTGAAATTTGACAAACATTCGGAGGATTCTCTCCTCCCCCCCCCCCCCCCCCCCCAAACACTCTGATAAAAACAACAACAACAATGATGTCTGAGGTTGGTGTAACTCTGACGGGATATACGAGAGACATTTTCAGTTCTCCGACTTATCTGCTAGTTAACTTTTCGCCTTTTACGTTTTTGTTTTTTTTTAATCTTCATTCATGTCTCATATTCTAAATTATTATAATCTCAGTGACATGTGGCAGGATAGGAGAGACAACCCACCATTAATAGATTTTATATGCGTTGAGGTATTAGCAGTGGGCCTATTTTTATTCCCCCGGAAAGGGAATTTGAAACGCATCATATGATCGAAAGTATTGAATAAAGGTTACCTTCATCACAACGGGGTCCTGTATATCCAAACTTGCAACCACCTTGGCATTCACCGGTCGTAAATTCACAGCTTAGCTTTGCACAGTTAGGCGGACATGTCTTGACACACTTCAGGCCATATTTGCCACTTGGACAATCTGAAATGGTAGAGACAAGCGAGAAATCATCACTATCTACAGGCATAGAGGTAGGTAGTTTTTTTGCCTATGGCCAATAGATTAATATTCAATTTAACAGCCGTACAAACCTGTGGTTTTCTGTTTTATATTGTATATTATAGCTAGGAAATGTGTGGAAGCAGGCTCTGTCAAAATGTAGATGCTGTCATTCACATGGAAAATGCCTTATCTTATAATTATATATTTATATTTTTTATTTGTTTATTTAGTATTACATATTTTTTTCTGTTGATGAAGTCACTTCAGTTATAAGTACCTGAAAAAAAGAAGAAAAAAAACGATTTTCAGGAGATATTTTACAATCAAATATATTTGAGGGTTTGATTTCAAATTTGCGTTTTACGGAGCGTCGGCACGATAACGGCCACTTTGTGCAATTCACGTTATATTTGGGTACACTTTATTTATATTTCGTATTCAGAGCTGCCAAGTTCAATATAGAATTTAATACATTCATATAATTTCAAGACATTGATAAAATTCTAAAAGAAAACTGTTTTGAATAGACCTGTAAAAAGTTTTGTAAACGAGTATAAAAATGATTAAATCAAGTTGTAGATCTTAACCTCTCTCAGAAAGGACGGGATGCCTTGCGGATCCACGTCAGAAATAAATTATTTCATGGACCCGCAGGCATAATGCCTTCTAGGGGTATACATGGAGTCTACACATTCAATCCAAAATATGTTGTATTGATAGTTGGCAATTGCATGGCACACATTCAGGGGATCATCCCACCGAAGTAAAAAAACGTGTGTGAGATGGGAATGACCCAGACAGAGTCTAATAAGGTCAAGTTTGATGTTGGGCTTTTTAGTGTTTCGGCACGATAACGGCCACTTTGTGCCCTTCACGGTCTATTAGGGTACATCGTCTTTATTTACATTTCAAAATCAGAGCAGTCAATTCCAGAACACAACTAAATACATGCATAATACTTTTAACACATTAGAACAAAAAATTGGTTTACTATAGATCTGTAAAAAGTTTTGTAAGCAAGTATAAAATAATTATTTATCAAATCAAGTTGTAGATCTTAGCCTCTCTCAAAAAAACATGGGACGCGCTGTGGATCCACTTCAGAAAATAATTCTTTCATTGATCTGCAGGCATAGTGCTTTCTTCGGATATGGATGATGTCCACACATTTAATTAAACTAAGTTTTCTTGATAGTTGGCTAATTTTTTTATAGTTTCTTTTCGATATTTTGGCTGCTGATCACCATGAAAGGAAGAAAGGTGACCAGATGCGCCCGTCGTCAGTATTTACGTGCAGCAGGCACGTGATTAGTCATGTGTACTGACTGGAGGCCCCTCCTGGTACCTCCTGCCTACGTCTTTAACTTTTACTTAAGTAGGGATTTTGGGAAGGGTCTAAATTAATTGACGTATCCATGAATTTTTTTTTTTTTTTTTGTTCATCCTCGGGGCTCCCCACCCACCACCGAGTCCAACAAGTCGGACACATAGTGCTCGAATATCCAGAACTGTTGTGCCAGAACTACCCGAGAAACATGCTCCCCATAGGGTGTTACTCCCGCCAGGAATGACCTAGGGACCGAAAAGGATTCGAAGCTTAACCGTTTGAGTAGTACGGGCCATACCACTCTCCTGTCTCAGAGGAATGCCAGGTCAAATTGGTGTGTCGGTAGAGGGGCAGTCTGCAGGCTGGTCTACCTCATCACCAGAATCTCATTCTCCCCCATTACAGTTCGCACCTCGCGGCCAACGAGGCGCCCATACTATGGGGACGTACAAAGTGATCCTGCTCTTTGCTAGGCCGGGAACCCCACACCACAGATTTTATAATTAGGCAGACGCACAAACCCTATTGAATGACGTCCTAAAACGGGTTATCGACCCGCCATTTTGTTTTGTCGTATGATACCTCGTATCTAAATATGCTGCCCACCGTGCGTTGCGTTGCCATGTACGAAGTTGTCTGTCAATATGAACATCATACCGTGTAACTTTGTTTATCGTGTATTGTGTCATTTTTAAGATTTCAGCTGAATGGAAATCAAGACTAGAGGTCTACTAGAGATGCTAAATCTAGACCTAGATCTATTTTAAATGCTGTAGGCAAGACAACACAAAGCATTGATATACGCCTCAGTAGTAAGATGATCATTGAAACCATTATAGCCTCTGATCTGAGAATACAAATTTTCTACATGATCTTGGTTACATTTACATAAACATAAATGAGTAAAAATACTCTGCTCTTGCATCAGATTCATGCATACGGCTTTCTGGCTCTTCATGGCGAGAAGCTATCCAGTGTGGCATGGAAGTTTATGCTCTCTACCATTTCTCAGAAACTTAAAAGAGGAGACACATGAAAAGTAATAATCAAAAAGATACATATCTTCGCTAAAACTTGTAGCAATGATTGCTTTTTTTTACCAGGAGGTGCATCTAAATATTATGAATCCATAAATTCCCACACTGAGTCAACAGTGTCAGTAAATTCTGCTGTTTCATCAGCTTGATCCGTATGTTGAACATACAATTTTATTTAATGGCAGAGGCTACTGAATGGTAGAAAATTTCACATGCTAAAATCACTTTCATCTTTTTTTTCTCGAGGCAAAGTAAAATAATATTCCTCTTTCAGACGAGGTACAGCACTTGTATAGCAGTTCAACATGGCTAAACCTAGCAATTTTGTGCTCATTGCCTATTACAAAGGCAATATCTTTTGTCATAAAATTGTTTCTCTAGTTTCTTATCAAGTGGGGTGGGTCAGGGACAACATGGCATTTTATTTTATCCTTAACAAAAAAATATGGTTTTTCAATACTAACCCCTAAGTCTTCAATACAGTTCCATTGGAAAGCTCCTTGGTCCATGACTAAAACATCAACAGTGAGGCCTAAGTTTGTTAACAGCTCTATTGCATTAGAAATGATACTTTTCAAGACACATACATTAATATTATGTCTAGATAGATAGTATAAAATGACCTGCTTCCACCGAAGTGTCAAGCCTCTTGTCATAAGCATTACTCCTTGGTCTGCTGCCGAGTTAATAGTCCCAAAGGTCCCATAGTCCTCAAAGCCAAGAACAGTGTCACTCTCTTTCTTGTATTTCAGTCCTTGCTTCAGAGTCATCCCATCAAGAGATAATGTAACATGTTTCTCATGGTCTTTTAGTGTCAGTGTTGTTACCCTTATCATTTCCAACAATAACGGGTAGATTCCATGAATACACGAAAAAACTTGAGAAAACCGATTTGGAAGATTATTTGGGCGGGGCAAAGCAAAACCAGAAGACCCTAACAGACTGTGGGCTACTGAGCTTCTCAAAAACATTGAAAGGCAAAATTCCATGACGTTTGTCTCATTTTTCCAGTTAATTTTTTTCACCCTTTGAAGCAGGACGTTGATTAAAGCTGATGGAGGGGATGGCAACTGCTCAAGGAACATTTCAAGGGGAAACTTCCTTGCCTTATCTAGCTTTGCATACAATTGGCGCTCCTTAACTGAATGCTTGCTGTGAGCTATTGGGAGACTCTTAACCTGCCTGCTGAGTTCCTTGTTTGATTTCCGGTATTGACGTAAGGCTTGTTGTTTTTTTTTTTTCGAGTTCTTGAATTCTCTTCAGGCAGGGAGAATGGACATCATGAGATGACAAGGTATCAGATGGTGTACAAGACTCGTTTTCAGTCAATGTTGTGCTCTCTCGCTCTACGAGTTCCATCGTTTGCCTTTTCTTAGGGGAGGTCTTAAAGAACTCTGTGGCTTTGGTGGCACTGCATTTGGCATTATAGGCGTTCTTTTCAAAGTGAATGGAGCACACCATTTTACTGCGGATGTTTGCCAGGTTTAGATCAGCACTTCGCAGATTTACAATCCACCTGGGACATTTGTGGATGGAATACAATAATGGTTATTTGAGGAGAACGGAGTAGTCCTTTAGCCCATTGTTGTCTCAGACAACATAGTAATGAACAACGAAATAATTGTTAGGTTGTCAAAACCAGACACCATACCTTCAAAATATCAACATATCCCTCTAGTGCCCAATGTTGCAGATCTGCAACATAAGTTTCAGCTCTCATAAAACCATTACATGCTCTCACTCAACCTTTATCTTTTTTGTGCTGAGAGTATTTGTATGGTTAATTGATTTTATGCATAATTTAGACTTGCTGTTTCTGATGCAATGTTTACACACCTCTCTCTAGGTAGAAGGACACGTTTTTAAAGAAAAGATAAAAAGTTACCAACTTCAAGTAGGTGAACCAATCTGAAAGTAAGTACATTTATTAGATTTTGCACCTTAAATCTACTGTATAAAACTGTTATTTAAATGTGAATATAGCAGCAATAAAACAAAATAATTTTTAGAGTCTTGCTGGGGTGCCCCAATTTCCATGTTGCAGATTGCAAGATTGGCCACGGCTCAGCATGGCAGATCTGCAACATTCTGGGCAAGGTGATATATTTTTGTTATAGTTTATTTTTAAATCAGAAAAGATTGCTGACCACATGGCTAGGAATCGTTTTGAGAGATTGGCCTCAAGCATTCATTTCATTGACAATCTAGAAGTCACTGAGGAGATGAAAAAGGACAAGTTATGGATACTGAGACCTTGGTTGGATGGTTTGCAAACAGCACTAGACAAACTTCCACAAGAAGAACAGAGCGCCGTGGATGAGGTCATGATCCCTTTTAAGGGTCGGTCTCAAGTGAAACAATACATGCGCAATAAACCCCACAAATGGGGTTTTAAGATGTGGGGGAGAGCTGGCTCCTCTGGCATTCTGTATGAATTTGAAGTTTATCAAGGCGCAGGTGGACCAGACCAAAGCACGGGACAACTGAGCAAAATGCTTGGAATGACATCCATGAAACTTGCCATTTTTCAAGCGGCACTTGCAACTCAGCTTGTGAACATCAAACCACGCCCAGGAAGGCCTGCTTTGGGAAGATCACCACCAACAGCAAGCAGAGCACCAGTTTACCGTAGGAGCATCCCCCCCCCCCCACCACCGAGACCAGATTTGACGGTCTAAATCACCTGCCAGAGTACTGCAACAAGCGTGGGAGATGCAAAGCTCAACAGTGTGATGGCTACACATTCATCAAATGCAGCAAATGTGCAGCATTCCTTTGCCTGAAAAATGACAGAAATTGTTTTGTTCAGTTCCATACTGTTGTTTAAGCGTGAAAAATCCTGAATACAAAGATAATTTCAATTTGTCAAACTATTGTGCTTCTAGTTATCTTTAAATAATTGTCTAGAGTTGAGTGCCCAGAATGTTGCAGATCTGAAACACAGTGGAAAATTTCACTAATGCCCAATGTTGCAGATCTGCAACATTTCACAGCACAAAATCTAAAATAGATTTCCTAAAAATAAGACTTGATTTGAATCGTATGAGAGAAAAATGGTGAATTCTGAAAAAAATAGAATTTTTGAAAAGCCCCTTCTAAGGGTGGGCACTAGAGGGATATCAACACGAATCTTTGGAATCATTGTTTTTTAACTTTTGCACACACCGTAACATGATGTTTTGTTTTATTTTTAAAAAAAAATACGTTCAATTATTTTTGAAACTAAACTACATCAAAGACACATGAAAAATTATCTTAAACAGATTAAAATATTTGCCTTCTTTAGTAGACCTGAACCACCCGTCCTAAATGTAGAAGTAGAGTGCATCATCAAGACTTCTATACAATGATCAGAAGTGCTGGCTATCAAATTAAGATAATCAAACATTTCTGGCATCATAAATCTCACTAACACTTATAATTGTGGTGTTATTGATCGGTCACTCTGTTTGGGAACCCATCTGTATGCTGAGAACAATGAATGCCAACCCTGTGCAATTGTGTCATCAATGGATTTTGCTGGTGCCTGAATACATCCAGATCTAGTTATCCAAGCTTACATAGATCTATAATTTTTATTTTCTTCTTTCTTCAATAATACAGGAAAGCGCAGATTCACACCCACAGGGATTAGATTCTTTGTCCAGGTCCAGGTTCTATCTGGGTGATTCGTTCTACGCTAATTGATCGTAGATCTAGATCTAGATTCTTCTATTATTTCTTGACTAAAAAAAAAACAACTGATCGGTCACAGGGGAAAATCGATGAGTATGGATACATTATTGGTATCGATCCCTAGGTTATGGGTGTGTGCTCAACTCACACTACCTTGAATATGATCGACACAAATCAATCAACTCACCAAAACACCTAACAGCCCTTATAAATAGATCTTATATTACTTTTATCAGCTCTTGAGGAAATATCATGAAACCCTACACCACACTTAAGTAGGCTTAGTCTCATCTAGATTCAGCTTACCTTTCTTTCTTTTTGTCAAGATTTGGAAACTTGAGAAACTTCAACGGTTTCTCTGTGCGTGGATCGACTGATTTCGCACTGTTGTTTGAACAATTTATTGCACAGCAAATATCTTGCACGTAGAATTAGACCTACTTTCCTCCTTGTCGAAAGATAAAAAAAGGTGCGTAATGACCATAGGTCCCGAAGAAACCACAGATCGATGTAAACAGCTGTCGCATACGACAAATTAAAATGGCGGATTTTCGGAAACCGTGCGTTGGCGGAACATACCGAAGAGGCGATTTGTAATTCTGTGTTATATTTATTCTGTGCCTCATACGGCGTGAAAGAAAAGAGGAACAGAAGTCAAAGCAAGGGAGGACAACGGCTGTCATCCACGGGCGACCATGATGTGGCGGTTGTGAGCGACAACTCACCATTTGGTTTGGTTTTACCACACTGCAGGTGTGGCAGTGGGTCAATTTCTAGTCTCACCGGATGTAACATTCTGTTTTGGTCTCACTTTCGGAAACGGAAGCACTTCTAGGGGATCCCGTGACTAGTTATAACAAATTCGCCGGCGATCATTACGTCACAGAATTCTTGGGTAAAGCCTGGTGATTGGGAGCCGCTACCTTTAACATGACTAATTATAACAGCTGTACAAACGGTGATTACGTCACGGAATTCTTTGGGTAATGCCAGATCTAAAGGAAAAGAGAACGTGAAAACGTTTGTGTTGTAACGTCATGATTTTCTCAGAACATTTTTATTTATATGGTGCCAAAATGTCCAATACACTCTGTGAGTCATATGAGAGTTCACAGAAGACGACGTTCCGGGAACTAAATTGTCACCCAAAAATGTTGATATATATATAATAAAAAATGAACTACTGCAGCCCCAATAAGAGCTTGGGTGTCGAGGCATCGCGTGCGAGGACAGATGCCGAAATTGCTTGAAACGTTTACGTAAAAACTATTCTTATTGAAATAAGGTAGACTACATCCAGATCCAGATAGATCCATTTGATGAGACTGCTCAGGATGCATCCTAATTGACCAAAATATGATTGCTTTTTACTTGATGTGAAGATATATCTCTTGGAAAATGAGATTACTTTTTTTAATGCAGAAATTATATGTTTCAAGAAGATAATAAAATATGATTCTGTTGCCATTCTGACCCTATTTTGTTCAGAGCTAGATGTAGATGTGTCTAGATAAATGTACGTGTATTTTATTCCTCGCTCAGGTTTAACGGCCTTTGATCCGTTAACAACTACCGGAGCATTCATTCAGTGTGTCATGTCATAGTGACGTTCTAGATGACCAAGTACTCTGTTCATGGGAAAAACAATTCTCTCTAAATTTTCAAAAGCCTGATAATTTCATAGTGTACTATATAAATGTTATCGGCAGTTAACCAAGAGGATCACTTCTTACTTGCTGGGGTATGCCGACTAATGTCATGATGAGTAACAGGACAATGTAGTAGTTTGTTTGATAGCACATGGCACAGCAATACAGCCTTTTCCAAGGATTGATCTGGGTGTCACAAATCCCAGACTGGGAAATGTAATAGTTTATGACAGGACGACAATCACGAACAAACAAGTTTAACACTTAACAAAACAACCCATCAGACTCACACATTTATTAACATAATTATACATATAATAGCGCAATTACATATATTATATTATTGAAATGACTGCCGTACAACGGCCTTATTCTCACACACACGCTCCCTCGGATCCACAATCCGGTAGTTACTCCTAAAGGCACTTCGGCCTCAGCCTCTCCCCTCAGGGTCTTAATAGTACATTAATGATTCACTGGCACCGCAGTCTCTCAATATCACCTTCCTATTGTCATACACCTTAGCACTCCCCTAGCACCTCAGCAGGGCAATAACACATTATTATTTCCATAGCCATCAACATGGCAACAACATAATATCAGTTCACTAGCCTATCAACATGGCAACAATATAGTATCTCATTCACTCTCATATCTACGTCCCTGTCCGTGGCCTGACTGCCACGACTGTATGTGCCTCTACTGTCCTGCACTGACAGCCTCACTTCTGGCCTATGTGTGGCCTCCGGCCCTATGCTGGCCTATCCCCTGTGCTCCTCGAGGTGGCTCTGCGGCCCGTCCCCGACACCTACAAGAATAACATTACATTGGTATAATACCCTACCATTTCTATTCACTCCACCTCTCCTTACAATCCATGAAGCGTACACACACTAGTTCACCTTTCACTCACCACACATCTTACGGTAACACACCTCCATCGGAGTACACACTATTCACTCGCGCTACAACTCCATGAACTCACTTTCATCTATCGCTCATGGCGCACATTGCTATATCCAATATCAAGGACTTCCACATTCCTCACATATACTTATTCACATCATGGTAATAGACGAATATAATATAATACATCAATCATAATAATCAATCAACATTCTACATACCAGTCATAACTGGAAAGACTCTCACTAGTCTTCTCGACTGCTTCCTTTTATCTCTGCCCGATGGGCTATTATTCACAGATCCGCTCCCTAGGACCTTCTAACTTGCAGTGATAGTTATACAGCGCTTTCGCCTCCTTCAGACCCCCCACTCATGACATGCACGACTTTTCTTCCCTGTCTCCGTGCGTTAATTTTACTCTCCTCCTTTCCCCCCGTAATTATTAACTATCGCTCACTCCACTCGTGACATCATCCCCCACCCCAAAAAAATTAATGCAATTAATTTCAAATCGCATCAAGATGACTGTCAACGAGTGAGCGTGAGCAATACCTACACTAGAAAAAATGACCTAGCAGTTCCCCTAGTATATAGAATACCGAAATCAGGGGAAAATATGGGGATCAATATGGCCTGCAATAGGCATATATGTGTCACATCATGAATAGCTAACTAAACACAATATCTAATACAGAATCAAAAACCATTCAACCTATCAACCATTCTTCATATCATATATTTTATAATGTCAATATTTTAAAGTCGACTCATTCACACAGATCCCGTCAATGTTCCTGTCCTCCGATGTATAAGCTCCTGAAATCTTCCCCTAGGCTCGACTAAGGTAGTCGGCGATATGATTGCTGGTTCCTGGAATTGGTTGAATAACGAAGGTGTACGGCTGTAAAGCCAATGCCCATCTAGACAAGCGTGGGCTGGACGAACGATTCTTCGACAAAAATGTCAGTGGCTTGTGGTCCGTCTGGATACAAAATTCTCGTCCCATGAGACAACGTCCTAGTTTCTGGACGGACCAGACAATGGCAAGACACTCACGCTCTATCACAGAATACTTTCTTTCTCTCTGCAATAACTTCCTACTGACATAACATACAGGATGGAGACATTCGTTCTTCTCCTGTAGAAGACAAGCGCCGACACCAGAGTCCGACGCATCCGTTCTGAGGATAAAATTAGATCGAAAATCGGGCAATATCAGAATGGGTGACGATGATAATGCTGTCACCAAATTATCAAATGGTGTCTGACATTCAGACGTCCACTGGACCTTATCGGGTTGTCCCTTCTTAGTAAGGTCAGTAAGAGAAGATGACAAGGAGGAAAAATTTGGAATGAACTTTCTGTAATAATTTAAAATTCCCACTAAGCTTCTGACTTGTTTCTTTGTTTTAGGGATTTGCAACCCTACTAACCTGTCAATTTTTGTTTCTTCAGGTCTCTGAACACCTCTACCCACAATATGTCCTAAGAATATTATCTCTGGACATGCCAAATCCATCTTTGCGGGTTTAGCAGTTAACCCAAAATGACGTAATCGTTGAAAAATTACTGTTAGTGTCTGAATATGATCAGACCATGTCGACGTATGACATGCTATATCGTCAAAGAATGACACGACATTAGGTATGTCCTTCAACACTAATCTCATTAATCGTGCAACGTCGCTGGCGCGTTTACCAACCCAAATGGCATGACCTTAAATTGGAATAGTCCAATGGGCGTTTGGAACGCCGTGTATTGTTTAGACTCCTCAGTAAGCGGGATTTCCCAATAACCTTTCGTTAAATCAATCTTGGAAAACCACGTGGACCCGGCCAATGAAGCTATTAATTCCTCCTGGAACGGGATAGGCTCCCTATCGCCTACCGTAATAGTGTTCAATCTTCGAAAATCAATACAGAACCGCACCGATCCATCACGTTTCTTCACGAGGACGATGGGTGATGAATACAGCGATGTTGATGGTTCTATCACATCTAACTTCAACATTGACTCAACTTCCTTTATGACCCTATCCCTCGAAGAAAAAGGCAACGGATACGGTCTAAGAAATACTGGCTTATCGGAAGTCAACTTTATTTGGTGCTGGATCACCGTAGTGCGACCCGGCAAATCCGTAACAACATCCGGAAATGACGCTAACAGGGTCTCAAGTTCCCTACTCCTTGAACTCGTAAGGTCAGGGTTAATTTTTACGTCCCTGTAACCTTGTGTCGGAGTTAACTCCGGCAATTGAATTTGTAACTCCTCCTGCGCCTCGGTGTCGCTTACGTCACAGTCCAACTGGTCTACGACCCCCGTACAAGCAGCAGAGAAGACAGTCTCCTCTGGTCTTGTCTGTGCACACAGATACTGTGGTCTCTCATAAAATCTCTGTAGCATATTAACATGGAAAACCTTACTCGCTCCATCAATGTGGATAGCGTAATCTACCTTTGAAACAACTCGCTCAATAACATAAGGGCCTTTCCATGTCATCAATAACTTATTATGGTCCGTAGGTAACAACAACAGAACCTTGTCTCCTGGCTTAAAAATTCTCAGTTTGGACCCTCTATCTTTATAGTCTTTTGCTCTTTTCGAAGCGATACCCGAAGCTTCTTCTGCTATAGTGCGCGCTGAAGATAGTCTTTCTCTTAAATCAACAAGGTACTGAAACCTTTTTAAACGGTTCCGAAACCGTGGGGATCTTTTGAAGAGGGGCCTGGGGTGCACGACCCTTATGCGTCGTCTTTTGGCACGCACTGTACGTCTTACAATATAACCGCACATCTCTATGTATCGATGGCCAATAAAAATCTTTCAGAACTCTCTCCTTGGTTCTAGCACTTCCCATATGACCCGCTAATGGAACATCATGGGCCAGACGCAATACTGTAGCAATTAACGACCGTGGCACGACGACCTGCTTTTGAACGGAAGCCACTGTGACGTACATACGGAACAGGATGCCCCCCTGGACAAAAAAAGAAGATGACCCGTTCTTATATCTCCTCGTTTTCTCGGTTCGCGCTTCCCCAAAACATGGGTTTAATGATGGATCCTCCCTTTGTAATCTCGCCAAGCGCTCTGGCGTGATATCTAGGTTGACCGCTGGCGTAGCCAAAGGTCTAATCTTATCTTTATCGGCTACCCGTCGGCGTGTTTCGACCGCGGCGCAAAAGTCAATACCTTTTGATTGCGACCATGCTTGCACGTTCTCATCGGAAGGGGAAACTACCCGTGATACATTCCCAATGATGAGTTGGGCGCCTGGAAAACAACCAACGACTGCTTCGACTTCCCCGCTAAGGAAAGGTGTATCTATCATTATTTTTGCCATGGGTAATTTCTCAATGGCCCCCGAAAATTGGATGCACGGGACAGTCTCACCTGTAAGCTGTGAATCCCGAATGCAGTCCCTATGCACTCCCACAACGGTAGATCCTGTATCTCGTAAAACCGAGACCGGTTCGTCCCCAACAAACCCCGGATAAACCCTAAGACCACCTCCTGTATGACATGAATTTATGACGGGGATCTTTCTCCCACAAGGTAAAACACCGGAAGATAATAACTTCTCACAACTGGGACACTTAGAATACTGTCCGCCTCCGTTGTCCGATGTAACACACGCAGCCGCATGATGAAATTTATTTGGGGAGCATGGACTGGAGCTACTGTCCACGTTCGCCGCTATCCTACCTGCCGGGCAGTTCACGCTGATGTGATCTGCTCTTCCGCAGTTCCAACACTTCGCGGCCCTACACTCGCGCGAAAAGTGACCCACGCGTCCGCAAGTCCAACACTCCGCTCCCTGTGCTGCTCTAGGCCTGGGTCCCCGTGACCCCTCGCGACCGGAACTAGAGTCCCTATGCCGTCGGTCATCGGCAAAGGTCACAACTCGCCCCCGGCCATTACCGCGACCTAGCCCTCCTGCTCGGTCAAACTTACCGGATCCATATGCCGGTGATTGGTGATAGCCCCTACGCTGCCCCTGGGCTTGCCCGCTATAGGCACCACGCTGACGCGACCTGTCCCTAAGTCCTGCCGGCGACCCCTCGACAACGGCGACGTACCCAGCATCTTGGACGTACGCCCTGGCGACTGGTTTGGACGGATGCGCCGTACGGTATGCCTCCGCCAACTTAGACGCCTCCTGCACCGTCGCGGGTTCGTTCTCTTTCAGGAAAGCCACCAGATCTTTGTGGCACGACGCGTACAGCTGGTCACGGATCATTAAGTCTTTCAGTTTAGCAAAATCCGTGCCCACATGCGCCAAGTCTACCCAGTTCGCGAAATACTCCGTCAGTCTCGCGACGAAGGCAGCAAAGTCCTCCCTGGTATCTGCACGTGCTCGCCTAAACTGCTCCCGGAAATATTCCTCGGTACGCGCAAATCGGTGAAGCAGCAAAGCCTTCAGCTTATCGTAGTCTTGCACGTCTTCGCGCTGTAGCTCTTTAAAGTAGGTTAACGCTCGCCCCTGCAATAGCGATGCCAGGTACGTGGCCCATAATTCCTTATTTTCCCCCCATTGCAATTGTGCGTTCAGCTCGAACCTGTAAAGGAAGGCGTCTATGTCGTCCTTCCGGTCGTCGAACGTAGGGAGCTTAATCCTAACACCACCTTTATTGTGTACCTGCCGCTCAACTGTTTCTGTTGGCGCATTCTTTTTGATTTCCAACTCGGCGATCTTTACTTGCGCCTCTATCTCCTTTAACTTTAATTCCCTTTCCTGTTGCTGAGCCTCTAACTCCTTCAACTTAAACTCTCTTTCCTCTTCCTTATCCTTAGCCTCTCTCTCCTGCTCCTGAGCCTTAGCCTCTTTTTCTCGCTCTCTATCCTTAGCCCGCTCATCGCGCAAATCCGCCTGCTGTTCTTTGATCCAGCCGCGTAGCTCCTCTCCCTCCAGGCCAAGTTCCTTACCCAACTTCATTAGTTGTTGGAGTTCCGCCATTTCACAGATTTATGGTTATGGTATGTATACTATGAAAACGGCTACCCTGTCGGTATGATCACTAGCAACCCGACCAGAGACCTGAGATCACACCAGCTATAACAATACCCAGTTCAGAATACAATTCAGAAATTTACCTTTACAGCAAAACTAATTCTATATCTATAAAATGTATGCACTATTAATTATAAAAGAAACTAGAAACGACAAGAATGAAGAAATATAGTAGAAGGACCACAAGTACGTCAAGGACAACGAACCAGACTAGGACAAAGACCTAAAAAAGAAAATATAATGGAAAAAAGAATGCAACCTAACCACGCCGATTACACAACAAGGTACGAACAAGAACAGAGTCTGAAAAAAAAGAACGTATCTACAGATAGGGAGAAGAAGGACAAGAGAAACGTCTTCCTAAAACAACGAGGAAGATAGAACGGCACAATCTAAACAAAAATACAGGTCCCTATAGAACTGTTCACTGTGATGAACGAAGTTCCTAGATTAGCCCACCTCCCGAAGAGGACAAACTACGCTCACCACAGCAAACCCGCGCCACCGCCCGTATAATCAATTACAACGAAAACAGCAAAAACAGGGAAACAGACAGACGAAAAGACAGCCCTTAATCCAGGGTACAAAATTTTAGACTTTTACTTAACTTTCAGCCTTATGAGTTTAAGTCCTCGACCTAATCGGAGCTCTGGCTGCTTGTCTCCTCAGGCTGCACGCACACACACTGTCTCTCTGAAATTTAAGTACACATTAATACATATTCATCAAAATACATGCATCAATACATATTATTATTATACATAAATCATATCATGAAATGTCCATTCATCCAACGAACAAGACAGCACAATTGCCTACTAACTAACTACAACTAAATATTACGAAAATGGACGAGTCACAATGGACGAGCCCCCAATGTCACAAATCCCAGACTGGGAAATGTAATAGTTTATGACAGGACGACAATCACGAACAAACAAGTTTAACACTTAACAAAACAACCCATCAGACTCACACATTTATTAACATAATTATACATATAATAGCGCAATTACATATATTATATTATTGAAATGACTGCCGTACAACGGCCTTATTCTCACACACACGCTCCCTCGGATCCACAATCCGGTAGTTGCACTTCGGCCTCAGCCTCTCCCCTCAGGGTCTTAATAGTACATTAATGATTCACTGGCACCGCAGTCTCTCAATATCACCTTCCTATTGTCATACACCTTAGCACTCCCCTAGCACCTCAGCAGGGCAATAACACATTATTATTTCCATAGCCATCAACATGGCAACAACATAATATCAGTTCACTAGCCTATCAACATGGCAACAATATAGTATCTCATTCACTCTCATATCTACGTCCCTGTCCGTGGCCTGACTGCCACGACTGTATGTGCCTCTACTGTCCTGCACTGACAGCCTCACTTCTGGCCTATGTGTGGCCTCCGGCCCTATGCTGGCCTATCCCCTGTGCTCCTCGAGGTGGCTCTGCGGCCCGTCCCCGACACCTACAAGAATAACATTACATTGGTATAATACCCTACCATTTCTATTCACTCCACCTCTCCTTACAATCCATGAAGCGTACACACACTAGTTCACCTTTCACTCACCACACATCTTACGGTAACACACCTCCATCGGAGTACACACTATTCACTCGCGCTACAACTCCATGAACTCACTTTCATCTATCGCTCATGGCGCACATTGCTATATCCAATATCAAGGACTTCCACATTCCTCACATATACTTATTCACATCATGGTAATAGACGAATATAATATAATACATCAATCATAATAATCAATCAACATTCTACATACCAGTCATAACTGGAAAGACTCTCACTAGTCTTCTCGACTGCTTCCTTTTATCTCTGCCCGATGGGCTATTATTCACAGATCCGCTCCCTAGGACCTTCTAACTTGCAGTGATAGTTATACAGCGCTTTCGCCTCCTTCAGACCCCCCACTCATGACATGCACGACTTTTCTTCCCTGTCTCCGTGCGTTAATTTTACTCTCCTCCTTTCCCCCCGTAATTATTAACTATCGCTCACTCCACTCGTGACACTGGGTTTGGTCATTAAAAAAATATTTGTTATAATCTTAGACTGAGTACTGAAGACGCCACTGCGACTGGCTAATGAATGAAATTGATCCCGAGATGGATGATGGCAAATGGTATGATGATATGACATGGAAAAGAAGATGCAGAAGGCATCCTAGGACTCTATTTTGGTCACTCTTTTGTGCTACAAGTGGGCGTTAGAGGTGAGAAAAAAACAACAACAACAACAAAACCCTGACTTTGACTGTTTGAACAAATGGAGAATCGATTAGTGAGATTAAACATTCTCTTGGACCTACATTAAGCATTTACTCGGTCATGGAAATCTAAGAATTTATAATTTTTACATAGATTTAAAATGTCCTGCGAAACTGCAGGCCTTTACCCAGCCAACAGCCCTATAGAAATCGGACCCATAGGATTGACATCAAGTTTGCACATAGGGATGGCATCATTCTTATAGAGATCTGCCAGTTATTTTATTAATAATATTAATAAATAGGAATTTCTTTTTACAGCCAAAAGCAAGGGACAGAGGCTGGCGTGGAATTGGGGTGCAGTGGGAGGGAGACAGAGAAAGAGAGACAATAAAATCATATCATTGTCAGATAATCAGATATAGTTTGGCATTTGTCACTTCACGTATGTAAAATACAACTCACTCGTCCTTACTTAATCAACACATGCATTTCTTTTCACAGCAATTCAATGCTATTTCCTAACTATAATTTCTTTCTAAAACGTGATAACATGATAATTACGTGGACTGTGTTCATATTAAAATACGAAAATTAAATGCTGTTAAATAGTGCAAATAAAACAGAGTCAATGTTTCTTAAAATTGCATAATAAACTTGAGATTTTCACCATTCACTAATATTCTAGTCAACAGTAATGGCTACGTCTGGAGAGAAGTAAACGAAATCTTTCATCTTAGCACAACTGGTCTAGTGACAATCAATTTCAGACAGTTTATTATCTGAATATTTTCCGTATGAGTTTCAAAACAAGATCAATCGATGCAGCTTCAATGTACTTCAATATTTTATGAAATCGAGTTTTCAAATCTTTGAGTTTTTACAGTCTTGGGGAAGGGTGACGAGATAATCATAAGACGACACTTAATGAAATCAGTATTGTGGTGTTAGTAAAAACAGAAATCAGTAAAACTAAATGAAATTAAAAGTATACATAAAGATTTAGAAAGTAATTCAAGGACAAATCTATATACCTCCTTTTTTGTGGAAAAAAAAAAAAAAAACTCTCATGGCATTTTTCCTCATAGACATACACAACATATTCTGATTTTTGAAGCGATAAACGCCAGTAATATCAATTATATTTACTAAATTTACAGCCAGAGACAAAAAGACCAAAAAGAAAAAAACATCACTAGAAAAGCAAAATAGATTAACAGTCAACTTCACATGGGTGATTCGCCTGATCCTAACCCACAGGTGAACTCAGCAATATGGTTGCAACTCAAAAGCTTACATATTAATGTCTTGTCAAACACTTTGGTGAAACATGAAAATATGAGACCTAGGCATGAACAAAAGCGTAATGGCATCACTTTTTCAGCAAGAATCATTTTATCTTTACAGACATCTGCCTTGAGCTTCATGGCAAATATTTTGGAACTTTTTTTTTGCAGCCCCGATCTCACTAAACATCTTTTAGCCATTTCACTGATAGATGACACTGGTTGATTCTCAACACTTCGATACATGAATTAAGCACTTCAAGCTGCATTTGAAAAAAATAGTTTTTTATATTGTTTAATAAAAATTAATTAATGGCACAGTTAGAATTCAATTGGTAAGTCCAAAAAGACAAAAAGATCTCCCCGCCCATGTTTTTAAATTTAAAAAAAATTAAAAAATAATAATGCCAAAGAGTGTGTATAATATACCACCGAAAAATGTGAAACGAATTGACCCTTCAAATATTTCAAAGATGTTGGATAGCATGTGAATGTACTTGCACAGCAATCATAAATAGCAAATTAACACATGCCCACAGTGGCAGACGGGAAAAAAGGAACATTTACTGCTATTATTCCTTTATCAAGGAAGGACAATTTCAATATAATAATAGATCAGTCTATAAACTGAAAACAACATGGATCATTTGGGCAAAATAGTATTCACAATAGATTTAGTTGTGTTCGGCTCAGTGTATGGGCTGTCAGGTTACGATACAATAACTGAAACATCAAAGCCCATGGAAGATGTTCGTCCTTCCAAAACGTTGGGTAGATTCAAACTCTACACTCCGTCCTCCAAAACTCTATGCTTTATCCAACCATACTTTATATTCTGCTGTGATCTGAAGGGATTGTCTGCATGCTATGGACATGGCTATTTCATGAAAGCCTGAAGAAAAAAAAATGTACAGAAATGTTACAGAATTAAAGAGACATTTTAGACACACGAACAAAGGTGAAGATGGCTTACATATAATATTAAATATTTTGAGAAATTGAAATCTTACTAAGCAGAATCATTTCGTGTAAGTTGAACAAAATTTTTACACTGCAGTTTAGATGAATGTTATCTCTGTCTGATTTTCTAGTTCCTCTTTAAATTGTTTCATTTCCATTTTAGTAATTTCAGTCAAGTGTATTGTTGTGGTGAAGCCAGGGTCAATGTGCTCCTTCCATTCACACAATTTGAAGTCATATTTTGCTGGGAGAACATCCTGGCAAGATGGCCATAGAAATTGCTAGTTTGATGTATAAAAACCTTTGCTAAAATATGTCATTCACTTACCCTTTATCTTCTCTCCATCCCCACCCCCACATCACAACATATTATCAATACAATCACCCTAGCATAAATGATGGAATGAATTGATGCCAACATATGAAAAGCAAATGTCATCAAGTTCGCACTGCTAAAAAGTTGGAATGTGGTAATAATAAAATGTAATAAAAAGTGAGCTATTGGTGTCTGTCGCTTGGCGTATTGTTCGAAATGAAGGAAAGCAACCTCCTTTAATCGTCATAAAATGAAAACCATATTTGGCAAAAATGGCGTGTAAGGTCTGAACGAGATCTTGATCTAGTCTAGTACATTCCAAACTCATAAATTATAAATTTGATCATGGCTACAACTTTCCCCCCGAATGACATTAGAGTTAGATATAGATTTATCTAGCTTGAGTTTGGTGAGTCAAAAGATGTGGATCAAATTTCTTGATCATAATAGATTTATGTTCATAGGCGGATTTCCCAATTTGACAGTGGCAGCTCTAGATCTAGAACTTTTCCTTCCTATCAATGTCTAGCAAATTACAACAACAACAAAAAAAAATGTAATCATCAAAATCTAGATCTAATGGCCTTATTATTTACTTGATGAAAATGAATCGACTACAATACAGAATGTTTCTTTTTTTTTTCCGTCGAAAAGATTATTTCAGCAAATAGATCTGCATGTAGAATCTAGATCTAGGCTTAGACCTACACTCTCGATAGAGTCTAGAATTAGAGGAATCTAGGCTGATGTCTTAAAATAACGTAATCAGTCAATGGATTTGAAGATGATATTTTGAAAGAACACTTCCACTTACCCCTAATTGTGGAAAGTCGGGCTAGTTGCTGAGTGCACTCACAGGCACTGCTTGATGAAGACGATGTCGTGCTGCTGCTGATTGTATTTACAAGAAATTCGACGGAATAATGTCGTATTGCTCGCGCCTGCCGTGTTTTTGAGATGTTATAAATAGCTGGCCGATGACGGAGAGGCAATTGCCGCCAATTTTGCGCATGCAACGTTTTGATATCGTCACAACCCTGTCTAGTGATGTAGAACTTTGTTTGGCTCTCCGCACAGATCTGTGGCTCTCCGGAATGACGCTCCAACAACAACAAAAATCTACCTCACAGGACCCAATCGGGGGAATTAATTCCAGGTTTAAATTTAGTGAAAGAGATAGGTAAAAGCGAAAGGTAATCACTGAATAAAAGAAACCACATTGTAAAGAAGAAGCTAGTCCAAATGTAGAGACATTGAATGGCACTTGGTATTAAAGTTTGACAAGTTTGATTATCGAGATACAATGCTTGCAAAGGTGTCAATCAACAAAATTAATCTCCCTCATGTTTTATTTAATTCTTGTTTTGTCTTTTGACAGAATCCCTGCTCAGTGTCGTGATAACATTCTCAAATATCGCTTCATTATAATATGGTGTAGTTGCCACAAGTGAGCAATATCCTACGACAATAGAACGATGACATCTGAACGCGTCACTTTGAAAGAAAGAGCTACAAGTGATTACATAGGTCAAGAACGTCTTCCCAAAGCGGTATTAAGCTTGAGTTCCAGTTTGGATTTTACGGCGTGTCGGCACGATAATGGCAACCTTGCTTCTATCACTGTCTTTTTGTCTAACTATTCATTATCTATGTTTCGTTTTTAGAACTTCTGAATTTCACAATAGAATCAAACAGTTCGGTATAATTTAATGACATTGGTTAAGTTCTCAAAGTTGTTTGGAGTAGATCTGAAACACGTTTTGTAAATAAGTATTACAGTTTTCAAATCAAGTTGTAGATCCTAGCCTCTCTCAGAAAGGTCAGGACTTGCTGTGGGGCCACGCTAGAAAATAATATTATAATGACACACCACCAATATTTGTTTTCTTACCTTTCTCGCAATTACCACCTAACTTGCCGGGTTTACATCCCAGAAAACACCAGCCGGTGTTTGCTGTGCAGTTCCCATCTAGACAAGATGTACATGATTTAGAACAGTCCAAGCCCCATTTAGCTTCCAAGCATGCGACATCTGGAATAGCCAAGACATGAAATCATTTCAGTGGACTATCATTCACAGTGTTCTGTATTGTGATGCTGTAGAGAAGTTACTGAATTTTCAAAATTTGTGTTGTGATGCTGAGAGATGACAATGGGCCAAACGGATTTGTTTGATCCGTTGCCATATTTTGATTTTGAGTTTAAATTTGGGTTTTATGGCGCGTCTGCACAATAACGATACCCGTAACAGTCGATTCGACCTCGTTATTTATAGTTAGTATTCAATACTTCTAAATTTCATAACTAAAATTAAATAGTTCCACGTAAATTTTATTTACATTGATAACACTCCCCAACGTTGTTTTGTATAGACCTGGAAAGAGTTTTGTAAAATGTGTATAAAAGATTTTAAATCAGGTAGTACAGAATGGGACTTTTTAGAAAGGACAAGACGCCATGTTGGATTACGTTACGAAATAGTTCTTTTATGGATCCGCAAGCACAGTACCTTCTTCGGATGTGCATGACATCCGCACATTTAATCAAGATAATGTTTTATTGATAGTTGTCAACTGCATGACATACTTTCAGGGGGATATTTTCCCCCACTAAGGACAATTTTATAGCTTGGATTTGGTTGAGGCTTATGACTCCACTGTACATGTTGATCTTGGATAAAGTGTACTTTATTTATTCTTGTTTCTTCTTTTTTCATCATATCTTTTTTGCCATTTCGATTTAATGAAGATATTTAAAGCGGGCTTAAAATCAATTAGTGACAACCTTCTGAAGAATCTTTATAATTCAACGAGTATGCCATCTGTTGTCATTTGAGAAGTTTGTAATAGGCTTCTTGATATTCCAGTTTCTTCCACATGAAGAGATTGACTTCACATATTCAAAGATTGGAGTCCCCATTTAGTGCATACTTTTCATGCAGAGTTAGCATCAAAATATGTATTACACCAATTGCATGTATCTGTCATAAAATAACTTATTGACTTTCTTCTTGCCCACTACATAGTCACTCTGCAAAATTTCAAGACTGCCAGACATTTGATTCCCAAGAGTTAAACTTTCTAGTGGAACTCATAAGTGGGAAAAGAACAGTTTTGAGAAAATCGTCTTCCAAGATTTGAGCACACTCATGAAAACCAGGGGAGAGATTTAGTGACGATTTTAAACACAGAAGAATCAAATTCATATTACAACTGTTACTGTAGGATTCATGCATTGTATTGCACTCGGCACAGTTCAGTTCAAGAATAGGCGTTGACTGGCCATCTCGGCAGGACCCATCCAAGTTGCAATTCTGGAAACCCCCACCCACAGTTAAGATAATACATTGGAACCGATTCTTGGCTTTACTAATCGTGTAACTCTGCCAAAAAAATTCAGCAGTTGCTCATATTTATATTTAACACACCTGCAGGTAAAGAAACCGCTATTGGTCGTGCACCACCCTCTATTTCTATCACTTAATGAACCTCCAATAAGATCCAGATTAAACACAAGCAACAGATATCCATTCGGGTTTACCGTATGAAAATCTTTTGTTTAAATAAACCTCCTGATCTGTTACAGTCATCAATTAACACGACAAAAAATGTTTCCGATTCATATCTGATACTTGTCCTTTTGCCACGTTGAAAGTATGTTCAAAGTAAACGTTAAAAGTAGATACAACTCACCACCAAAAACTTGAAATTCACATATTTGAATTAAATGGTCCGATTGGGTGGCATAAACATTAATCCTCTTGATGGGTGTTTTCTCAGCCAATGTCACGGAGTAGATTCGAAGAGCCGTCACACTATGGTCCTGATAATCCACCACCGTTTTGTTCTGGTCATCAAGCATTTCCATCTTGTATTGATGCATTCGTTTTAAGTGCCCTGAGAAAAAAAAAAGAAAAAGAAAAAGTTGTATTTTGTCGAGCATGTATAGCCAACGACGGAGCTTTGTCTAAAACAGCTCTACTCTCAAACAGATATAACAATCTGAAAGCTAACATCATTAAATTACAAACTGCTCTAATTTGAATATGGGTGTATCGACTCGAGTTTTCATTTGAGTTTGGCTTTAACGAATTGATAGGTTTGGATTTGGATTGATTAGGAAAGATTAATTGAGTGTCTAGCCTTAAGCGGAGCTTGATTAACTGATTGAGTTTGGGTTTTACGGCGCTTCGACTAGTTGACGGTCACTTTGCGCCGTGCAGGATCTATTTTGGGTACTTATTTATGATTGGTATTGAGACCCTCATCAATTTAAATTTCACCAGAGGAACTAAAACTAGTCCAGAGAAGATCACGAAGCCTCCTAGTTGGGAATTAAATGTTATTTATAAGGCCAAGCTGATTGCATCATTTTCACTGGTAAAGACAGAGGCTTTGGGGTTGAAGCTGCGGCATTCGGTTTGTTATCTGAATTTGGAGCCGAGTGTATAAATAGGCCTGTGATCATGGTATTTACTGAGTACTTTTCCAGTCATTTGTTTATAAGTTTCGGGCATGTTGTTCTCCAGCCGTGCCGAGAGATCTAAAATAATGTTTGGTTTAAGTAATTAGCCATGGTGGGTTGGCAGGAAATGGGTCATTTTCCACCTCGTACGGTTGGATTTCGGCATTTGCGAGCACAGACTGAATCTGAAGGCTAAAAGGAGGGGTGATACGTTGGAGTTATTTAAAATGTTGAATGTATGTTTTATTGGAGACTAAACTGGGAGATAATGTTCATACATTCTGTGTTTAAATCTTCGATGGCGATTTTCTTAAATCGGTTATTTTTCCCATTTATGAGCACCCGTTTGTCTCTTCTATCAGACAGGGACGGTTCATTTCCATCCACCACTGGAGAAGTTCGAAAAGCACCCAGAGCAAGACGCAGTCCTTGGTGGCTCACAGGGTGTAGCATTTTCAGGCATGATGGTTTAGCTGACAACGATACAACCGTAGTCAATAGTCGATTCGCGCCCAGCTTCGTTCCTGAGATTTTCTTGAGGATATTAATACCTTTTGACAGGAGAGTTTAAGTTGTATAATATGAGGAATACAGTTTAATTCTTTTTTTCTCAAACGTAAATCCTAGCCGTCTGGATACAGCGTTCAAATGAGTTTGAGTTTGAGTTTAACGGTGCGTCGGAACGATAACGGCCACTTTGCACCTCCCATGCTTTTTTAAAATTATTTTTTGTTCTCTCTTTGGGTTAACTTTCGCTTGTGGCTTTCCCTTTCTCTTCAGTGACAGAACCGTTTTGGTTTTTGAGCTGTCCGATTCCAGAGGTGCCAGCAGAGCATTTAATTCTCTTAATCATATTAGAAATGTTCTTAAGTGTTGTGCGGCTATTTATCTGGGATATGAAATGTCTCCACGAGTTTTTCTTGTTCCCTGGCCGTACTGTGGGCTTTCGTTGTCTCTCTTGTCTGAATTTCGTCATGCTCTGGGTGTAAATCTTGCTTGTTAATTTGCGGAAGGCTGTTTCGATGGTCTCAATGGCGCGCTTGCAATCTTCCGTGAACCATGGTTTATCCTTACGTGGAGCTGCAGAGGTCTTGGGAATACTAGTCCGAGCAACTTCCGGGAGAAGCTCCTGGAACTGCTGAACTGTACTTACAGTGGCGCATGTACTTAACTAAGTGCAATTTCGGTGGAAATCTTTTCAGTCAGCCTGGGCAAGGCCCCACCCGGTCGGCTGGACTGCTGGCCATGGTTGGTCAATGCTGAGACTAATTGGAAAGGGGTCTATCCTTGAAGAACATTCAGGGCAAACCAGGAGTAATCTAAAGAGAGTATTGGGTGAACTAAAAAGAGATCTATATTTGTGAGCGTGCCTGTAAATTGGTGTAGATGGGTTGGGGTTCAGTCATTAAAAATTAAAACATCTGTTTCCAAGAGGAGCTTCTCCACAACCTTACCGCGAGGATTGGTTTAGGAGCACCAGATGGGACTGAGTGCGTTGAGTTATCTCATAAAGATGTATGGGGGAGGAAGTTGTTCAATAAGATCCGTGAAGGTCAGTTTTAGAGATAGGAAGAGACGGTGGAAGATATATGGAGCACAGCGTTAGAGGTTTGCGAGCTGTGAACCTTACAGCCACAGACTGATGGATGGTATTTAACTGAATCTGCCTTTGGGGATCTTCTAATTTAGAATGATGGACGTTCCGCCGCTTAGCCCGTCGGTACCACGGACAAAGCAGTGGTAGGCTATAATGTTTCTGATTTTGAGTGGGAATTTAGATGATAATTTATTTTCTTGAAGATAGGTTGTAGCATTCTTATGTCTGGCCATCAATACCTGCAGTTCTGTTAAGTTCGCCGGGAGGCCCCTGCATTTCCACTGTAGAAATATACCAAGTCTATCTATCATATTGTATTGGATTTAGGTTTTGAGGTAGGTGTCACCATTACCTTGAAGTCCACCAATTTTACTTTTAGCGGAGAACTTTGTGATTTTACTTTATCGGGTCAGACAAGGGGTCTAGGTTTTTTTTGTGTTGTTGTTGTTGTTTTTTGGAGGGGGGAGGGGTTGGAGGTTATTTTTTTTTTTTAATGGCGACGGTAATTTTTGTTTAGAGCTATGGGTGTTGGGGGAATTAGGGATGAAGACTGGGATGCATCCATGAATCCATATGGGGATATCAATCTCAACAACTTGCAGGAGAAGCCGTCGGAATTGCCTGACTGCGTCCAAAGTGATAGGACTAAGTTATTGCCTGCCCTTACTGTCCAATCAGCTAGGGTAAGGTTCCACTGGGTCGGCTGGACTGATGGTTGTGGTTGGTTTGGGGTGAGGCAGATCGGAAAATGGGGGTGGGGAGGTTGGAGGGATTGTATTTTTGGGGATATGAGGTTGGCTTGGGAAGGAGGATAATATTATGGTTTGGTGTTTGGGGAATAGGGGTGAGAGAAGGGGATCCATGCCTGCCTTCTAGGTTTGCCTGAACTACAAACTTGTTTGACGTTTCTCTCGCTGTGGGGCTGTTCATGGCGTCTATTAAGTTGACTCTGTTAGTCCGACATTTACTTTACAACAGATTTGACGGTGGACTTGGCTGTCGTGGCGGTTTTGCAGACTGGTCCACTTCATCCCCCAAAATTTAATTTTCCTTCATCACAGGTCATAACTCAAGGGTCAACAAAGTGTCCACGCCATGGGGACGTACAACGTTCGTTCTCCTCCCTGCTAGACCGTGAATCACACACGGCGTGAAAGAAAAGTACCAACGAGAAGCTTGGCAGAAGACCAAGCAAGAGAGGACAACAGCTGTCACCTACAGGCCGCCGAGACGTGGCGGTCTGTGAGGAACAGCCCACCTTTGTTGGGGTTTTACCACTCTGCAGATGTGAACATTTCTACTTCCCCGGACCTACTGGAGGTGGGTGTGGATGCGACTATTTACAAGGAACTTAATTGAATCAGTTCATTGTTTGTTGGAAGAAAATCTGCTTATTGAATATCGTGTTTACAAATTTGAAAAGAAAGTGAGATTTAACAAAATTATCTGCAGGTCAATTTGGGGCAACCTGTGAGTGATTAAAAAGTATATGGAAACAAAAATGGAAACTCTCGTCATAAGCAGGGTAAGCATCATCTTGGAAGTATGAATAAACTGCAAATTGAAGTGAATTTCCAATGCATTCTAGCCTCCTCTCGCTGGTTTTTTTTCATACAAAAAATAAACATGCCAAAAATAAATGCACTATCTACACTAAAAACAGGAACATAATTATACAGAATGGAAAGAAACAAACCAAATGGCAGACTGGAGTAGTAAATCTTTGAACTTATTGGACCATTTTTTAGTCAGGGAAAAGATTCCTGGTCATGGATTTCTTTATTGTGGCTACAAATTCTACTCTTTTTATTAAATTTCAATAATTTTGGGGTAAAATATTTGAACCGTCCAACCCTCTTACTGTATTATTACTGAAAATTATGACAGTATTGAATTTGCTTGGTCCGACGATCCGTTGTCCTTCTACTTGTCTGGACTGTCAAGCAAATGTTTCTGATGATTTTGTGTCCATTCAAAAAAAAAAAAAGCATCAGCCGCTGTCAGTTGTGTAAATCACCTCTGTTCGGACCTGGACATTGACTTAC
The DNA here is from genome assembly GCA_963931925.1 of Onchidella celtica. Classification (NCBI taxonomy): domain Eukaryota; kingdom Metazoa; phylum Mollusca; class Gastropoda; order Systellommatophora; family Onchidiidae; genus Onchidella; species Onchidella celtica. The sequence goes on along the minus strand of OZ007584.1, from coordinate 4,388,513 downwards.
ATAATTATGCCACTCTATCTGTGATGTTTCCACTTTCTCTCACTAACTTTCTTCTGACACCAGCCGTGATGGGCACGGCACAAACACACTAAATAATCGACTATCTCTCTTCTATAAGTTATAACAAACGATATCTGTATTGCTTACATATATACAATAATTATTAATTCATTCAATAATAATAGGAACATAGGTCATACAATTTCATGTGAATTTCGATGGAATGAAGTTGATGCAAATCAGTACATGCTAATTAAATGGCTTCGTAATATTCAATCTCTAGCACATTTTATAAAACACATGGGAACATTCAGCATAAGGAAACCTCTCCTTTAGGGGTGTATGGCGCTATCTGGGCACTGGTTCTTCCTCTCTACCCTGGCTTGACTGCGCAGTTAGATCAACAGGTATCGGCAGGTACCAATAGGTCGGGAAGCCAAGAAGCCACGATGTCGTTAATCAAAGTACAAGAAGTTGAGAAGCCAAGAAGGTGTTGTTCTTCCTCCTCTGTAGAAAAACAATCGCAAAGTCCTAATCTACTGCTGGAAGGCATGACTTCCATACTTACTCCATGACGGATATTCATCATTAACACTTTTAACCGCTGACACTGTTATAAGTCAGGCTGCAGCTCCCATACTCCATAGGCTCCCATATAGGCAATAGAATAAACGATCAATACAGTTTAATGATATTTACACGTTCCCCACGAAGAATAACGCTCTCTCTAACGGACCCCATCCTATAAGGTTTCGTAACATATATATAACGGCGTTTCCGTGACTCTCTCAGAGGCAGTAGTTATACCAAAGTAAACCCACTAGATTTAGGTTCTACAATCATGAACATTAAGTAAAATACACATACATCGTACAATTAACTTACCACTCAGCAACAGCCCAAATGCCGACAAGATACCAAAGATACCACGCTCTGACAAAGGATGTTTGCGGGTTCCCTGACCTTCCCCACTCACAAGACTAGTACAAAGTTACAGTTGCGGTTGTGGTCTCCTCTTCGGCACGAAGCTGGTGAGTGCTCTCAGCGGTCTGAAGTTGGAAGGAGCGTTCGGGGATTTATACCCAGTCAGGTAGCGTCCCAAGACGCTCACCGAGTGTACATTAGTTATCCTAATAGCCACCCCCGTCGACTCCACGTCAAATACTATTGAAACAGCTCTACCCCCCAAGCAATTCCCAGGTGATCTGATCGACAAGTACGGCGGTCAAGTAAACACTACCCTTTTCGGGTGTCAAAGCGCTTCAGTTGCCTCGGCTACTTTCCCCCTCTGGCCTACAATAACTCTGTCTCCCCGCCGTTAGCTATCTTCCCACGCTAGCTATACCATGCCTGTCTGTCGCCCTGTTACAATCGCCCCCACTTAAGTCGATTTTCCCTGGCAAAATCGGCTAATAAAATTATTAATCTACCGGTAATCTAGATAGAGTGTCGGCCCATAGAGCGTCTCGCCCCCTGATGTTGCTGACTCGAAAGTTATATGGTTGCAGCGCCAGGTTCCATCTAGTTACCCTCGCGTTCTTCTGGTCTTTAGTTCGCATCCAAGTTAGAGGTCGGTGGTCCGTCTCTAACACGAAGTTTCTCCCATACAGATACGCCTGCAACTTACTAACGGCGAAAACTATGGCCAGGCATTCCTTTTCAATTGTTGAGTAGTTCTTCTCCGCAGGTTTCAACTTTCTGCTAACATATACAACTGGATACTTCGTACCCTCGTCTTCTTGAAGTAGGCAGCCACTCACTCCAAGGTTAGATGCGTCTGTCTGGAGAATCAGTTCCTTGTTCCAGTCTGGCATCCGTAGTATCGGCTCGGAACTCAAACAAATTTTTAGGGCATTGAACGCGTTCTCCTGCGCGTGTCCCCACGCGAACTTTGTGCCCTGGGACTTCTTTGTGAGGTCTGACAACGGCGCCGAGATTGCACTGTAATTTGGTACAAACTTCCGATAGTACCCCGTTAGCCCCAGGAAACTCCTCACTTGTGTCTTGGTCGTCGGTCGGTCACAGTCGACAATGGCTCGCACCTTACTCTCCTGCGGTCTTACAGTCCCCTGTCCCAGCTTATGGCCTAAGTACTCGACTTCTGTCATCCCTATTAGCGTCTTGGTAGGTCTAGCTTTTAAATTTGCCCGTCTCAGTCGCTCGAAGACATTCCGACAACGTTCCAAGTGGTCAGGCCAATTTGCACTGTGTATAAGACAGTCGTCTACAAATGCATCTACCCCTTCGCCAGCATCTTTTAATACTTTCCTCATGAGCCTGTTAAATGTGGCGGGGGATCCCTTCAACCCGAACGGCATGACCCTGTACTGGTATAGCCCAAACGGTGTGGCGAACGCCGTCAGGTGTTTATCTTCCTCGGCCATCGGAACTTGATAAAAGCCCTTTGTCAAGTCCAGCTTCGTGAAATATTTTGCCTCCGCTAGATTGGAAATAATGGCTTCTACCTCAGGCATCGGTTCGGCGTCATCGGCAGTCACAACATTTAGCCGCCTGTAGTCGTTGCAGAAACGATGTTGACCATCGGGCTTCTTAACTAATACAATTGGACTATTGTACGGGGACTCGGACGGTTCGATGATTCTGGCCGCAAGCATCTTGCCTACCTCAGCATTGACAGCTTCTCTAGTTGAGTACGGTAGTTGGTAGGGTCTTACCTTCACAGGTTTTTGATCTAGCAATGGGATTTTGTGCTTGATCAGGTCAGTGAGCCCCGGTACATCGGTAAATATATCTTTGTATTCTTCCATGAGCTCTTGCATCTGTTCTCTCTGATCCTGATCTAGCGTGTCCCCTAACTGTACATCCCTGTAGGTTTCGGTCTGTTCTAGCTTAGGCATGACTGTCTCCAGAGGCATCGAAGTCGCTTCCTCTCCTTCATCGGTCTCGTCAATTATAGCTGCAGCTATTGCCTCTGTGTTTTCCTGTTCGTCTTCCCTCTCAATATACTTCTTCAGCATATTCGCGTGATACAGTCGAATCTTCCCCTTGACGTTCACCATGCAGTTCACTGACCCTCTCTGCTCTTCTACTTTGTAAGGCCCTTTCCAAGTCATCTGTAGTTTCGATCCGTCACTTGGGAGAAGTATGAGGACGGAATCGCCCACTTGGAATTTCCTCTGTTTGGCCCCCCTATCGTAGTATTTCTTCTGCCTGTGTTTTTCGACGCTGCTGTTCTCGGCTACGACTTTCATGGCATCCTCCAATCGTTCCCTCATATCTACCACGTCTTCGTACGATGACCTCGTTTCTGACTCCGCTTCCCCAGTCCACAGATTCTTCAGTATTGCAAGTGGTCCTCTCACAGGGTGACCGAACACTAGTTCAAACGGCGAAAAACCTGTACTGGCCTGTGGGGTTTCGCGATACGCGAACAGCAGTGGACACAACATTCTGTCCCAGTCCTTGGGTCTGTCATGAGCTACTCGGCGAAGCATATTCTTCAGCACTCCGTTAAATCTTTCACACAGACCATTGGCCATCGCGTGGTAGGGCGAGCAGAATATCTGTTTCGTTTTGAGAAGTGCACTGACCTCTCTCATCAGCTCACCGGTAAACTGTGATCCCCTATCTGAAACTATTTCCTTTGGTATGCCTAACCGAGAAAATATTTCCATTAACGCTTCACTGACCTGCTCAGCTGATATCCCCCTTAAGGCTACGGCATCCGGGAAACGCGTGGCATAATCTACTAGCGTCAAAATATAACGCGATCTCCCATGTTCCGTACGCGGAAGTGGACCAACCAAATCTATGGCGACGCGCGAAAAGGGCGTGTCGATCAGGGGTGTCGGCACTAGGGGTACCTTTGTCACCCTACCTTTATTGGATGTCCTTTGACACGCGTCACACGATCGACAGAAACGACCTACGTCCGCACCTATCCCAGGCCAAAAGAACGACTGCATTATTCTGTCCTGTGTGCGCGAAATTCCTAAGTGTCCCCCGAACACTCCTTCGTGAGCTATCTTCATCAGCTCACTTCGGTACTGCTTAGGTACCAACAACTGCTCCACATCAGCACGTCCAGCCCCGGCCTTCTTTACCCGATAGTAAATTCCCTTACTCTCCTTTATGTGAGTACCTACCTCAGCCGATTGCTCCAACGTGGCTCTCTCCCTTAAAACTCTCAAAGTTTCGTCCTCTCTCTGGGCCCGGGCTATCTCACCTGGTGTGAGTTCCCCTATCTTGGCCCCTACCCTTACCTCCTCCGTTGAGTTGCCCTTGGCCTCCTCATTATCTGTGGTCTGACTCACTTTCGCACTCGCATTCTCACACTCATGCTCTTCCTTGTCAATCTCCACCTTGCGAGATCGCGTGAGTACCACACTTATCTTCTCAAGAGACGCCCCCTTTATGTTTCCTATAATCAAATCGGCCACTGGGTCTTCCACTACTAGCGCTTTGAGAAGCCCAGTATAAAATGGGGTTTCTACCCACATTTCCGCGACAGGAGCAGACCTTCTCGTCCCGTCCATCAGGACATAACTCCTGTTCTTCCCAGTTAAGCTGTTAGGAGGCAGTTTGTCCCTTTTTATAATCGCACACGTGCATCCCGTGTCACGAAGGATAGTAATCTCTTTATCCCCTATCCTCCCCTTCTCCAAAAATGGAGCGGATAAATCATTCTCCGGAACATCGTCTTCGGGCTCATGTTCTGTCGAACCTTCTAACTCAATACTCTTACCTTCCGTCTCCCAAGAAATGAAGGTCTGTGGCCCAACACTCTGCTCAGCCCCTGGTTGAGTATTCGCCCTGCCCGATGACTCCCACTGACTGTCATCGGCTTCCTCATCGCTGGTTAGTACGACTGCGGTCGTCTCTTTCTGTCTCTTCCTACAGAATCTCGCAATATGGAGAAGTGACCCACACACAAAACAACCACGCCCACTCTCACGCTGGGACTTACCTCGGTTGTCCTCGACAGTGGCAGCAGCACCCTTCTTCGTCCTGCCCTGGTCACACTGCCTACCCAGGTGATTGGGAGAGCCACAGTTGAAGCATACCGGTTTACTCACTCCTAAACCCTTACTTCTGCTCTCCTCAACCCTCTTACCTGACTTCTGCTGTTGCTCCAGCCCTCGCTTCGACTGATGAGCCTCACTATACAAGTCCGCCATCTCAACTAACTCATGCACGGACTTGGGGTCCCTCTCTTTCAAATATATGGAAAGATTACAGTCGACAATCTTCAACATCTGCTCCCTGACTAACAGATCCGTAATCCCTTCCATAGTTCTCTCTGCCTCTGAGAGGTCTACCCACCTCTCAAAATATCTCTGCAATCTCACGGACAGCTGCGTATAAGTTTCGTCCTTATCTAGACGACTCTCCCTAAACTTACGCCTATAACCCTCTGCCGTGAGATGATACTTCTTGAACAACACCTTCTTTACCTTCTCGTAATCCCTACTTTCTTCATCGCTGAGACCGGAATAAACATCTAACGCCCTGCCAGTTAACAATGCCCCTAACATGTCTGCCCAGGTGTCTTCTTCCCAATCATTTGCCTGCGCGAGTCTTTCAAATCTTTTCAAATACGAGTCGAGATCCTCGCGCGAGTCATCAAAAATGGCAATTTTGGGTACCTTCGGGGCAGCAGATTTTCCACTCCCTTTACCATTGTGACACCCGTTTTTGGCTAGTTCCCGTTCGTATTCCATTCTCCCCCTTTCAAATTGTCTTTCCTTCTCCTTTTCTTCTCGTTCGATCGCCCTTTGTTCTCGGTTTTGGGCTTTCTCTTCGTCCCACCTAATTTTGAATTCCTCATCACTAATGCCTTCTTGTCTGGCAAGCTTCAGTGCGCCCAGATAGTCCATCAGCAATTGACCTGTAACAAAGCTAACAATAAAGCGTGGATCGTAACTGTGAAGTTAACAACAATATTCCTGCAATAGCAAACAACAATTTTCTCTGTGACAAAAGATAAAATTGAACAGTCAATGCACAGGTAAAATCAGAGCATGTCGCAGGCACTAAATGTCAATCTCTCTCACTCGCCTCAGGGCAGATGACCTGTCCACACAATCACACAATAGCCCCTTGACACGACCCAGATCAAAATTAAATGTTATTTACTAGCAGGATCCCACTTCTGACACCATTGTGATGTTTCCACTTTCTCTCACTAACTTTCTTCTGACACCAGCCGTGATGGGCACGGCACAAACACACTAAATAATCGACTATCTCTCTTCTATAAGTTATAACAAACGATATCTGTATTGCTTACATATATACAATAATTATTAATTCATTCAATAATAATAGGAACATAGGTCATACAATTTCATGTGAATTTCGATGGAATGAAGTTGATGCAAATCAGTACATGCTAATTAAATGGCTTCGTAATATTCAATCTCTAGCACATTTTATAAAACACATGGGAACATTCAGCATAAGGAAACCTCTCCTTTAGGGGTGTATGGCGCTATCTGGGCACTGGTTCTTCCTCTCTACCCTGGCTTGACTGCGCAGTTAGATCAACAGGTATCGGCAGGTACCAATAGGTCGGGAAGCCAAGAAGCCACGATGTCGTTAATCAAAGTACAAGAAGTTGAGAAGCCAAGAAGGTGTTGTTCTTCCTCCTCTGTAGAAAAACAATCGCAAAGTCCTAATCTACTGCTGGAAGGCATGACTTCCATACTTACTCCATGACGGATATTCATCATTAACACTTTTAACCGCTGACACTGTTATAAGTCAGGCTGCAGCTCCCATACTCCATAGGCTCCCATATAGGCAATAGAATAAACGATCAATACAGTTTAATGATATTTACACGTTCCCCACGAAGAATAACGCTCTCTCTAACGGACCCCATCCTATAAGGTTTCGTAACATATATATAACGGCGTTTCCGTGACTCTCTCAGAGGCAGTAGTTATACCAAAGTAAACCCACTAGATTTAGGTTCTACAATCATGAACATTAAGTAAAATACACATACATCGTACAATTAACTTACCACTCAGCAACAGCCCAAATGCCGACAAGATACCAAAGATACCACGCTCTGACAAAGGATGTTTGCGGGTTCCCTGACCTTCCCCACTCACAAGACTAGTACAAAGTTACAGTTGCGGTTGTGGTCTCCTCTTCGGCACGAAGCTGGTGAGTGCTCTCAGCGGTCTGAAGTTGGAAGGAGCGTTCGGGGATTTATACCCAGTCAGGTAGCGTCCCAAGACGCTCACCGAGTGTACATTAGTTATCCTAATAGCCACCCCCGTCGACTCCACGTCAAATACTATTGAAACAGCTCTACCCCCCAAGCAATTCCCAGGTGATCTGATCGACAAGTACGGCGGTCAAGTAAACACTACCCTTTTCGGGTGTCAAAGCGCTTCAGTTGCCTCGGCTACTTTCCCCCTCTGGCCTACAATAACTCTGTCTCCCCGCCGTTAGCTATCTTCCCACGCTAGCTATACCATGCCTGTCTGTCGCCCTGTTACACTATCCATAAATCCATATTATTTATCATCAAGTTTTAAGCATGATAAGCAACACACTATTTGAGTAGAGATGGAAAAACAGAAACGTTACTTGCCTTGATCTCTGGCGAACATGCGTATTCGATCTACCAAATATGAGTGATTTCTAAACGTGAGTGTCCAGCGCCCAATACTCTCAAAATCGTCAGTATGAGCACAAGGGAGAGCCTTGGACCATTCGTGACCAACTAAGCCATCTACTGCAGATTTTGCAAAGCCAACTAGTGTGGGCTGAGAAGTATACAGCGAGGACATCTCAGTGGGCTGTTTGAGAGCGACATTCCGGCCTTGAATTGAGAAATAAATGGAGAGGCGTGAGGTGATGGGTTTTAGTTTCAGTTTGGGTTTAACGGCACGTCGGCACAGTTACGACCACGATGCGCCCATTGCAGTTTTTTGGATATTCGATCGAATTTATGTTTGAGTTTGAGTTCTACGCGCCTAGGCATGTGGATCATTTTGCACCCTTCACGATCTATTTTGGTGACGTTCTTTAATTACGTTTCGTATTCAGAGCTTTTAAGTTTAACACAGAATTAAATACTTTCGTATAACTTTACCACATTGATAACGTTCTCAAAACTTTTTTTTATGGACCTGAAAAAAATTTTGTAAATGAATACAAATGTGTTCAAATCAAGCTATCGGTCTTAGCCTCTCTTAGAAGGGACAGGGTTCGTTGTGGACCCAGATTAGATTAATCATTATTCCATGGATAGGCAAGCATAGTGCCTATTTCGGGTACGCATGAAGTCTACATACAATCTATATTGTACTAATAGTTCGAGTGAGGAGACAGGTTTGATTCGTACTGAAGAGAGAGTTTGTCTCTTGTGTCGGACATTGACGGTTCATTTGCTTCCAAAGACAAACTTTTAACTGGAGAAGTGCGGAAAGCACCCAGAGTAAGACCTAGCCCTTGATGACGTACGTGGTCTAGCAATTTTTCAGGCATGACGGTTTAGCTGATTCGTAGAAATGCAACCATAGTCTAGTCTGGATCTGATCAGGGAGCTATAGAGATGAAGCATGGAGACTCAATCCGCATCCCACTCAGTCCCCGATAGAGTCTTTAGGATGTTAAGAGCTTTTTGACAGGAGAGTTTAAGATATTTTACATGAGGGACAAACGTTTTTATTAATTTGTTGGTTTTTTTTTGCTTTTGGTGTTGCCCTTCACAGCAAAATGGTTTGAGTAATTGAATTCATTTTAATATTGAATAGGGTGGGACTTGAATAGAGCTCGTGGTTTTTTTTTGGGGGGGGGGGCGGGGGGGGGGGTACTGCTCTTGATCAGAGATCGTGAAGTTCACCTTCACCTGGAGGGAACGGCCACTAAGGAAATTCCGGGCAAAGACTGGTAGGTTGTCCCTTAGTCCAAGTCCATAACAATATCTGGGTATAATGTGCTTCCAGGCCGAGCCGAAGGATAGGTCCAGGTAAAAAAAATAAAAAAATTCGACTGCATTCCTGGTTATAAGCGAAGGTTTCTCGCATGAAGGTCTCTAGACAGACGAAATGGTCCGTCGAAGATCGTTCTGTACGGAAACCACATTCAAATGTGTAGAGGGACAGGCTGCTTTCTAATGTCCAATAGAAACATTTGGTCACTATTCGCTCCAGCAGCTTACATAGCCAGCTGGTGAGCGCTATAGGACGATAATTATTGGGGTCCGAATGGACTTTACCGGGTTTTAGGATGGGGACAGTGTTAAATTTCCTCCTCCTTGGAAGATTAAATGCTTGTAGTGTTTTATATTTTCTATATGTAGTCAGGTCGGCATAGCTGCTATTGCATGACAGTGTGCAATACTACCTGATACTGTCCGCACTGCCTTGTGTGAGACTCGGGAGTGTCAAAGGCTGGGGGAGAAAACCCTGATAAAAAACCGCACTGCCTTGTGTGTGACTCGGGAGAGTTAAAGGCTAGGGAGTAAACCCAAACAACATCCGGTGGGAGGGACCCCAAGGCAGTTGGTGGGGAGGTCTGCTCCAATCCATCCTCTGACATCCCCTGCAGCTCTATGCGATTCCAAACGTATTGGCTATGCCTTTCCCTTGGATTAAATCTGTGGAGAAGAGAGGGGGTCTGTGCAAAATGGGCTAGGCACAGGTTCCATACTTTTTGCCCAGGCTAATGTAGCATACAGAGGGAGAACACTGCCAACCAGGGCAAATACAGTGTACAAAACCCATGCCCAAAAAAGCTCTCACAGCTCTATGTCAACACGGAGATGTCACTCTTTCATGGGTAATGCTCTCACAGCTCTATGTCAACACGGAGATGTCACTCTGTCATGGGTAATGCCATGAAAACAACAAGGGGAGGGGCAGTTACAGGTTTTAAGTTTTCCCAAATTGGCGAAGGGGAAGGCGCCAGGGGCCTCTTCTATCGGTGGGAGTGACTATTTAGTTACACTGGTCAGCTACCGCCCGCCTTAAGCTGAGCAGCCCTCAGCCAGTTGGGTGCCGACCCGCCACATCTGCCTGCCTCATTGGGTACATGGGGATAGATCAAAAATTGAAAAGTTGATGTAAATGATGTACCTCGCTCAAAACGAAAAAACCAAATTAAAATTAGCACTTGGAACGTGGGGACCATGTGCCCTGGACTTGACCAAAACATCGATATGACAAAGAACGACTCATTAAGAAAAACTGCAATAATAGACAAAGAATTGCTTAGGCTGAAAGTGGACATCGCAGCTTTACAAGAAACCAGACTGGCAGATACTGGTACACTCAAAGAGCAACACTACACATTTTTTTGGGAAAGGACTTGACTCGGACCAACCTTGTCGTCATGATGTTGGCTTTGCCATCAACAATCGCCTGCTCAGTTCCATCAACACACCCACTGGAAAGTCTGAAAGACTCATTTCCCTAAGATTACGCACAAAAAACTGGTCACGCCAACATAATCTGTGTTTACGCACCAACGCTTATGTCATCAGCAGACGATAAGGACCAGTTCTACAACATGCTAAACAAAATGTATGCCACCATTCCGAAAAACGAATCAGTAGTTCTCTTAGGAGACTTCAACGCAAGAGTTGGCGCGGACCATCAGTCTTGGCCTGTTTGCCCAGGACACCACGGCATAGGGAAAATTAACGAAAATGGACAGCGTCTCCTGGAATTCTGTTCACAAAATGACTTGTGCATTACCAACACCTTCTTCAAATTGAATGACTCAAAGAAAGTTACGTGGCAACACCCAAGATCAGGACATTGGCATCAATTGGACTTGATTATCACCAGAAGGAAAGATCTGAACACGGTTAAATCAACAAGGAGCTTCCACAGCGCTGACTGCGATACAGACCACGCCCTTGTGATCAGCAAAATGCAAACAAAGCCAAGGAGAATATTTAGGAGCATCACGAAACGACAACCCAAATTAAACATTACAAAAGCAAAACAAGAAGACTGTAAGAACGCTTTCACAAGAGAATTTAGTAACATCCCGGTAAATGATATGGAATCACCAAGCGTGGATGAAACATGGAACACAATTAAGACCAACATATATAACAGTGCCTCAACAGCTTATGGTACAAAGCCATCTTTCAGACATGATTGGGTTGAAGAAAACTCCACCACACTTCTTCCCCTGTTAGAAGAAAAAAGGAAAATGATGCTTGAATACAAGAAAGATCGCTCGCAAAGCAACAAAGACAAATTCAAACACATCAAGGCAAAGGTTCAAAGTGAGACAAGAAAATGCGCCAATGAGTACTGGACCAACTTATGCTCTGAAATTCAATCGGCCTCTGACGCAGGAGACTCCAGAAACATGTATGAAATGATTAAAGTTGCACTAGGACCAACCATTTCAAAAAGTGCCCCCATCAAGACAGAAAACGGCCAAGAACTTACCGACAAGAAGGAACAACTGGAGAGATGGGTCGAACATTATTCCAAACTATATGTAAACGAAAAGCCAGCAAATCAAGGCTTAGAAGAAGCGGTTCCAAAGCTACCTGAAATGACGGATCTGGATGTGGAACCAACAATGAAAGAACTCTCTGAAGCCATCCAGGATATGAAAAATGGAAAAGCTTGTGGAGAGGATAACATTCCAGCTGAAGTCCTCAAAGAAAACCTTGAAACACTATTACCACACCTATACCACCTACTAATCGTGTGCTGGAAAACTGGAACAATTCCATCCGATATGAAAAATGCAAAAATTGTAACTCTTTACAAGAATAAAGGAGACAAAGGGGATTGTAACAATTACCGCGGCATATCATTGATGAGTATTACAGGGAAAGCGTTCGCCAAAATCAGACTCAAACGATTACACAGGCTCGCTGAAAGAATCTTACCAGAATCCCAATGCGGATTCAGAGCAGAACGATCAACTGCAGACATGATATTTACAGTCCGTCAACTACAGGAAAAATGCGGAGAACAAGGAAAACCACTGTACATGGCTTTCATAGATCTGACAAAAGCCTTCGACACCGTAAGCAGACCATCGCTTTACATTGTACTGAAGTCCATTGGATGTCCACCACAGCTATTGAAGCTGATCATCTCCTTTCATGACGACATGAGTGCATGCGTCCAGTTTGACGGAAACATCTCAGGTAAATTTGCAGTGAAGACCGGAGTAAAACAAGGATGTGTACTGGCACCAACTCTATTTGGAATTTACTTTGCAGCACTCCTACAGTTCGCCTTTCAAGACTCCACAGATGGTATTTTCATCCGAACAAGATCAGATGGGTCTCTGTTCAACTTGGCCAGGTTAAAAGCAAAAACAAAGACTCGAGAAATCATGCTGCGTGAAATCCTCTTTGCAGACGATGCTGCAGTAGTAGCCCAAAACAACGAACAACTGCAAAATATGATGGACTTATTGTCAAATGCATGCGACCTCTTTTCCTTGACAATTAGTGTTAAAAAGACAGAGGTAATCGGACAAGGTACACTATCTCCTCCCGACATTTCATTGAACGGCAACAAGATCAACTCAGTTGAAAAGTTTACCTATCTTGGCTCCACAGTAACAGCATCACTATCCCTGGATGAAGAACTAAACGCCAGAATTGGGAAAGCAGCTACAACTTTTGGCAGGTTATCTCAGAGAGCTTGGAACAACAAAAAGCTGACACTCAAGACCAAAATTCTTATTTATCAAGCTTGTGTCATCAGTACCTTGTTGTATAACTGCGAAACGTGGACCACCTATACAAGACACGAAAAAAGATTAAACAGCTTCCATCTTCGCTGCCTGCGGAAAATCATGGACATCAGATGGCAGGACAAAATCACCAAAAAACGAAGTTCTCAAACGAGCAAAGCTCACATCCATTCAAGCAACACTGAGAACAAGACGACTCAGGTGGATAGGACATGTCAAAAGAATGGATGATAGTAGAATCCCAAAGCAGATACTGTATGGTGAGCTAAAAGAGGGAAAACGTCAAAGAGGTAGACCAAAACTACGTTTCAAAGATATCTGCAGGACCACACTGAAAGATTTTGGGATCGATGAAAAATCATGGGGAAATGTGGCAGAAGATCGAACGACCTGGAAGGGAACCGTTAGGAAAGGTGCTGCCAAATTTGAAAAAAATCAAAGAGAAATTAGGGAAGAAAAAAGACAGAAAAGGAAGGAAAAGACAAATGAAGTCACAAACGAAGGCGAGTATATGTGCTCACTCTGTGACCGAAGATGTAAATCGAATATCGGACGGATTAGTCATGAGAGGAGCTGCTCTCGGCATCTGTCTTGAAGTCAGAAAATGTTGCAAAGACCGTCTGCAAAGACGAAAAGGGTCGTATATATATGTATCTGGTGGGGACTTGGTGCTTTGTGACTAGCCTCACTCAGAGGCTAAATTGCGTCAGTTGTAAATGTATCCTTGTAGGGGAGGGAATCTGTGATTGAGAAATCAAGGGCGTTTTTTATGCTTTGGTTTTGAAATTTTGGAAGGGGGTGGAGGGGGCGAGTAATGATCGCTGGAAGAGATGCAACGATGAAGATAATTTGTAGCCGAGCCTTGAATTTTCTTCATAATTTTTCAAATTTTTCAAATTGTTGGCTGTTGATCTTTGATATGAAGTGTCTCCACGAGTCTCTCTTTCTTTCTCTGATCGTCCTACGGCATTTCGCTCTCTCTTGTATGAATTTCGTCTGGCTCTGGGTGTTAAGGTTTGCTTTTCAAGTTGCAGAAGACTTTCCCGGGCCCAATGGCTCGTTTGCAGTCTTCCGTGAACCATGGTTTATCTTTAATTAGAGCTGCCGAGGTCTTGGGGATACAAGCCTGAGCACCTTCCAAGAGAAGCTCCTTGAACTGTTCGTCTGTATTTTCAGTGGTGGGAATAATTAACTGAGTGCACTTACGGTGGATCTCTGTCTAATCAGCAAGGGCAAGGTTCCACCCAGTCGGCAGGACTGTTGGCCGTGGTTGATCAATGCTGAGACAAATTGGAAAGTGGTCTGATCCTTGGAGAACATTCAGAGCAAACCAGGAGTAATCTAAAGAGAATGTTTTGTGGACTATTTTGAGAACTATGTTTATGAGCATGCCTGCAGATTGGTGTAGGTAAGTTGGGGTTCAGTCATTAAGTCTCCAAGAAAAGCTTCTCCACAATCCACTACGAGGATTGGTTGAAGAGCTGTGTCACGAGCGAGTGAGCGAGGGTCAATAAGTGCGGGGAAGGGGACTTGAAGCGTGCGTGTTGTGAGTGAGTTGAGGCTTAGACGAGGCAAGATCTGAGTAGTCAGATCACTGCAAGCCGAAAAGTCCAAGAGGACAGATGTGAAGAGAGCAGTCGGGAGTTGTTGTGTATTCCAGTGATGACTGGTAGGTTGAACTATGAGGATTGATAATTATGATGATTGATGTAATATATTCTCCTATGACCATGATGTAAATAAGTTATATGTGAGGAATGTGAAAGTCAGTGATTACTGCGTATAGAGATGTGCGCAATGAGCGATAGATGTAAGTTAGGATCATGGATTCGTAGCGAGTCTGAGTACTGTGTAATACGGTGGAGGTGTGATACCGTAGAGAAGTGCAGATGTGTGGTGAGTGAAATGTGGACTATTGTGTGTACGCTTGATGGTTCGTAATGAGTGGTGACGTGGATAGTAATTGTATGGTGTTATAGAGATGTAATGTTATTCTTATAGGTGTCGGGGTCGGGCAGTGAAGCAACCCGTGGTGGAGAGACTAGTGCAGGGGATAGGCCAGCATAGTGAGATGCATGGGTTGGGCAGAAGCCTGAGTGAAGCTGTCGCGCAGGACAGCGAGGACACATTAGTCGTGGCAGTCTGGCCACAGTCAGGGACGTTATGAATTGAGATATTAATGTGATATTAAGATATTAATGTGATAGTAAGATATTGATGTGAATTGAGATATTGAGGTGAGATTAAGATATTGGGGTTAGGTTGAGCAGGAGCCAGTAAGATAGGCCGCAAGTAGTACATACCTTGATGTGAGGCTGAGGCCGGAGCGTATTTAGAAAAGTACTATTGGGTTGTGGACCCGGAGAAAGAATGAATGTTGGGAATAGTGACCATTGGATGGTATTTGAATTGAATAATGTAACGTATGTAATTGCACGTATATCTTTATCTTTATGTATAATAAATGTGTGAGTCTGTTTGGTTGTTCTGTTAAGTGTTATACTTGTTCGTTCGTGATTGTTGTCCTGTCATAATCAGTACATCTCCCAGTCTGGGATTTGTTACAAGCTGCCCCAGATGGGACTGTGTGCCTTGAATTCCCCCGTAGGGATGTAAGTGGGAGGACGTTTGTAGAGTCTGTGGGCTACCCCCACCCCCGCGCTGTTATTCGTGGAGACATAGGCCGAGCTTGGCTCTTCTTGTCTACATCTTCCCCACCCCCATCCACCTTTTATTGATCGCCCGCACGCGGCAAC
Organism: Onchidella celtica; assembly: GCA_963931925.1. NCBI lineage: Eukaryota > Metazoa > Mollusca > Gastropoda > Systellommatophora > Onchidiidae > Onchidella > Onchidella celtica. The sequence continues at coordinate 4,373,094 of OZ007584.1, read as the reverse complement.
CCTTCTTGTCGGGAATTCTTTCCCCCCTTTTTTTTTGTGGTTGATACTTGGCGGTGTGTTGTCCTAGGTCTTACCTGTAGTTATAGTTATAGTACATTCCACAATGTTTCGGAAATAGTTGTTAACGCCAGCTCGCCCGTGAATTGGTGTCACCCGATGATGTGTTGCTATGTGATTGGATATTTTGTGGATATACCGAACGTACTAGTTCGGCCTCGGACTCTGGAGTTTTCTTTGAGAATGTGTGTAAATAAGAGCCAGGCAAGTGTGAATGGTGGTGAGTGTTCAGCATTTGTGTGTTCCTAGTGTGGGTTCGGCTATTCATTTGTATGGACATTATTCATCAATTCATCGTAGAGTTATCAAAATTTAGTATTCAAGGTTCGACGGATGCCGTTTTTTGGTGTTTTTTTTGTTGTTTTTTTTTGGTTGATTAGCAACAGTTGTAACCCTTTCGTTTTTGTTTTTAAAGGGCATCAGTTTATATCACCTAACTGTTCCTATTCACAACGTGCTGTAAATTTCCTCAACTACTAAAACGTTGTTGAATTAGATGTGCAAGGTCAGTTTTAGAGATGGGAAGGGATGGCGGAAGATATATGGAGCACAGAGTTAGAGGTTTACCAGCTGTGAACCTTAAAGCCACAGCCTGAAAGTTAGTATTTAACTGAATCAGTGCTAGGCTATCGTGTTTCTGATTGTGAATGGGGTATTGTGTTACAGTTTTGTTTCTTGACCTCAGACTGCAGCATGCTGATGTCAGGCCATCAATAGTTGCAGTTCTGGTGATTTAGCCGAGAGGCCTCTGCAGTTCCACTGAAGAAATATATACTATTTGTACCTCTCATATTCTATTGGATTTAGGTTTTGATGTGGGTGTTACCCCTACCCTGAAGCCTACAGATTTTATTTTTTGGGGGACGGGAGGTTTGTCCGTCGAAGAGGAGAGCGTTGGATGTTGGGGGAATTGGGGGTGAAGAGAGGGATGGATCCATGGATACATTCACGTCTCTCAATTTAGCCAGAATTGAATTTGCTCGTGGCTCCTGACGCTGGGGAGCTACTTGTGGCGTAACAACACGTTTTCTCTTTTGGTCTTTGATTTTTCTTTCACAGTTTTCTTTAGTGACACTACAGATTTGACATCGGATTAGTGGTTGAGGCAGTTCTGCTGCTATTCCTCTTTTTGTCTGTGGACAATTGTGCTGCTGGTTTCTTCAGTGCTGAAGATTTCCCAACCACAGTGGCGTACGTCATTGGCATTGGTGTCTTTGGTTTCAAAGCCATAACTGCTCCTCTCGCTTGGGGCGTTTTCGTCGTTGTACTTACTAGCTGAGTTACCCTGCCCTGCCAGGGAGAAATATCTTTACTAATGATCTAGATCTAGGACACAAAGTAAAGTTCCTTCCACAGACAAAGAAATACAACGACAGAATCAGTATCGACTCGGATTCCGCGACAACTCTGGAGTTTGTTTACATTTTTCGCTAACGTTCACAGGCGATCCATATTTTTGTTAATCCACAGTTGTTTCCTTCAGCGAATGAACGACGAGGGAAACTGCGACACGGTACTAAAAAATAGATCATAATAGCGTGTCCCTGTTCTAAAAGCATGAAGTCGGAAGTGTTTGTTGCGACTTTTAGGTGTGAATTATGCAAAATGAACAAATTATCCAGAGTTTGCAGCATTTTTACATCATACCCTTACATCACAATAAGTCGAGTTATAACCGATGAGAATGCTCCCACAAAGGCCCTTCGAGCTCAGAACTTTTACCCCTATCTTCTTTATTGTATGATGGACAGATTTTCTTCCATCCATTTCATGCAGCTATTTGTCGAAGGCGGGGTGGTTGCCTGGACAGTTTGGACCCTTCGGCTCGGCTGTACAAGGTTTGTCCTCTGAATGGTCCCTGCTGCCGTAGCGAGTGCAATCTGCTCATTTCTTGCAGTCCGACTTTTCGTGTACATATTGCTGGCACTTAAATCATCGCATAGTGTTTCGAATTGATGGTGAGACCGTAATCCGTATTTAATCCACTTTTAGAGGAGCTGGAGGTTTAATTGTATCGAACATGAGGATGACGGCATCAGCTCATCTCCTTGTCGAATTTTGATTCGCCTCGCATGTGTGACAACTGGAAATTTCTTGACAACGTCCTCTTCACTCTCCTCGTCCAACTCACTGGTGCGGATGACCCCACGAGCAGGGACGAGGCTTCCTCAAAATCAAATATCAGGGATTACCCTTCGAATATTAATTCCAGAATTACAACGCTTTCCAGATCGAGCCCAACTCCAAGATCATTTAGTCGGCTCAGGATGCAATTCTACATCGCTGTTTGCGTTTGTTACTTTAGTCCAACACCCCTCATCGAAAAGCATCTTTATAGGGACCTACACTTTATGAGCTGGTCCATAATCAGTGATTAGCAAAGACAAAGAAAACTTGACTACATCCAGAAGCTATCTTGAGCATAGGCTGTTTTCGTCGACGCGGCCCCGTAGACAGCCGAATAGTGGGGATAAAAAAAAAAAGGATTGTAATTAAAGTTTGACATGATTTTACATATGCATGTTTTTGACTATGCGGTCGTTTTCATCCTAATCGAAAGGGAGAGAGTAGAGTGAAAGAGTTTGTGTGGATTTTTTTTTTTGTTTGTTTGTGGTAATTTAAGAATAATTTACTCTATGCACAGCATGAGCTATCAAAGCATAATAATATAGTCTAGATCTAGATATAACTGTGATCAAAATCAGTCGAACGTAAACAAAACATCACAAGGCGTGATAGGTCGAGCGAACCTATACCGCAGCGGCAGACAGCCATTTTTCCGAAATCGCTCCACATCGTTGTTTCTGCCATTTAATGTTAATGTGTCCGTTTCGAGAAAATTTACAATATGGTAGAATAACAAAATCGCTGGCTATGAATGTGACGATGAAAGTTTTTCCGTTTAAATTATGTTTTAAAAAATGGATGAAAAATCTTCATTTATAAGTCTGTAACAGACTTGTTAGTATGAATAAATGATATTTTCAGATGAGTTTGGCTTGTAAATTGCGGCATTCCTGTCCTGTTAACAAGAATAGTCGGCTATTTAGTTTTTGCAATGCCTAATACCCGTTTCATTGTTTTAGTCACTGCATTTATAATTATGTAAATATGATGTAGCGATATGTCCTATTATAAGGACTGTATTAGCTTAAATTCTGATTACCCTCTGCAGAGGGCCACGCTTCGCCCCTGCCCACGAGAGCAGTTCACAGGTCACACCTCACGGTCAACGGGGCGCCCACGCTGTGGCGACGTACAAGGTGGTTCTGCTCTTTGCTAGGCCGGGAACAAACACGACGTGAAAGAAAAGAACGGAAACAAGCGGGTCAGAGGTCAAAGTAAGGGAGACAACAGCTATCACCCACAAACCGCCACATCTCGGCGGGACAGTCGACTATTTGGTGGGCATTTACCACTCTGCAGGTGTACGAAGCGCCTGCTGAAGCCTCCTGGAACCGGTGGGGCCTTTAACGCGACATGCATGTTTTTTTAAGGGGCGCGTAAATAGTTTCATTGCTATTGATTGGTTGTCAAGTTATATGAATTATTTTTTATTATTAAATTACAATTGCAATTAATTAAAGAATAGCCATTAGCATTTCACAAAGACCATTTAGAAAAGGCCTCTATGCTATAATTTACTATGTAATATTTTTATTTGTACACTTTTTTTTTTAAAACTAGCTGAGGTTTCCGGCGTTACAAGAGATAAACATCTCTCTTCCTCTCTCTGTCCCTCCCCCATTCTCCCTCTCTCTAAAATACAGTCTCCCAAGTGCAAGAGTGTGCTATGTTCGTTCTTGCTGTAAAAAAAACAAAAAAAAAACACCAGACGTCTTATCAGCGTTATGACCTGTGTATCAATTATTGTCACCCGTATAGAAATTTTGAAAAGTATACTTTCAGAGGTTTATTCACTAGCTGGTGTCAAGCATCGGTAAGCGCTGAGATATTATTGTATACTATTGGTGTTTTTCAAAGTTCTCTGTATTTCTAAGAGTCACTCCTGGTTTCAAAGAAAATGACAAAGCTAACTCGCACTTTAAAATTATGAAAGTCAAGATGTTCTCACCTCCACTAACGTATAAAGAACAAAGTTTGGGGATGCCGGGGCCACTCAGTGTAATTTTTTCAATCGCCATCCTTGTAAAACAGTGATATTCCAGAGTGCTTGTATCCACAAACCGGATGGCTTTTTCATCACACGTTTTCTGCTTCTCAAATTCAATGCTTATGACATCGAGCTTGTCTGAGGAGACTAAAGTGGAAACAAAACGATGTTCAGTAAGACTGCATAAAATCGTAGACACACGCGTGGGAGTGGTACAAAAATGCACGGCAAATGCAAAATCAATAAGAAGAGCTAGGCTGATTTGATCATACATTCTTTGCCTATATTTAATCAGAATCGTGCGGTGTTAACTGAAAACTTAGGCATAATTCATAGTAACTGTCATGTTCATTCAGAAAGTATTGTGTATAATGATGCTGCGATTTTAATAGCGGGCTTGATAAGTCAAATATTTTGGGTACAATCGTTTTAAAAAATGATACAAGCATAAAACTTGGCTTAAATGTTGTCCTTAGAGGTTATTTTAAGAAAAAAATATTGTTTTCGAACATTTTTCAATACGGCTCACTAAAATTCGAGATGGCGGACACATATTGGAAATGGGCTATCTAACACATGCTGTATGTAAAATTAACTGTCTGAAATGCAATTTACATCTGGAAATATGTAACTGTTATGTTAGAAAAAATTAAATCTTCAATATTAAATGTTTTGATGATAAACAAAAGCTCAAGATGGCTGGCAAATTTACGGTGGCCACAGTTGTGATTGTTTTTGCGTGTAGAAAAATGGCGAGAAAATTTACTATTTTATAATGCAGAAATATCAGACATTTGCACTCCTTTATCAGTTAGTGAAGAAAAATAATTTTGCAGTCGTTGGGAGTGGTTGAGAGCAGAAGCGAAAACAAAAAATTGCGGGAAAAGCTTGAAGCAAGAGTGTGCACTTTTGGTTGATCTTTTTACCTTCTCCTTATGTACCAAACCCGTCATTTCGACTTGGGCGAATTTTTCAAATACAGCCATCCTCTACATCCATTAACAGCAATTGAAAACTGTATAGAACCGCAGAAACCAGACATTATCAGCATATGTGCAGAGCTCAGTGAAAAAATTATGTCCAATCACAAACTCATGCAATGATTATAGATGGCCCAGCTTGTGTTCGTTAGTCCATTCAGTAAAAATAGCGTTTCAGGAGTATTCATAAATCATTTTGTCCGAAAAACAAAAAAAGTTACATTCCTGGTTAGATACATGTATTTGTCAATAAAATGTTTGATCAAAATAAACCTGACAGTCTGAAGGCCGATGCAAGAAACCGTGAGGGGGTTAGAGTAGACGTAAAGTGATGCCCAACGATAAAGGTACCGAAGAGCTGGTCCATAATAATTCACAAAACAATGACAACAAATCAAAATCATTTCCTCTGCTGGGTAATAGTATATATATTATACAAACTAACAGTACATATAACATACAAAACAGCCTACCACATGATAGCCAGGCAGACTACCCGCTGCACGTATGAAAAGACCGATTAAAGAATATTCCTGCACCTGAAGCCTGTTATTGAACGCGTCTGTTTTACAACTGCCTGTATTTTTTCAAATCCCAAAGACATAATAACTACTGCTGTGCCATTTTGTACCGGCTTAAACTCCGCCGACTGCAGCAACTTTGAGTGTCCTTTGACAAATCAAGGAAAAGTCGATAGATATCTACACATAATCAAGCAAGAAGTCTTGTAGCATCAAAATGCAAAGGATTTTTCATTCTTTCCCTAAGTGGTTGTGGTGCTGCGTCAGCCTTCTTTCTTCAGATATGGAAAGGCATGGATCCTTCTTTCCAGACACGTCAGAAATCTTTGCCAAACTGAGCAGATTGCCAGTGAGTTTTGGTAATATTGGCATTTGCATGACAAAGAGATTGTAGAGAGACCACCCAGTTTACAAATGTTGATATGGCCATATACATTATCTCACTCAGTTCAACTTTTTACCACCAACAGCAGCAGCCCTGACACATAATATTCACAGAGTACCTTACCCAGGGGGTATTATGTGCAGTCAAGATCTTGACCAGAGCCTGTAACTATCCTGGCCAGACCTTGCAGCAGGACTTCTAAATAAGCTTGAAACCTTGGTCAAAAACACGTGCAGGACATCAGGACTCTCATCACGAGGATTAACTGTACTCACTGAAGAAGTGATGAACATCCTGGATGGAGGAATTCCCCATAGTACAGATCAGATCCACATGCAACAAGTACGAAGACCTCTGGAACCCTGTGACTGTGTTTTCAGTAAGGAACTTGCACTAAGTTGCAAGCAAAATAATTAGTACCGTCATCACTGATGTGCTGGTTGTTCACATTTCCACCGTTTCATCAATGAGCAAACGTGGAGCGAGTTCCTAATTACGAGAATCAAGTCTATAGAGAGGTTATCAATTTTTCTTGGTGGCGCTTTTATGCCATAACAACGTGTACATAGAAATTTATAGTCAGTATTTGGCTCACGAGTACACGCTATATCTCTGGCCCGATCTTGAAATCGCACTAATTTATTCTTGTAACAGCTGATGACATCTCGGTTTTGCCAAATATTCTGTGTTTATGTGGGTTGGGAAAAAGAGAGGGTGGGGGGAGGGGGTGCAGAAATGTTCATTTTTCACTATTGGAGAAGAGAGGTAAAATTACAATATTTCAATTATTTAGAACTTTATAATTAAAATGTATTTATGATACGGAATACACTTCAACTAAAACAGTTAACCCCCTCCCCTAGTAACATGGCCAAATCTGTGGAGTTTTAGACTATGGCCAGTGATACAATGATCACTTTTCCTGCTAGAGCCAATTTTCTTATTTATTGAGGTGGTTTCACTGAAAAAAAATATGACCAAAATGCCATACCACAGACTGTCGTTATGGTGCATGGCATTCTCTGCCTGAGAGACGCTTCTCGAGAAAATCAAGATCAAGCCCTTGCCTGGAACCTAGGTAATACAGCCTTTAACTGCAAGCAAATGAATTGGCCAGTCATCTTCTCTCTCAGTCCGTACAAACGCCATCATGTTAAACGCAGTCTCAATCAGGCAATTTACCCACAGTTGATATCCTTTTTTTTTATCACTTCGAACATGGCTGAGGTCTGCCATCGTGTGCACTCTGGTCGAAATGGTAAGTGTTGATCTAAAAAAAAACAAAAAACCTGAACGACTAATTCCAGTACTAATTTCAATATTATATATTACAAGCATAATCACCCGTTCAATGAACGGAAAGAAAAAAAATGATAATACATGAATAAAAATAATGTGACCTATATGAATTAAAATGGTAATCCCAATAGATTGATAAAATCTTTGGAGAATAGTCCATTACAAAACTTCCGGGTATACAATGTTTGTAGATTGGTTATCAGGTGCTAAGATAACTGTCGAATTTCTGTTTCCTGTCCATGAAAGAGCAACATACATCATTCCATGCGTGAAAACAGGGTGGTGTAAATCCCTAGAGTCTTTAAGATTCTGGTATGAATAAGCCCTTATCCTTGGTTGCTCTCTTCTTATAAACTGCAGTCTCTCCGACTCAATCTTGTCATTGGCATCGACCATGAATTTCGGAAAAAGCCGACGCGCTTGAAGAATATACTGTAATTTCCATGCCGGGTGAAAAAGTGAAAGCAACAGAACTGATACTGTGTCAGTTTGTAATTAAATTTTAATTGCAGATCCCAGCGATCTGTTCCTTTAGGGAAAAAGTATTGGGTACTGAAGAGCATCATTCATAGGCTCGGTGTAACTCACAGATCCTCAGCACATTATTATCTCTCTGGTGTAAGACAATATCACGATGTCCAACAGGATTATTGGGCATCAAAAGAGCAATTTCTGGAGCTTCCTGTGCATCGTATCGCCTACTGTGTTCCTTAGCAGGACGTGCATCCTGTCTAACAACAATTTTCAAATTTGGGAAATGACTACGCCTATCAAACTTTATTAATATTATGTTGACTTTAGTTCACGAAGATACTTATTATGATCGTGCAACACTGTTTGAACCAATAAAACTACAGCTTCACACAAAGGACTGTCCAAAACAGACATTCGTCTACGAAGTTGATCCATCTCAGAATCCATGAAATAAATTTGCAAAAACTGAGGTGGCTCCTGTGTCAAAGGCTCCAATGGTCCCACCAAGTGACATACTTGACCCTTAGGATTCCATCCATCCACACGAATCATCTTACATCGAAACGAAGTCATTTGAAAGGCACCATTGTAATGTCTGATATACTATAAGAAAATTGTCGATTCTTCAGAATCACCAGAATATTTTAATCGCTTGAATTCCGGAGGTGGTTCGGGATACGGCTGCAATTTAATTTAACCGTTGTTGCAACACATTGCTGCTGTCTCTGTTAAGTAGCAAATTTGTCTGCATGTCAACGTGGGGATTGCACAGAAAGATTTCCTATGCCTGTGGTAACCAAAAACTTTCCGGAGAATAATCTAAGGCTTTAGTAAAATAGTGTGTAGTGCAGCTGGATATACAGGTGGTGCAAGGTCTGGCACAGGTAGATCTGCAGGCCGAGGAGGGGCAGGAATAGCAACATGCATGGGAGGACCTGCAGATGCATGTGATGCAGGCACAACCGGATCTTCATTCTCAAGGGTGGCATTACTCCTTAAGTGACGGAGTCGCTTAGCATTGGGAGTTAAACGACCCACCATGGACTTTCTTTTGAGAGGCATCTGATGAAAAAAAAAAAAGATCAAATAGTTGATGGAAATATGCAACGTTTTGAGTAGAAAATGAATTAGGCGGCCTCGATGTAAAATACATGCCCCCCCCCCCTCCTCCCCCGCAATTTCTATTTAGATGCAGAAATCAATGAAAAACTGTACAACTGGATCTAGATCTAGATTGAGAGTAACATCCAGATCTAGATCTAGTAGATCTGTCTTCGATCTGTCAGCATTGATTTATAACGGTATTCGTGATTCCCAACTACTCGCTGACCAAAATTTAAAGAAAAAAAAAAACACTCTAAAAAGCATTGACAATGGTGTTCTTGAATCGTATCTGATCAGCTTTTGGGAGATGTTCTCGACATGCCGAACTGTTCACGAATAACAGCTACTTCCAACGAATAAGTTATTGTCTTAAATTTCTGTCATTCCATTCTAGATCTAGAAGTATACAAAAAAAAAAAAAGTATAAAATGGGCTAATGAACCTGTGACTGTAGAATACTAAACAGTAGTAGAGTGATTTAGACCCAGAATCTAGATCTAAAAATGTAAGCTTTAAGCTGGCATTTGTAGATCTATGTCAAATTGAGAGACCTTTCTGGAGGCAGATCGAGTAAATCCAGCGAGATCTAGATGTAACTGTAGTGTAAGTAAGCTTATATAGAGCTCAAACACAGATAAGATCTCGATAATGTATTTGAAAGTCATGATGATGAAAAATCAGTGATGCTTACCTTAACCAAAACGTGCACTTCAAGCGAATATGTGCGTGCAATTGAATCCTTCACAACTGAAGTCAATGTCAAAGGTGGAGAATTTGTGGAGACTAGATCAAGATCTAGATGTGTAGTGCAGCTTGGCCAAAACATGTTCTTCGAGCCACCATGTGCGTGCGATGAGTTCTTTTGTTTCTCGGGGACCTCAGCATAGTGCTGTTGGCCTCAAACACCATGTGCGTGCAAATGAATCCTTCTCATTTGAATTGTTGTTGTGGAGATATTGAGCGATCTCGATGCCAGATCAGTTTCATGATACCATGATAGAATATGGGGCCGGATCGGTTTCAAACGATACTTCCTTTCAAACAGATGGTCGAAGCCATAGGAAAAGAAAAACTCGATCCTCGATACTTTTTATGACATGAACGAAAAACCTTGTGACCCTCATCGCTGCACTATACCACGAACAAAAGGCAACGATCAGATGGAACAATGAGAACTGTCCATATTTCAACATCGAGAAAGGAGTCAGACAGGGTTGCATACTTTCACCTCATCTTTTCAATATTTATACTGAGCAGATCATGAGAAACGCAGACATAGAAGATATGGGAATAAAGATCGGAGGCCGAAACATCACAAACCTTCGCTACGCTGATGACACAGCTCTTATATCAGATAACATCACCAGCATGAAAAGAGTGTTGCACAGAGTGGATAAAGCGGGCAAGACAGCAGGCCTAAACCTAAATGCTAAGAAAACGAAAGTCATGCATACTGGAACAGGGCACCATGAACACCAGGAGATACTAGTAAACAAAACAGCACTAGAAAAAGTGACTGATTTCAAATACCTAGGATCACATAAATCGCAAGATGGAAGCTGCTCAAAGGACATAAAAACAAGGATAGGAATGGCAAAACACAAAATGGTTCAACTAAACAACATTTGGAAGGATAGAGGCACACCAACGGACCTCAAAGTGAACATACTTAAGTGCTTGATCTGGCCAGTCCTACTATATGGTTGTGAAGCCTGGACACTCAAAAAGGCAGACATAACAAGATTGGAGGCAGCTGAAATGTGGCTTTACAGAAGGCTACTCAGAATAAGTTGGACAGAAAGGAGAACAAATACAAGCATCTTAGAACAGCTTGGCACCACCAGAAGAATAACACCTGAAATAAATAAAAGAAGACTTGCATACATCGGCCACGCGGCCCGAAACAAAAGCACGGCCCTTATGATATCAATCCTTCAAGGAAAGACAGAAACAAAGAGAAAACAAGGAAGACCACCCATTACATATCACGATAACATCAAGAAAGTCAGCCAGCTGGAAATAAGTGAACTAACCAGGAAAGCTAAGGACAGGATTGGCTGGAGGAGATTTTGTCGTGACATCCACTGTAGCAGCCAACATCGATGACGATGAAGCCGACAGGTGACAGGTGAACGATACTGCCAGGATCACGCCAAGATGGAGAATGAAAATTAGAACTGTTGACAGCACGATGAAACAATGCATTTTCTATAAATTCAAGAACAAAACCAATCAAAATAATAAAAATTTCCGTGCACCCTCCAGGGTATTTGAAATGTACATGCAAAATTTGGTTACTGTAGATGGCCTGATAAAAAAGCCTTTTGCGTTCAAAGGTGGAGAAAGTGCGTAATATATAATTAGATCATATTGTTGGTGGCCATCATGGATTTTGCCGCCATGTTGATTTTTTTTGTATTCGTGGCCAACACATTATTCTTAAACATTATCACACAGAGATTGTTCGTGCTAAGTTTCATGCTTCTATATTTTTTTTAACACTATAAAGAGTGTCACAAGATGTGTTCCCATAAACAAATCCGAAATTGCATTAATATCAGAATCAGTACTCAGTTTGGGGTTGAATTTAGTGTGCGCGTCACTTCGGCACCACTACGGTCACTTTGCGTCTTTCGCGGTCTTTTGGGTATTGTATTTACGTTTGGTGGTTTGGTTCTCTGAACTTAATCAACTGAAATTTCACAAACAGAAATAATGAGATTCATATCAGTATTATTACATTGGTAAACAAATCTTATGAAATAGAAGTCTGAAAATCTACATAGACTAGATGACAATCTAGGAATAAATCCTCATGTGCTCTCTCTCCCCCTCCTCTCTCTCTCTCACTCTCTCTCTCTCTCTCTCTCTCTCTCTCTCTCTCTCTTCTCTCTCTCTCTCTCTTCTCTCCTCTGTCTCTCTTCTCTCTCTCTCTCTCTCTTCTCTCTCTCTCTCTTCTCTCTCTCTCTCTCTTCTCTCTCTCTCTCTCTCTCTCTCTCTCTCTCTCGATGTAGTAATCTGCAGTCCTGCTTCAAAACTCATGTGCGCCAGGACACTGAGCACCAAGCTTGATATTATGGTTACTTTTTATGACATGCACGGTAGTATAATAGAATGGAGCCAAGATGGAGGATGAAAATGACAGCAAGATGAAACAACACATTTCGTAAACATTCAAGAACCAAACTAATTAAAATAATAAAAACTTCCGTGTACCCTCCGCGGTATTTGAAATGAACATGTAAAATTGGGTTAGTATAGTAAGTGGTCTAATAAAAAAGCCTTTCCCGTTCAAAAGTGTAGATTTTGTGAAATATATAATTATATAAAACGAAACAAACATGCAAAAATACAGATGTTAAGTAGCAATAAACATTGGTATTTTTTAAAAATACATGCTTGAAGTAAACAACTTTTAATTATAGCCATCATCAATTGCCACCTTCCTGCCAAATCTAAGGCCTGAAGAGCGTATATTATAATTTGGTCAGTGACTCATGCCAAATGTTGCAAGTTACTGAAATATATAATAGATTTAAGACTTTAATAAATCAAGTTGTAGACACTATCGTCTTTCAGAAAGGACTAGATGCCTTTTCAGTCCATGTAATTATTGTGTTTCAGTCTGAGTTTCGGTTTTTACCGCACGTCAGCGCGATAACGGCCACTTCATGCCTTTCACGGTCAATTTGAATTCTTTATTTAAGATAAGATAAGATAAGATAAGATAAATTTTATTCGTCCTTGTACAAGGAAATTTGTTTTGATCATTGAATACATAACAATACCGTTACAGAAACAGAAAGTATGATATAAAGCGCGCACACACACATATATACACACACACCAATAAATAAACAAAATTAACAGTGCACACAATTATGCTTCCCTAACTAAAACACATTGACCTGACACGCAGGACACAATTCAAGTGCACAGATTACGGTCAAGATGACGACATTATTGTAACATCCTAGTTGATGATGGAATAAACTATTTAAAGTAGCGCTCGGTTTTAGTTTTCTTTGACAACAGCCTTAAACTTCTTACAGATCTTATATATTCTTAGTTCAGGGGATGTTGGGGGTCATTTATAATAATATTAGCTTTTTTAATACAAGCACCAGTGTACAGCTCATCAAAATATGGCAGATCTCAGATACAAATTTTGGATGCTTTTTTAATTAAAATATTGATCTTATTTTTATCTTTTTGTAAGATGTTTCCTCCCCAACAGACAACTCCATACATCAAAACGCTCTGAATAGCCATGGTGTAAAATATTTTCAGAATGCTTTTGCTAACTTTTAAAGAGCAGAGCTTTCTGAGGAAATACATGCGCTGGTTGGCTTTCTTGTATACATTTATGTTACATGCGCATGCCAGTTAAGCAATGAATCAATAGTAATGCCAAGATATTTGGCCTCTGCGACAATTTCGACCTCTTCATTGTTGATAGTAAGAGGGCAAACAGGATCGTTGTTATTTTTCCTAAAGTCAAAAACAAGCTCTTTTGTTTTCTTACCATCCAGTACAAGATAGTTGTTATTACACCAACAATGAAAGGATTGTACAATGTTAGAATATTCGTGGCCAGAGTTAGATAAAAGACCTAAGATAGTGGAGTCGTCGGCAAATTTAAGAAGATAAACGTTATTGTGTGTTACAGTGAAATCGTTTGTATACAATGTGTACAAGACAAGTGACAGCACGCAGCCTTGAGGCGCTCCTGTGTTTGTTGTGAGTAATTTGGAAAATGTGTTGTTTATATCCACAAACTGGCTTCTCTATAACGGCCACTTTTCGCCCCTCATGGTCTATTTCGGTACATTTTCTTTACTTATACTTTGTATTCAGAGCTGTTAAGTTTAACATATAAATATATATGGCCTTTAGCGTCTTTACAGACGGTCTTAGCAGCTAGAATATTCACTTTCACTTAGACTGACAGCTTCTCTCGTGGCTTATTCTACCGATGTTTGACCCGAGAGTGCGATGGCAGTGATTGCAGGTCAGTCTTTTGGGTTCACTTTGGCGAGTGTTTTCATTCCGCCTCTGTCGTTTTGTCAGGTATGTTTCTTTTGCCTTGAAGTCTATTGCGAGCGTGCCACTGCGCAATTTTTGTCTCCATCTGCTTCGATCATTTGCAAGGTTCTCCCATTCATTGGGGTCGATGTTGAATGCTTTCATCGTGACCTTGCAAGTGTCTTTGAATCGCAGATGTGGCCTACCTCTGGGTCGGTTGCCAATAGCAAGTTCCCCGTAGAGAATTTGTCTGGGGATGCGATCATTTTCCATACGGTGGAGATGTCCAAGCCACCGCAGTCTTTTTTTGCCTAGGAGAGCCTGAGTTGATGGAATGTTGGCTCGGCTCAGAACTTCGATATTTGAGATCCTGTCTTGCCACTTGATCTTGAGAATTTTGCGTAGGCAGCGCAGGTGGAAGGAGTTGAGGGATCTTTCATGTTTGGAGTAGGTGGTCCATGTCTCTGAGCCATACAGCAGGGTGCTTAGGACGCAAGTTTGGTACACGAGTACCTTTGTTTTGATGGTCAGCTTGCTATTGTTCCACACCCTTTTTGAGAGTTTGCCAAAAGCTGTGGCCGCCTTTCCTATTCTGGCATTTATTTCAGTTGTTATGTCTGTGCTACCACTGATGGTTGAGCCTAGGTAGCAGAATTTTCCCACTTGCTCCAGAGGAGAGCCATTCAGCATGATTGGGTTGGGGTTTCTCAAGCCTTGTGTCAAAACTACAGTTTTTGAGACACTGATCTTTAGCATGAATTTGTCACAGGCTTTGGCAAGGCTATTGATGAGAGCCTGGAGCGTGGTTTCATCGTGGGCCACGATTGCAGCATCATCTGCGAAGAGGAGCTCTTGTAACATAATATGCTCTGTACGAGATTTTGCTTTTAGTCTGGCAACATTAAAAATGGAGCCGTCCACTCTGGTGTTAATAAGTACTCCACCTGAACATTGACCAAAGGCATTCTTGAGTAGGGCTGCAAAATATATACCAAATAAGGTAGGAGCAAGAACACATCCCTGCTTCACAACGCTGTTTACAGCAAATGAATTGGATGTGCAGCCCTCAAAGTTGACACATGCCCTCATGTCAGTGTGGAAGGATGCAATAAGTTTTAGCAATGTTGGTGGACAGCCTATGGATTTAAGGACTGCATACAGGCCAGATCGGCTTACGGTGTCGAAAGCCTTTGTTAGGTCCACAAAGCATGTTATAAGCGGCCTGTTTTGTTCTTTACATTTTTCTTGGATTTGCCGAAGTGCAAATATCATGTCAATAGTTGATCGTTTGCTTCGAAAGCCACATTGTGTTTCTGGTAAGACTTTTTCCGCCAGTTGTTGAAGGCGGCAGAGGATGACGCGAGCAAAAGCCTTTCCAGTAATGCTGAGGAGGGATATGCCTCGACAGTTGTTGCAGTCGCCTTTGTCTCCTTTGTTCTTGTAAAGTGTGACAATTTTGGCGTCTCTCATATCATGTGGTATCACGCCTTCTTTTCAACACTGCAGTAACAGATTATACAGGTGTGGTAATAGTGGGCCTTTTAGGTCTTTTAATACCTCTGCAGGAATGTTGTCACTTCCTGTGGCTTTTCCAGCAGACAGGTGGTCGATTGCATTGGAAAGCTCGACTAAGGAAGGTTCAGCGTCAAGTTCGGCCATTATTGGCAGTTTTTGGAGGTGTTCCTCAAAATCTGGTGGAATATTTTTCTCAGTTGAATACAACAGAGAGTAATGCTCTACCCACCTATTCAGTTGTTCATTTTTATCTGTGATGGGTTCACCATTTACAGACTTAAGTGGGGCGCTTTTGGTGATGATTGGCCCAAGAGCTACTTTTCATTTGCCTCTTGTATGCTGTTACACAAGTCTGTCCAGTATTTGTTGGCGCAACGTCTTACCTCCAGCTGAAGTTTAGCTTTTGCATTTTTCAAACAAGTTTTTGTACTCTGATTGCAATTTTTGTTATACTCATTGAAAGCAGATTTCTTTTGCTCAATGAGAGGTAGGGGAATTTCGCTGTTCTGGGCTACCCAGTCGTTGTTTGAAACTTTATGCTGTCCAAAAGACTTGATGGCACAGTCATGAATTTTTGAACTGAGAGTGTTCCATGTTTCATCTACCGAGTCACATTGGGTGACATTATCCATGCTTTCAGCAAATAACTTTTCAAATGACTTTCTATTTGATTCATCTCTGATTGCTGTTACATTGATCTTAGGGATTGAAGGGGCTTTTGATCTGTATATTTTCTTGGCCGAAATTTTGATTTTGCTGACTACCAGTGCATGGTCGGTGTCACAGTCAGCACTGTGGAGGGAACGAGTTATTTTTATACAGCCCAAACTCTTCCTCCTTGAGAGAATAAGATCTAATTGATGCCAATGGCCAGACCTGGGATGGCGCCATGATGTTCTTTGGCATCTCTTAAGGTCAAAGTACGCGTTTGTAACACATAATGAGTTTACGGAGCATAGCTCCAGAAGGCGCTGCCCGTTTTCGTTGATGTTGCCAATGCCGAAGTGCCCAATGCACTTTGGCCATGCGGAGTGATCTGCTCCCACTCGAGCGTTAAAGTCACCCAGAATTAGCAGGCCTTCGGTGAGAGGGATGTTGTGGAGAGTCCTCTGCAATGCCTCGTAGAAAATGTCTTTGGTTTCGTCAGAGGAGGTAAGTGTTGGGGCATAGACACAGATAATGTTGGTAAAACCAGACCGGGTGTTCAGTCTGAGTGTCATGATGCGTTCTGACACTCCAATTGGAGTTGCGATCGAATTGATAAGGGAGTTTTTTACGGCGAAGCCCACGCCGCGGATTCTCGGCTGTTCGCTGCTAAGGCCCTGCCAGAAGAAGGTGTAGTTTTCTTCTTTGACTGACCCGGAGTCGGGAAGTCGAGTTTCTTGAAGGGCAGCGATGTCGATGTTTAGTAGCTGAAGTTCTCGATCAATAATTTGGGATTTCCTGATGGAGCCAATATCAGTGAGATCTTGCTGTTGCAAGCCTGGGCGCATTGTTCTGACGTTCCAGGTACCAAGTTTTAGTATTTTTCTGTTTTTGCCAGGTGCACACTTTACGTCAGCTTTTTGACTTTTGGTCTAGCTCCAACCACCTTATGAAGCAGGCTGACGTGGCGGAACAACACCCAACTGCCTGGGGGCTGCCCAGGTTACGGCGGGCGGTAGTTGATCAATGCAGCTGAAAAGCCGCTCCCACCGACAGAGGGGACCCCTGGCGCTCATCCGTACGCCAAATGGATTGAGCTTATCACCGGTAACTGCCACCTCCCGTGTTGTGCCCATCCGTAACGGATGGCTGGAGTGTCCTCTCCAAATCGGAAATGGGTGGGCTTATAGAGGAGAGACAGACGCTTGCCAAGCCCGAGCAAACGCCTCCTCGTTTTGCTGCCTTGCCTGGGCTATTTTTAAGAGATGGTGCTTTGCCCAGAGGCACCACCCCTCTCTCTGCCATTCTAGTTAAACCCAAGGGAGAGACCAGGTCAATACATTTGGAACTAGTCCGGCTGCAGGAGATGCTGGAAGCCAGTTTGATGCAGTTCTCCCTGACAACCACCTTCGGGTCTCCACTCCTGATTTTCTGTCTGGGTTTACTCCCATAGCCTTTGCTATCATAGCAACACACAAGGCAGTGTGGTATTTGTATTCAGGGTTACCTTCCCCTAGTCTTCCTCTCTCCCGAGATGACCCACAAGACAGTGGGGGTGACAGTAGCAGGCTGTATTGGGTACTGTCATACAATAGCAGTATAAATATATAAATATATGCACTCATAATTATAATTTAAACACATTGGTAAAATTCTTTAAAAAAACAAAAAAAACCAACATTTGTATAAATCTGGAAAAATTTTTATGAACGAGTGTAAAAATGATTTAGTCAAATTGTAGATTTTAGCCTTCAGAAAAGACAGGATGTGTTGCGGATCCTCGTTAAAAAGTAATTCTTTCATAGATCCGCAGGCATAGTGATTTTTTTTTTCGGATAATCATGAAGTCGAAACATTCAGCTACAATGTGTTTAATCGATAGTTTGCAATTGCATGCCACACATTTAGGGTGTTCGGGGCTGTCCCTCGAAGTAAAAACAGTATGTGAGGTGCGTCTGACCCCGACGGAGCCTACTCAAGACAATTTCATCTCTCCGATTTTGTAGAGAGGCAAGAGTCCACTGTCCAAGTTGATCTTGGATAAAGTGGAGTTGATTAATTTCATGTTTGATCATCGCGCCTTTAATGCCATCTCGATTTAAGGAAGTTATTAATAGCGGCTTTAAAGTCAGTGTGGCAGCAAAAGGGTTAAGAGTTGCATCATTTCCAAATTTCGTATTCAATTGAATACATAGGTAAAGTTTTCAAAACATGTTTTGTATAGATCAGATCCAAATTTATTTATCAAAAATCTTTTAATCAAATTGTTGACCTTCTTATTGGGCAGGACGGCCTGCAGGTCCACGTTCCCTTAATACCTGAGTGGCCAAGGACTCAACATAATGCCATTTACTTATCCCTGTTGGACAGGGTGTGAAGACGTTGTAACAGTTGAATGATTTCATGGATTTTCTTTTTTTTTTTTCTTTTTAAAGCCTAGGACAAGACAATGAATCAGAGAAGACAGGAAAGCTCCCGGCTTGGGATCTGGATATAAGATTTGAGGCCAAGTTGATCGCATGCATTTCAGCGATAAAGACAGGGGATTCATAAGTGAGACTGAGGCATTCGGTTTTGCCATCTAAATTTGAGAATGGTGCAACAAATGGACCTTGGTCTTTTGAACCGTCTGTGTAAAAAAGGTCTGTGATCAGGGTATTTATTGATCAATTCTCTGACCATTTGTTTGTAAACTTCTAGCATGGTGTTGTTCTCTTGATCTATAGATAGATCGAGCATAATCTTGGGTTTATGTCTAGGCCATTGTGGGATGGCAGGAAATGGGAGATTTTCTACTTCACATGGTTGGATTTCAACCGTTGCGAACAAAGTTCAAATCCGAAGACGAAAAGGAGAGTGATATTCTGAGAAGATTAAAAAGAAATGTTAATGTATTTAGCTTGGGTTATGGAATAAATTGTACGCGGAATTGTCTGGGGGTAAAGACAATTTTAATCTATACCAAAGAAAAAATGTGTCTTTTCTAGCAGATACGGATGGTTCATTTGCCTCCGCATACAAACTTTCTATTGGAGATGTGCAGAAAGCACCTAGAACTAGAGCAGCCCTCAATGGTGACCAGGTCTGGCATTTTCAGGCATGGTGGTTTTGTTGACCCATAGAGAATACAACCATGGTCTACTTTGGATCTGATAAGCGAAAGATACAGATAATGTAAGATGGAACTTATCCGATCCCGGTGCCATTCCTGAAATGGTCTTTAAGATGTTAATAGCTTTTTGACAGGAGAGTTTTAAGTTATTTTGAATGTGGGATAAAAGTTACTTTTTGTCCAAAACAAGCCTTAAAGATATAGTTCATCTTTCACAGGAATTCTTTGATTGCCGTAGAGGAACATATCCTGGTTCAAGTGAAATTGTAGTAGAAATTCTGTGCAGAGTCCAGTACAAGGCTAAATCCGATCGGATGTGCTGTTGGTTGTAGTTGGTTAGAATTGAAACAGACTGGTAAGTGACCTGATTTATGTCTTGGACGGATCTCGTATAGTGGGAGTGACGAAAGAATAACTGTGTTTGTTAAAGTACATGTAGATTGGTGAGGATAGGTAGGCTTTGTTAGGGAGTATTGCATCAGACTCCACAAGAATCTTCTCCGCGAAATTTGACATAAATCATAAAAAAAAAACAGACTTCCAGTGTTCTTTTCACTAACAATAAAAAAAAAAAAAACTCAGAAGTAAACCAAATCCAATCCTTAATTAAACCAATGTTACTTTAATGCATTTCAAATAATATTTTTTGCTTTCTTCTTGTTGAACTTTGCCTTCAAGTGAACCAGAGAGTGCGTAATCTCTTACACTGACTAAAATTATGCACATATAATACCTTTAAAACCACCCACAGACAGAGAGAGAGAGGGAGAGATTAAACTCCGCACTTTTGCCGTGTTTGTTTACTTTAGAACGTTTTAAAATTTAAATACCTTATTCTCACGAATTATACTGCTACCTTTACATCATTTCTAACATGGCTTATATAAATGCTAAAGTGGGCAAGTACAGGTGCAGTTCTATTGCATGGGCATAGAATCCAGTTCAAGCACTCATTTTAGGTGCTGAATTATTGGGGAGCCGCTAACATGCACACAGCTTAAATATTGGCACATTATATTTTTAAAAAACACAAAAAAAACCAGAATACTACTATACAAAACACACAAACACGCACAACTTTAAGGAGCAGCATTAGCTCATGCGTCCATAGTTTAAAAAACAACAACAACATACTGCTTCAACATGCCAGTAAGAGAAGAAAGTGCTGTGCATGTTCCTTCAACCCCTTCCCGTTTTCAAGGTAATGTTTTAGCACCAGTGACAATCCAGAATTCACGCACCTACTTTCATGGCTTTGAGAGTTTGATATGCAATCTCAGTGGCTTTCAGTGATCACGGTTTTGTCGTTGTGAAATCAGGAGATGTAAATCTATTTAACCGAGCCTTTTAAAATCACTCAGGCCCACTTCAGGTCCGTATACGAAGCCAAATGCAATGTTATTGTATCATCAATGACAAAAAGATTAAAAGTCATATTTTTATCGTCATTTTTTTTATTTAAGGACCCAAATAATTCCAATTTCGCATTTCTTAACAAAGTAGATATGCAATTTGATATTAAAAAGTACTATTGTTTTGAAATCGAAACTATTTGGACTAAAAGAGCAACTCTGTAACATAAGGAAACCCGATAGCTGACATAACACACTGAACGATATTATTCAACATTGAAAAATATGAAAAAAAAATAAAAAACAACTCTTGTCAACAGAGCAAACCACTCTGGTCTGTACAAGACAAATATTTCATGCCTGAAAGAAGTATGTTAAGAAAGAAAATTATAAAAGACAAGAAATTGGCCTGTTTTTGTTTTTTTGTTGTTGTTGTTGAAAAAAGCTTCATCTGTAAGTTCCGACTTTGAGAAAGTAGTCGATGGGGGAAGGAAGAGGTATATATATATATAGAAAAGAGTATGATAAGTTTGGCGGCTGGATTGAGTTTCAAAGCTGCAGATTGAAAGTTGTTGGTTAGCTGGATACGCAGGTGGAGTACTCTCTACTTCACACGGATGGAGGCTCCTATATTGAGTCCATGTGCATCTAGAGCATGGCAGTGTAGGCTGCATTACTTTTAAAGGTAAAAAGAGTGTTCCTAGATAGCCTTGTTTCCTGGAGGCAAACTTGTTTGACCATCAGAAACTGTCATTCTTGGTGGGCCTGCCCAAAAAACTTTATAGTGACTTGACTTAATATCTAGATAATTTGTGCGGCTTATGTGACTATATGACAATTGAGTTTGCCTAATTACAAAATTTTCTAAATGATGATTATGACCTCTAAGAAAAATACGGCGTTTTTTTTTTTTTTTTATGGTCGAAATATTAATTGAACTTACCGCTGTTCTGCTGGAAATGAATTCGTGCCCACGAGAACACTGCACTAATTGAAATTGTTATTGTGGTTACACCTGCACCCGTCATGCAGGTGGCCTCATCGTGGTCTTTCAGCCAATCAGGGGCGTTAGAATCTCTCATGGAATCCACTGGAAAGGATTTGAGAAAAGAAATGCACGAATGCCAAATTCACCTAGCTTAGATGTTCATTCAGTTTTGCAATAGAGTTTGGTTTGATATTCGATTGAACACTATTTGCCATTATAGAAGTCTGGCCTTTTATGGAAAGGATTGGAAAATATGCATGCAAACTTGTGGGAGTGGATTTTGAGTCTGAATTTAAGTTTAGGTTTTAAGGTGCGTCGGCACGATAATAACGGCCACTTGCGTCTTGCCAAGTCTCTGCCAGTACGTTATTTATGGTTGGTATTCGGATCTTCATCAATTTAAAATTTCACAAATAAATTAAACATTTTTGTATAAGTTTGAGTATTAATGTCAATTTCTTTTTAAAAAATGTTTTGCATACATCTAAAGAGAAGTCTGCCAGCGTGTATAATAGTAAGGAAGATCTTAGACTTTCTCAGAAAAGTTTAGACACACTGTGATCTACGTCAGAAAACAATTCTTACACGGATCCACATACCTAGTGTTTCTTTGGATATGCTTAAAATCTACACTCATTTAAATATGGTTTATCATAGTTGGCAGTTGCATGCCACACATGGAGAGAGGTAGAGGTGGATCGTCCCCGCCCCCCCCCCAAACCCCATGAGTGAAAAAAAAAAGAGTGTGTGAGGTGGGTATGCCCAGACGCAGTCTACTAAGGACAATTTCATCTCTTCGATTTCGTTGAGAGGCGTGGGTCCAATGTCCAAGCTTATCTTTGACAAAATGTAGTTTATTTGCTGTTTGTGTTCAGCTCAGCCTTCCTTCCAACATAATATTTTGCGAAGAGAAATGCTATGGTATTCTCATATACTGCATTACGTCTGGGACACGAAAAGCAAGTTGTATTTGCCTTGTATAGATGTTATCGTGTTACTCTTTGTAGTTTGGAGTGGTCTTCTCTACAAACTAGTATGGACAGTTGTTGTTGGAGTTTGAGTTTGGACAGAGCAAGTCGATACGATAATGGTAACATCGTGCTAGGAAAAACCAAGGCGATAAAACATAACAGAACGAAAGGACAGATCGATACCGACCCAGAAGCGCTCACCAACCAATAGCGGACAGCTCTTCTTGAAAGCTGGTGTGATCAAATGTGCAGTTTGGGCGTCATGAATTTGCTGAGAAACTAATGTCAGTATACCCATCTTTGCTACAACACGTCGGCAATTTGCTTGTTTTTGTGCATAATTATCATTGACATTTTAAATAGCATTGTGGTGTTGGAGTTTAAAACTAGCTTCTATTTCTCACACTAGATGTGTTGAAAATCTTGATATTGACCAAGTTCATGGAGGATGATACAATGATATTGATCTGAATGGGATCAAATAATGATTATGACTCCATTGACAACTAATACGACACAACAGATACTGATCTTACTGACACATTACAATAAATACTGACCATCTTAAAACGGTACAAAATATTACACATATTGACATGGTATACTTGACACAACTCTCCATACTCTAATGGCACTAGAAATAATGACCACACTGACACTTCACAAAAGATACTGACCATACTGGCAGGCTGGCCCAAACCAATTCATTGCACATTTCTCCCCGCCTGTGCATTCGCCGGTCAAGCTATCACATTGTTCATTCGTACAGTGGCACATGTACCTGCAGTCTGGACCAAACCATTTGCTGGTACAGTTGTTGGTCACACCTGTAAAATACACTTTAAGTAGTCTGTCTGAGAAAGGACATTTCATTTAAAGCCCAGACTCTTTTAAGAAAAAAAATCGTATGTATGATATTTGTCAAGCTGTACGTCGGTCCCCAAGAGCCATAACTTTCCTCATAAACTTGCGATAAGTAATCTAGACCAGATGTATATTATTATCCACTGTTGTTTTCCTTTTCTTTTTTCTTTCATTGCTTTTTAATGAATCAACACACAATCTCCAGACCTTGATTAGATAAATCCGGAACGATGAAGATTATGTTAAGATGGATTACTTAAGAATCAATGTACCATTCATGTCGCATTCCTTAAATTATTTAGACCTCCCCCCCCCCCCCCCCCAAGTCTCGGGCATTGATTAACCGGGAAATTAACCAAACCTCTGACAGATGGGAGGTCGACTCCTAGGCCAGTTAGGAAGACACGTAGAATTGTGACATACACAAGCAACCTCATAGATATGATTTCACTGGTAAATAATTCCTGTAAACAAGAGAATACATGTTCATTAGAACTTTAGAGGTGTATAAAGATGCCGTCCGTAGACACAAGTAAATTGAACAGTGGTAATTGAGAGCCCAAACTGGAAAAAAAATGATGTTGAATACAACGCAATGCTACTCCTAGGGTTCTAATGCTTTACAGTGTGGCCACATGTCGAGCCGCGCTACCAGCTCGCCATGATCAGGCGACGGTCATGTTGTGAGCGATGGAGCTTGGGTGGCCACACCACTAGCTATGTATTTCCAAGCTACGGGCTAGCCCTTAGCTGGGCAATAGCTCATGAAGTGGACGGTTCAAGCGATTATAGCTAGCTCAGTAGCTCGCTGAGATTCATTCAACTAGTCTATGGACCTTGTTTGGCTGGAATAAACTCTAGTTACTTTTAATGCGACTATTAAGATAACTTACAAACTAGCTACGGTATATTCATTTTGTTTCATTTCATTCTCCACACAGTAAATAAATTGACTGAACAACAACAAGATGTAATATATAAAACATTAACAGTTTATTGAAAGAAAAAAAATAAGAACAAAAGCATTTACGTTCGTTCATAAGTGCTTTAGTATTCTTCGTCGACGAAAACCGCACTGTGTGGTGGCTGTTGATGGAATATTTTCAAGATCTGAGCTACAAACTCAGCTTGACGCAAACATTGCTGAATTCCCAACAGGCTCTGGTCTACAGAATTCAAACATCCGGCTTCCGTATTTTCTCATCTGAGACACAGCTTATCCTCTAAAACCTTATCTAATAACTACCATCAATTCAAAGTTAACATGTTGTCTGAAAATATTTACTTATCGTCATTCGCGAGCATGGCATTGTGTCGAGTATGTCTTTGGGGTTCTAGCAGCAACATGGCGAGTGTTGAAGACGGCCATATCAACTGTTAAGATTGACCTTGCTACCGTCGCATTGTTTGGTAGTCCATCGGGATCCGATGATGACGTTGTTTCTCTGCTCTCAGCGATGGCGGCGCATGTGGCTCCGCAGACCGAAGCTGAAAGCACACAGGTGCTCGCAGGTGTCGCATTGAAAGTTTGTATATTGGACCGAGGTGGGCGCTGCCCTGTGACGTCTGTCCCTTGTCGCAGCGAGACGCTGTCACCGATCCTCCTCAAAGGCAGTATTTTCCTTGGAGGTGAGAGACCTCCATCCTGCTCTATTGGAGGCACACGCTTCCAGCTGGCGTGGCTGAATGCCGCTCCACTTGAGGTTGTTTTTCAAGGTGTCCTTGTACCTCAGTTTTGGGCGTCCTTGTTTGCGCGAACCCTCTTTCAGCTCCCCATACATGACTTGTCTGGGGATGCGGCTGTCATCCATTCGTACTATATGGCCTGTCCAGCGCATCTGAGCCTTGAGCAGCATCGACTCAATGCTTGTTGAGCCAGCTCTGTCTAGCACCTCCTGGTTGGTGACACTGTTCTGCCAGCGGATGTTAATAATCATCCGCAATTATTGACATTAAAAGTTTGAACAGAATGGAAACAGAACACGAAGAGTGGGATGATGCTCCAGCCCAAGATGGTGATAGGCGGGTGAGACGCTACCAAGGTCGACCAGGACAACATGCAACATGGACGAGAGAGCAACTGGTGCAATATTTTGTGGGTCCTGGTGCCGTGGCTTGGCAAGAAAATTATATCTAAATTTCTTCTATGAATATTACCCAAAGATGATATTTTGTTTTGTTGTTGTTGTTTTAATTTGTCCCACTGCAATGTGAAGGATTCTAATATTATTAATAAAGAAATACAAACACTGGTCGCAAGCGAATGTACAAAATGACATTGGAGCTACATTGAAAATCATTAATATCTCAATTAGTATTGAAGAGAAAAACGGTATTTTCCACCTTTCATTATGGCTGCTTGAAAAAAAAGTAAAAATTTATAGATACAGTCCCACATATTTATTGTATCATTTTTTTTTATCTGCTCAAAATATCGCTACACTTTCTTGCGATCAATTCAGTTGGAAATCGAAATCAACACAATTATTACAAAATAAAGTGAGCATTAAGACCTTTCAAAATATGCCCACACACACCTTTACGCCTTCTGATGCATAATGTGATATTTTGTAGAATTTAAGGCTCACCGGTTAAAAAAGCCTTTCATTGACGAAGTGCTTGAAAAAGACACTAGGCAGAAAGTGAAAGTGCGTAAAAACCTCACGATCTTTAGGAGTGCACGGGGTCACGACACACAGCTTGAGCGACGAGCGATGTTAAATAGCAAGTTATTTATCGTCGCTCATAGCGAGCACCTAGCTAGCAGTAATCGCTTGTGGTGTGGACACCTAGTTTAGGTTTAATGCATTTATTCCCGTCTCTTCACTACAGTGTAGCTCACCGCTTGGCTCATCGCTAGACATGTGGCCACACACTTAGACTTTAGTGAACTTGACACCACACCACACCACGGCAACGAATTCATTATGATTACCTGAAGGGAGCATACCTCTGGTGGAAATTTAGATCTAGATCGAAAGCCAGCTTAAATCCATTTTTCGATCCATTTGTGTTACTAATACATGAATAGATGGTCTGTTGTCGTTGCATTTATATTAGACAACACAGAAAGAAGCCTCATGAGCCTTCAGTATGTCATTTGCCCATAACAACACATGGATACCGACACCGTTTAATAAGAGGTCGGTTTGGTGCAAATTTCCTTACCATGAAAGAAGTGCGTAGCACACTAACCATAGAGATGGCATTAACATGCACTGGACCTGCCATTCCAGCCATGTGCATAGCAATACCATTTCATTTTCAACTTCGTTAGTAGAATCATTTAGGGTGGGTTTTTTTTTCGATCGAATTGTGCATATTGTGGTAAAGGCACCAAACTTTGGGTGTGAATTGATTACTTCAAAATAACTAAATTTATACAAATTGTGATAGAACAATATGAGAAATCTCAAATAACGAGACAGGAACCGCTGGTAGTTGACACACTTTTTTTTTCTGTCCATGCGTAAAACAGGAACACGGTTGACCTTATAGACTGCGCATTATTGAACACGTATCGCAGCGTCATCAAAATATCATCGAAATATTTGGAGCGGAATGAAGAGATCCGCCCTTCCTGTTTCAAAAATCAAACTATTACTAACTAGATGACCTACCGGGCATTGCCCGGAATAAACAATCGTGCCCCCCCCCCCTCCTCTCTCTCTCTCTCTCTCTCTCATATAATAAAAGTAATAAACTACAGTCTTGCTTCAGACCTCATGCAACACAACGCACCAAAACTGAAACCTATATACGGTTGCTTTTTATGACATGCACGGTACTATATATTACTAAACAAACATGCAAAAATACATATGTTACATAGCAATAAACATTGTTTTTTTTTTTTTAAACACATGCTTGTAGTAAACAACTTTTTATTATATCCATCATCTTCCTTATATCAATTGCCACCTTCCTGCCAAATTTAAGGCCTGAAGAGTGTATAGTTTGGTCAATAACTCATGCCAAAGGTTGCAAGTTACTGAAATCTTCTCAATGTAGAATGCGCATGACGTCACAGAGTTTTTGTTTTGTTTTGTTTTGCCAAATAAGATGGCCAGTGGATCTGCTGATGAGTGTAACTTCGAGATGTGTCTAAGCGGCTAAAATGCCTGCTGGTTGCATTGCAGTTGACTGTTGTGACAGGGGTGGAAAGGATGTATCCAAGCTGGTCAGATTCCCTACCATCCGTGTAAAGAAGAGAAAGGAAGTGAAAGAATTGACCGAAGGTCTCCCATGTGCGTATACACACGTGTCATTGTTTACAGTAGTTAACTTTTTAAAAACTCGCCGCCGATTGGTTCGCGACGCCTTAAGTGGGTCCGGACAGACAAGATGGTGGATATGCACATTCTACCTATAATATTTGTGGACGTTGTCATGATTCAGATGTTATTAAAACTCACGCAGAGAGTGAGTTGTTTTTTTTCCAGGGATATGAAAAATTGGCTGGTGGCCTTGAACGGTCCTCGCCAAATTATAGTTGTGAGTAAATAAATGTAAAGTTAAACTGTTAGATTCACGCTTGTCGGTTTTAATGTTCGTGATTAATAAGCAATGGAGTAGGGGTGAAACAAGGTGGGGACAGTTGACATTGTTAAGTATGACTAGACAAGTTTTTGCACGTTAACTGGCTGGTAGAATAGTGCAGACGTATTACTACAATTAAAATGGTGGGAGGTTTCGACCTATGAGATAGCTGAACTAATTGGGCCAGCGGACTAGCACGCTGGGTAGTTAGATAGTATATAACATCGTGTAACGTTCAGATTTGGTGAATACAGACGAGCAGAAGCATCGTGTCGTGAAGTATCTCCGGTTGACCAGTACCTGAACTGTGTGCTTTGAAGACAAGAAGTCCTTGCTAACGGACTGGCTGAGCTCTAGAAAGAAAGGTCTGAGTGGGCTGACCTTTGAAAGCCCACGCTGCGCTATATTGATGTTCGCGCCTACCAGTAGGCGTGAGCAATGGTAATATATCTTATTTATTCAAGTATAATAGAGATCGGAGATAGAGAGAGAACTACAGCCTCATAGGAAGACTAAGGAAACCCCAGCTGGCACTCGACCACGAGTGTCCTGTATCATAGATCTATTGCCATAGTATGATTGGAATAATATAGCACATTGTTGATGAATTGAATAGTGATTGTGCATAAAATATAGTCTTTTGGCAACTGCTTAAATTACCTACAAGCCGAAGAGTGCTTCTGTAGGCTTTGAACGTACTGGGCTCTCCTAACATTTAAGCCCATATGATTTATGGAGAGTTTGCCTGGCGACTGGCCAGTGGCGACTCAACTGTCACTTTAAATTGATATCTAGTTTCGTATAATATACCTATTTGCTATTGATTGCAGTACCTCCATAGTTACATGAATATCATTGGTTAAGTTATCAATTAGAGTTTTTTTTTTTGGTTTGGATATATACCCCTATTGTCTTTTGTTTTGTTATTAATATTTATGTAAACTATGGCCTGACTGGCCTGACATATATACGCTCTAGTTATTTAATACTTTTCTTGTGTGGTTGTGTCCGAGTGTGAGTTAGCTGCCTCTCGTGCAGTCGTAACATCCCCAAGACCCTAACTCTGCTCGTGACAGACGTGGCTTCTGAATCACTCAACACTCAGACTTCAAATTTTATGTGGTACATCAGAATGGATGTAAGAGTGCACAGGTTTTAATAGAAGTCTCAAATCCGTGTAGTTTTTTTTTTATTGGAAATTTATTGTTTCCCCAATTTCCACTAGGCTCATTGACATGCTGTAGGTTTTTATGCCACCATCACTTCCTGAAAATGTTCGGTGCGCACCAGTGCACACTGTGTACTGTCCTATCACTGAGTTTTGAGGATGACCCTACGCATCTCGGCTTTTGTTCTTATTCCTTTCGGTCTGAAGTGGTGTCCTTTGTTGTTGCATCTCTCTCATAAGCTATCTATGCAGCATTAATGCCTTTCTTAGTTCACAGGCGTCTTAACTGTTTGTTTCTAATATTCGGCTTTGTGAAAGACATATTTTTCATTTTGTCACATTTTAGTTTGTTAATTTACTGATCTGCTGTATTCAAATATGGATGTCTGCAGAATTATGCAACGTTACATTAATAGGACGATTCGGTCTAAGGCTAACGATATCTGCATTGTTTAATTGTGTTTAAAGTGCGATGGTACACCCTACCCAGCCAAATACTCCATTTGAGCAGTTACCTCGTATAAGAATAATTTAAAAGCTTCCATTTCCATTTCCAGACCCTTTAAAGAGATTTACAGAATGGAACCGCTTTGCAATAAGGACATAAAAAAATAACAAAAACCTGTCCCAGCCTAGACTTTTTAGGTCTTGTTGTAGACCGCAAATTATAGCACTTTTAGTCTTTGTTCTGTATCGAGTGGAAATGATTCTCGATAACCTTTCAATCAAACATACCAGGATGAATACACTCCTTTTATAAAATGTCATATCACTTTATTGGCATAAACTGTAACTCCTTAAGGTTAGAAACATTCTTTAGTATAAAACGAAAAAAAATATCCATATAAATTAGGAGACAAACATGTCACTTAGCTCGATATTCAATGTCGAATGGGTGTCGTTCTTGCTTGATTCTGTAGCTATGACGTTGATCCAGTGCAATTTTATTTTTGTACACTTTCATAGGGGTAACATTTAGTACTTGGTCATGTGATGACACGGGCATAGCTCTCGTCTGCTCGAGAGGCCGACTCACACTCGGACCATCACACAAAAATAAACAACATAACACGGAAATAACGTTTGGTCATTCCTGAAGGGCCATATAAATGTATTATCACAAATT
>OZ007584.1:4332855-4337855 GCA_963931925.1 Onchidella celtica | reverse complement strand
ACCACCCCTTGGCTAATTTACTTCTGGTAGGTTTTTGGAATAAGAAAAAAGGAATGAGCGGTAATGGAGCTCGAAATCTTCTAGCTTTGAGACTTCATCCTCGACATGCTGTTTGTTTATAGTGGTCCGTTTTCTGAATGAGAAGAGATACGCATCGTTTGTTTTGGTCATGTGATTGAGATGGACGCTCGGGTGGCCGCCGCTGGTCTCTCACTCGTCGAGCGAAGGAATTGTTCGTTTCAGATTTTCAATGTATGTATGTGAAGTTTATTTGATCTTTCTAGAGGGCCTTTGTTCTCGCCTGCTTTTTATGGTACTTTCTAGGTTTTGTATCCCATAGACAGCAGCTGTAGGCCATCAAAAATGTTTTGGTGAAAGTTTCATCGATAGCTCGACCGAGTGCCATGTTAAGGAGATCTTCCCAAATAAAATCAGAAACCAAAAATCCATCTGCGAATAAGATTCTGATCTTATTGATTATTGATTTTTTTTTATCTTGATAGAACCTCAAGAAACGTGAGAAACATGGGGTTCAGTTTATATCGCATGGCTGCCAGTCGCTGACTCCAATACGGACCAATATAAACGTTTCATGTCGCTAGGAGTAGGCGGGGTGGTTAGACACGGTCATCTTCTCTCTGTGCTCATACTGCTGGTCGCATCCTCGATATCGGTGACGCAAAATCCCCTGCGCTGGGTGTGGGCGGGGACTATGACAAATTCTCTCACCCTTCATTAACTTTAGCCTTTGCTCTCAGCTTTATCCCCTCTGTCTTGGTTCTTTCTTCCATTTTTCACCAAAAAGTTACCACTGTCTTCCTCTTTTACCCCTCGCATACTGCTTCCTTTATCATTTAGCCTCGCCATTTTCTGTCCACCTGTCCTCCTCGCTGAATCCCCTGATCTCTGTTATAATCACTGCAATTTTATATCGTACGCGGAATGTTCTAGAGCGGCAGAACAAGAAGAAAAATCTCTTTCAATTTCTCTTTAAAATGGCGGATCAAGGGGACGATCATTGCCCAGCTGATCGGCCAATCTAACTGGGTTCGTGCCCAAATAGGTCTGTTAATGGCACACAACTTTATCGATTCAGTACAGTAGCCTACAGTTTGAATAGAAATCTTGGGGAAATGGTAATGTCCAAAGAAAGTAACAGCTTGTCATGTTTTGTAGTGTTATGGACGTAGTGACTAATTGTAAGACAGGAGGCAAATGGGATGTTTATTGTCCATCATTTGACATTTTGGTATGTGTTTACCTTTCTGTTTATCGATCGATATGCCAGTCTACCTGTCTGCCAGCCTATTTATAGGTTGGTGTGTCCGTTCGTCCGTCCACCTATCTATCTTGAACAATTACTCGACGGCGGCCAAGAACCCCCTCCCCCTCTCCGAGGAAAAAGGAAAAGTCACCTTGCTTCCTTGCATACATACATGTTTAAACGTCTAGCCAGCACATACATAGAATGTACCATCTGCCACAAAAATGAACAAATCGACCTGATATCCATCGATCAGCCTAATATATTGTTATTGTTGTTGTTGCTTTTTTTTTTTCAGATTTTTTCCCCCACAGGGATTTGATAATTTGCATATTTGTTTTAAAGGTTAGACATCGCGCGTGAGTTCGTTGTTTGCATTCTTTTCTTGACTTGAATGATTTTGGTTTTTCCCGTGGAAGAGATAGGTCATACGGTGAGGTTTTGAGCCATTTGTTTTGTATCACACACATACATCTGGAAATTTCTAGTTGTCTGAATTTTAGTATTTTTTTTCTATTTCAACGAGAGAAGTTTAATTTGAAATGAGTTGTTTTGCCCATCAAACGTATAGACTTATATTTTGACTGAATATTATCATTGTTAATTTTATTATTGCTGTCGTTCTTTGATGTTGCTGTTCCTTATTGAAAGTCCGATTTTGTGAAAATGAATAATAGTGCTTCTTCTTCATCTCTCTCTCTCTCTCTCCCCCCCCCTCTCTCTCTCTCTCTCTCTCTCTCTCTCTCTCTCTCTCTCTTTCTCTCCCCTCCCCCTTTCTTTTTGTTTTTCTTTCAGCCCTATAGAGAGAGAGAGAGAGAGAGAGAGAGAGAGAGAGAGCTATTCCCATGTGATGTACCCCATTGTTCTTGATACAAGATGGACGAGCAGTTTGGATTTAATGTTTAACTGGTGAAAATAATATGGGAATTGGAAAGCTGTGGGTTACAAGAATGTTAAAGCTGTGCGAGGGCGGGTGGTCTGTGGAGTTGTGGCAGGTAGAGTCTCCCTCCGTCCTGACATTCTGTTAGATTCTGTTTAGCTGGGCTTTCATGTGAACGGAACTGTCGGTAACCTTTCGAAGTTCAATTAGGGAAATACATAGAATATTTTCATTAGTACTGGAATTGCCGTTTCTGTATGCATGAGAACGCTCTTTCTTTTCACTACTTCAGTACTTGATGGATTTTTGACGTTTCCGTACACATGGAGCAATTCTCTCCATTTCACTACTTGAAGGATTATTGACGTTGCGGGTTCCGTTTCTGTACACATGGAGCAATTCTCACAATTTCACTACTTCAAGGATTATTAACGTTGCGATTTCCGTTTCTGTACACATGGAGCAGTTCTCTCTATTTCACTACTTGAAGGGTTTCTGACTTTGCGGTTTCCATTTCCGTACACATGGATGGAGCAATTCTCTTCATTTCACTATTTAAAGGGCTACTGGAGTTGCGGTTTCCCTTTCTGTACACGCAGAATAATTCTCTCGATTTCACTACTTTAAGGGTTTCTGACGTTGTGGTTTCCATGACCGTTGCCCAGGGTTCACAGGGGTCCTAAAAAGTCCTCGAATTCCTTAATTTTCACAAAAGCAAAAAAAAGGTACTCAAAATATGCCTTAATTCTGAAAGTCATGTCAAAGTCCTTTAAAAGACCTTAACATTTGTGTCAATTGTAACATTTGAGATTGAAACCTCCCAATTGCACACTGGATAATTGGTACTTTTGAAATAACTGAACTTTTCAGAGTGAATTTACTATGTCTGAACTCTGGATACAGAAACATCCCGTTTTAATGAGTGCTGCATGCCGTTTGTATAGTTGTAATATTTCTTTTGCATGGGTACTTGATTTTTTGAAAGATGCATACATATAATATTTCTAGGTCACAGGCACACAGGTTCTTAATTTGTTTACTGTGATTTCTTAGGAAGTCCTTAAAAAAAGTCCTTAAAATTAGTTTTAGCGTCTTTGTATGAACCCTGGTTGACACTTCGACGGGCTTTCTTCTCAGACTCAAAGATAATTATAAACGACGTTCATGACAGGTGAAACGGAGGCCAAAGAGACCTGTAAACCTTTGATCTCGTTAATGAGGACGGTAACCTCACAGGTCATCTCAGAGATGGGCGAGGCTTGTTAGATGCTCAGGTGGAGCGAGGCAGATGACAATCTTCAGAGGAAGAGTGGAAATCCTCCCTGGAAATCGTACCAAGCTAAATTAAATGCTAAGGTACTCAACTATCTTTCTGTTTTAAGGAACAATTAAAAATGTACCAATAATCAGGGCAATATTTTTGTGCTCTTCCATTTTTAGTGGTTAAGCCGTCTGCATCATAAGACTTGCATCCCTATGTGAATCTGACGAACATTTGTATAGGATTTCAGCAGAGATGGTGGGATTACCGGAAGGGCGGGGTGCCCTACATCAAAGCGAAGTAGCTGGCAATGTCATAACCAGTAGATCAAGGTAAGAATGAAGTCAGTCCTGTATCCTATCATTCTAGCATATAGAGATCAGAATGGAAGTTAAAACAACGAAAATAGTAGCGGTTCTAAAGGGATCCAGAAATAAAGAAAAACAAACTTAGAACCGAGGATTCTAGTTTCACGTTTCATTTTAATATAAAAACGTATTAGAACTGTTGAAACATTTGCATGAATGCCGATTCTAAACAGAAAGTGAAATTAGAAATGCGGAAACTGAAACAGAACAGTTGAAATAGGGAGGCTGGTTTTCATTCAGTTCTGATATAAAATGCAATAAAAACAACAGAACCGCGCACACAGCTTTCGGTACAGCTTCACCAAGAACGGATATGGGAAATGTAGACAATGAATTTGACACCTTAATGGGATGACAAACATTTATGCAGCGCTATATTAGTGAGTAAAAATAGAAAAAATGACAGACAGGTAGAAAGAGAGATAGACAGATAGACAGATAGCTAGATATTTAGATAGATAAATAGATATATACATAGATTATGTATAGACAGATGGATAGGTAGATAGAAAGATGGACTGATAGATAGACAGATAGACAGAAAGATAGATGGATATATAGATAGATAGATAGATAGATAGATAGATAGATAGATAGATAGATAGATAGATAGATAGATAGATAGATAGATAGATAGATAGATAGATAGATAGATAGATAAATAGATAGATAGATAGATAGATAGATAGATAGATAGATAGATAGATAGATAGATAGATAGATAGATAGATAGATAGATAGATAGATAGATAGATAGATGGATAGATAGATAGATAGAAAGATGGACAACATACAGACAGACAAAGAGGTACGTAGAAGGTACATAGCTAGACAGACAAACAGACGTTTTACTATCATTCTGTCACTGGATAGACGACTACTCATACCATTTTATTACTGCAAACTCAGCTACTCACAATTCTGAAAAACAGAATAAAATTGACAGCAGGACACTTCCTTCCATGTTACAAATAAGCATGCAATGAAATTTAGATGTCTATTAGACATTTTGCGTTTTCAATCTTTGGAAATAGATTTTAGAAATCTTCGTAGAAATTGTAAATACAGACACCTGTCGTAATCCGCTCATGGCTGCGTGATGCGCTCTAGTCCGAAATGCAAATTAGAAATATTTCATCATATTTTTATTTCACCCCATTTCACCAGTATATTTACAAAAAGTATACTAGCAACAATAAATGGTTACAACAAAAGAAATAGACGGTT
>OZ007584.1:4310355-4327855 GCA_963931925.1 Onchidella celtica | reverse complement strand
AATATTTACCGAAATTAGGTCCTTTGAATCTCTTGAAGAGGAAGTGGCCACACAAAAGAAAGAACAGGACAAAGAGAAATATCAACGGCAATTTGAGGTAAAGATTAGTAAGCTGTGTATCTGAGTCAGAAAAAGGAAAAGTTAACTCATTAGTTCCTTTAAGCGGCTCTCCACTCCTGTGGCCGTATGCATAATCAATGCGTAAACTAAAGTAAATACGTTGACTGGTGTTAAGGCAAGAAATGAATACAATTTCTCGTGTTAACACCAGTCAACGTATTTACTTTAGTTTACGCATTGATTATGCATACGGCCACTGGGGAGTCACCAAGAGTCTAGACAGAATGGCTTCCCTTTCCCTTCGCTTTTGGCAGTTTTCCCAAAGGTACCAGATAAATCAGACAAAGCAGCTCGAGTTTTTCGCGAGTAGTCGCCATTGCAAAATGACCACGGAGCATCACTGTACTTATTCAATAAGAAAAAAAAAATCCTCTTTCTTTCAGTTTTTCTACCCCTGAATGGATGTCATGCAAACTATAAAAATATTAAATCAGAGGTCCATGTCAAGGTCATCTGGTGAGATGGTTCTATATCCATAACTACATGTATTTGTATGCCAACCTGCAAGAACTATGCAAAATTTCTTGCCTTTATCACGAAATGCACAAGTTTTGCCATCACTGACTCTAACCTTCCTTCACCCGCCCTTTTACTGTGCGTTGCTGAATAGAGAAATCCATTGTTGATTAGATACTGCACTTTTAAAAAATATTTTGACAGTGAAACTGCCTCTAGAAGCGAAACCGATCGGGGTTGTGTCTTATTTTCTATCCAAATCCGTAGTTCGAAGCGCCGAAGGTGGGCGCTGCCCGTGACCGGAAATAAACGCTATTTTAATAGGCCAGAAGAAGGGAGTGTTTGATCTTATTGTTTGTGGAACCTTTGGTTTTCCGAAAAACCAAACTGGCAGAAGGTGAAAGCACTGTGCGATTTGAAAGGCGCTGTGAAGGTTTTTGGCGCCTTCTTTTCCATGAGACGAGACTGGTATTATTCCAAAAAAAAAAAAAAACACGGAAAGGGAGCCGAAAAAGAAACGAAATGGAAACCATTGTGTCTGGGCTCCAACTCGGCTAAAACGGAATGTAAATGTTAATAAAATTATTGCCTAGACACAGAATACTGAGACGAACTTTTCCTTCTCCCACTGTAGATTCACAAATTGGGTATATAAAAAGGTGGGTACTAATGTTTTTCTTTCAATTGTGAAAGGGACGATGGGTGAGTCGCATTGTTGCATAGTCGACATCGATGCTGCGTGCGCAAATCGACAGGCGGAAGAAGAATAGCTGATTCGTCTCTGAATCTTGTGTCTCGGGTTCCCATACAGCAGGTCAATGAAGTGATATTTTCTATATTAGGAAGCTGATTTTAACCAGACATCATTGGAACAATGCAATGTTAAGGGAGACGGCACAAGGCGGTAGAAAAAAATTATGAGATCTGTCTTTTGCCATAGTAATGCTTGTGTGACATCCTGGAATATCCCCCACCCTATTTTAACCCCCCGGATAATCTAGGATATCCTAGAACATCCCCCTCTATTCTTAAGTATTCCCCAGCTCGATTTCACTTTCTTTAGCAGTGGTTCTCATCCTTTTTCAGGCAATCGCCCACATAGATTCCAAATTTTCTTCCATCGTCCACTTCTTTTCCATATTTCCCGAAAACAAAATTCCATACTCAAACCCAATGGAAACATTTCAAAAGACCAGAGATCATTCACAAGTTATGATTTTAAGTTTTTCAGTGCCTTATTAATGTCAATATTATTATGCTGCTGATGATTCGTTATCTATACCATATATATTTGTGGACGAGATTTTTCGTTGCAAAAGGCTTCTGAACCACTCAACACTCGGAATTCAAATTTTATATGATGCATCAGAATGGATGTAAGGGTGCACAGTTTTTAATAGAAGTCTCAAAATGGTGTAGGTTTTTATGACATCATCACTTCCTGAAAATGTTCGGTGCGCACCATTGCACACTGTGTACTGTCCTATCGCTGAGTTTTGGGGATGACCCTACGCATCTCGGCTTTGGTTCTTATTCCTTTCGGTCTGAAATGGTGTCCTTTGTTATTGCATATATCTTATAAGCTATCTATGCAGCATTAATGCCTTTCTTAGTTCACAGGCGTCTTAAATTTTACCAAAAAAAAACACCACAAAAACCTTTTCTGTTATCTAGGCATTCAAGAAGTCAATGACTGTTGTGTTTTCAAATTTGTAACAGAAAATTGTCCCCAAATCGCTCTCCATTCTTTTTCCCCCTCCCCACTGCCATATCGCTCCTGTTCCTCGTCCCCACCCCCCCCCCCCCGGAATTCAGAATCGACCGCAGGGAGGGGGGGGGGATATCGCCGCCTTGAGAACCACTGTTCTAATGTTTAAAGCGCTGTATACACGTTAGCATCAATGGCCCAGGCGAGACCCCGGGCTACCACTTAGCTTTGGTTGGTTGTAATTTTTGCCCACACACAAGCCGTCCGCGACCACGGTCATTTTTGGTGCGCACTGCATTCCACCTCTCACCTAGCTACGGACCGTATCTTCATCTTGTTGCTCTCTTGATCACTCACAGAAAAAATATTACATTTATTGAATTGTTTTTTGTTACATGCAGTGGCATACTTTTTGACTATGATAGTTCCTACCGAATCTTCATAAGTATTTTTTTTTTTGGTACCGTGCCGTGGCAAAACCTTTTTTCGACTGTTGATTTTTTTTTTTTAATTGAAAGTTATAGTGAAGCCACATGGCGACTGAGAGAGAAAATCACCGGCGGGGTTGCAGTCCTTCAAAGTCAGTAGGACAGTGCTCGACCCTGAGTGAAGGCTGACAAAATGCAATATTGTGCATTATATCATAGTGGGGGAAAAACAGTTGTTGAATGAGGCGGAGTTGGCAGTGAGAAGGAGGGCGCACAAGAGTTTTATACTATCGTTAAAATAATGGAGATTGTCTCAGATGAGGCTAATTTTTAATGATTAAAAGCAAGGATGCAATCCCCTCTAACCCAGGGCAGGTTTTTGAAGGATCTCTTGCTCAGAACACGTTTTTTTTTTTTTTTTGCTTTAACTTTGGTAAAGCATGGGATGAAAATGACTAGTTAGAACCGAGGTCTACGTCAAGAACAGAATACAATAGACTTATTATCGTGAGATAATGACAGAGTGTGTTTCGTTTAAATCTTGAAATATTGAATACGTGGTAACATTAATAATAATGGTCTATTGTTTCGGGCAAGCGCGCGATAGGGGCTTTCTCGTTAACTAGGCTTCTTGCCCTCATGGGCGTGACGCGTGCATGCTCCACATTCGGCATGCGTGATGTCATCAGTCCGCTCAAGTAATTGTAGGGGTTGGCTCAAAATCCAGGTTAAGTGACATTTTGCTAAAAACTATGCTGACACCAACAGAAACTAAATGGAACAGCTCATCTTTTTAATGATTTGAATTCATCATTGAACCACCCAATGTAGAGATGGGACGAGTTTTAATTGATGGACCAGACTGTAAAGAAAGTCCATTAACAATAGTTAACCTACCTTACCACTGTGTTAAATGTCAAAACAATACATGTATTCAAATCTGTAACGAAAACATCCGTGAAAATAGTTTTAGATCAACGTTTGAATTTCTTCCCAAACTGAATTGGAAAAAGTGAGGACAAATGGAATGGCAGCCATCCATAACCAAAGAGCAATCCATGGAAATCAGTGCAGGATTCACATGGCCACTGGGTCTCACATTTTCCTATGACATTAAATCCTTTTCAAAGAAACTTTCTTACTATTCTAGAAAGAGACTCCAACTGAGTTCGTTTGTATGAACAGAAAATATTAATAAAATACATGTAGTCTTGTGTTTCACCTTCCAAACACAATCCTATAGGTAGAATGCGCATGACGTCACAGAGTTTTTTGTTTTGTACTTCCGCCAAACAAGATGGCCGGTGGATCAGCTGAAGAGTGTAACTTCGAGATGAGTCTAAGCGGTTAAAATGCCTGCTGATTGCAGTGCAGTTGACTGTTGTGACAGGGGTGGAAAGGATGTATCCAAACTGGTCCGATTCCCTACCATCCGTGTAAAGAAGAGAAAGGAAGTGAAAGAATTGACCGAACGTCTCCCATGTGCGTATACACACGTGTCATTGTTTACAGTAGAGAACTTTTTTAAAACTCGCCGCCGATTGGTTCGCGACGCCTTAGTGGGTCCGGACAGACAAGATGGTGGATATGCGCATTGTACCTATATGCATGATGAGTATGTCAATGGTAAGCACTGAAATTATCATTACGTTTTCTCAGGGCACTGGAAAGAATATAATTATATATTTCACAGGTTTTAGTGCTATTAATTTTGTTATAATGACGATATAATCTTATCACGCAAATCATTCCACTACCGCTAACAGCCCGACGTGCTTAAACAGCTCCTGGTTCCATGATGACCCTATGGGGTTAGATATGGGTAAAAGTCAAAGGCATCGACTTGACCTTCTTTCTTCATTATGGAAATTTTAAAGTTTGTTTTTCTTATCCTCACACTGTCACAGCATTGTTTGGCCATAATGTTAGTCTATCTTTGAAAAGTTACATGAGAAGTAACCGTGGTTTTGATTCAATCCCTGTACATTTTTCAAGTCCCCCCCCCCCCCCCCCCCATACATTTATGGGATCAAGTAACTCTGAGCAGAGGCTAACGCCATTTAATCTTCTATGGCTATAAGAGATTTTTTTTTTTCAGAACGTCCAATAATTGTTTTATTCCCTATCCTTATGCCTTATTCACATGTGAATAAAAACTACAGACCGTCGACTGCTGTAGAGTAACGTAACCTCACAAATGGGTAATACCCGTTCGCGGGCGGCCGTGTCATAAATTGGAGAACGGGTAATATCCGTTCCTGGGAGGGAATGTGTTAAAACATGCCATTCAGGATTTCATGATGCTGTTCTTGCTGCAAGACTTCAGCGTACAAAGGCAATCAATCCCTGTGGTACATCCTGGCTTATACAACATAAACATGCAGCAATAACCTGAATTGTGCTTGGTATATAGTGCATGAGATGCCATTTAGTGCTGTTTCAAAAAAAAATATTAATTTTGGATCGGGCATACTTTTTTGACCTCGTAGTGCTCTTCTAATCAATAACACAAATCATAACACGGATCCTCCTCTTCAACATCATAATTATTCCTCATCACCATCATCTTTCTCTTGAGTTGTAGCTATGTTTACTATGTCATCCGTGGTCATTCTCTCTGTTTTTCTCAGTCCGTAATCAATACTCATATCACCCCAATCCTCCCAATAAAAATGCTTTTCATATGTATCTGTGTACATCTGTTGTTTTTTTGTGTGTTTGTGTGTGTGTGGCAGAGAAAGATTGTAGACAGAAAGGCACATGAAGAAAAGGGGGGGGGGGGAAGCATACATCCCCCCAAAAAATGTGGGGGATAAAATAGGATGTTCTTACCAGTTGTCAAGTATCCATCATTCTATTTGAACCCCGGGGGATAAACTGCTACAGAGGGGGATATATTAGAATATCCATGGGGTGGGGGTGGGGGTAGGGGGAGTAAACCAGACTATTCCAGATTATCTGGGGGTCATTCAAGGACATCCTAGATTATCCGGTGGATATTCTGAAATATCAGTGAAGATAGATTTTGGGGTGGGGATAATTTGGGATACCACACCGGCAATGTTGAATTTCGTTTTCACATATATACTTGTAAATAACGTTCTTAATTTATTGATAGAATATTATTTCAATGAAATTTTGCACGAAATCTCCTTAGCTCATACCGACGACTGACGAACAAGTAGTACAGAGGTTTACTCCTTCCCTCTATTTTTATATAAAGATGTATAATGATATAGAAAGAGGCGTTGACAGAGAGCGAAAGAGAGAGAGGGAGAGAGAGAGAGAGAGAGAGAGAGAGAGAGACAGAGAGAGAGAGAGAGAGACAGACAGACAGACAGACAGAGAGAGAGAGAGAGACAGACAGACAGACAGACAGAGAGAGAGAGAGGGTGAGTGCCATTAAAAAAACACTGATGACAAGCACATCTTTCGGTATAACAACATACCGACATTTAATAAATCAAATACTTACTCCCTCTGCTATGTGATTTTACTGTCACATTTAATTCAACGGTTGTTGCTAGAAGAGAGATCAGAAACGGTGACATTTAGACAAGAAACAATGTACGAGTTTTTCCTATAGAAGAGATCACAAACGTTGACATTTAGACAAAAAACAATGTACGAGTTGTTGCTAGAGAAGAAATCAGAAACGTTGACAGTTAGACAAGAAACAATGTACGAGTTGTTGCTAGAGAAGTGATCAGAAACATTGACATTTAGACAAAAAACAATGTACGAGTTGTTGCTAGAGAAGAGATCAGAAAAGTTGACAGTTAGACAAGAAACAATGTACGAGTTGTTGCTAGAGAAGAGATCAGAAACGTTGACAGTTAGACAAAAAACAATGTACGAGTTGTTGCTAGAGAAGAGATCAGAAACGTTGACAGTTAGACAAGAAACAATGTACGAGTTGTTGCTAGAGAAGAAATCAGAAACGTTGACAGTTAGACAAGAAACAATATACGAGTTGTTGCTAGAGAAGAGATCAGAAACGTTGACAGTTAGACAAGAAACAATGTACGAGTTGTTGCTAGAGAAGAGATCAGAAACGTTGACAGACCAGAAAGAAAGTAAGAGCCGTCACTAGAAAAGAGATCAGAAACACTGACAGTTAGACAAGAAACAATATTCGAGTTGTTTCTAGAGAAGAGATCAGAAACACTGACAGTTATACAAGAAACAATGTTCGAGTTGTTGCTAGAGGAGAGATCAGAAACGTTGACAGTTAGACAAGAAACAATGTTCGAGTTGTTGCTAGAGAAGAGATCAGAAAAGTTGACAGTTAGACAAGAAACAATGTTCGAGTTGTTGCTAGAGAAGAGATCAGAAACACTGACAGTTAGACAAGAAACAATGTTCGAGTTGTTGCTAGAGAAGAGATCAGAAAAGTTGACAGTTAGACAAGAAACAATGTTCGAGTTGTTGCTAGAGAAGAGATCAGAAACACTGACAGTTAGACAAGAAACAATGTTCGAGTTGTTGCTAGAGAAGAGATCAGAAACACTGACAGTTAGACAAGAAACAATGTTCGAGTTGTTGCAAGAGAAGAGATCAGAAACACTGACAGTTAGACAAGAAACAATGTTCGAGTTGTTGCTAGAGAAGAAGCCAGAGACCTCGACAGTTAGACAAGAAAGAAAGTAAGAGCCGTTGCTAGAGAAGAGACCAGAAACGCTGACAGTTGATAGATAACGGTTACATAGACACAGCAGTCCAGAAAGGAGGAGTCCCTGGAGTCCCAGGGTGCCTGGAACATGCCAGCATGATTTGGGAAGCCATCCAGAGAGCGAAATCGAGAAATCCAGACCTGCATGTAATCTCGCTAGACATTGCTAACGCGTACGGATCAGTCCCTCAATCCTTGCTATGGCTGGAACTAAATGTGTACCTTGTTCCAGACCGTATGATAAACTTCCTCAAGGCATACTTCGAGAGCTTCAGAATGAGATTCGCAACAAAGGAGTATATTACTAACTGGATATAGCTGCAAACAGGCATTGAGATGGGCTCCACAGTTTCTCCGAGTCTCCTTGTGTTGGCTATGCAAGTACTGCTTAAAGCCAATTAACAGTACTCAGAATGAGCTGACTTGGGGGATACGTTCTGATGGCCCCACTAAAAGCATTCATGAATGATACAACAATCCTGGCTTCCTCGCAAGAAGAGGCAATGCGGATGCTTCAAAGACTAGATGAACTAGTCTCCTGATACAGGATGGCTTTCAAACCAGGGCAATCTAGAAGCCTTTCCCTAAAAAAAGGGAAAGTGTTCGACACCACACAATCCCAGATAGAAGACCAGACAATACCAACAATCTCAGAGCAACCGGTGAAGAGTCTTGGTAGATGGCACGATGCTGTCTTGAAGGACACAAAACGGAGAGGTGAAGTGCACAGCTGGTAGATGGTCTGAGGAAAATCGACGGGTGGCTTCCTAGGAAAGTTCAAGCTGTGGATTCTCCAGTTCATGCTTATCCCCAGGCTTCTATGGCCACTACTAATCTATGAGATTAGAGGCAACGACAAATCGCTACACAAGAAAATGGCTAAGGCTCCCCCATGCTTAACTGGTGTCGCACTTGCATGCAAAGAAACAAAGGTAGCACTACCACTTAAATCCCAGAGTGAGAAATACAAAGAAGGGAAGGCCGGCCTTCATCTAATGTTCAAGGGTTCACAAGATGTAGCAGTAAGAAACACAGAACCTGAAATGAAACAGGTCGAAAATAGAAAGTGAGAGAAGCAGTCGCAGCAGCGGAACACTCACTGCAGATAAAGGAAATC
Source organism: Onchidella celtica (assembly GCA_963931925.1). NCBI lineage: Eukaryota > Metazoa > Mollusca > Gastropoda > Systellommatophora > Onchidiidae > Onchidella > Onchidella celtica. Next base: position 4,319,354 of record OZ007584.1, on the reverse strand, counting down.
ATCGGAACCACACAGTCGAACAGAAGAGGACTAGACGAGCATTCACACCCGCCGGTGTCTACAGCCAGACCCAAAGAAAAGCGAGACATGTTACTTCAAGAGATCAGGTGATGCGAAGAAGACGAAAACAATGTTAGAAAAGCAGTGCAACAAAGAGTGCAAGGTCAATGGACAAACTGGGAGAGCGCTTTGCAGAGAGCATATTCATGGAACGACACCTGGCATATGGCGCCTATAAAGCTGGTGTTTAGTATTCGCGCTGCATACATGTCCCTCAAAAACAAATCTCACTCGATGGAGCAGAGAAACCAGCAATGAATGTCCGTTATGTGGTGGGAAACAGACATTGTAACACATTCTGTGTGGGTGCAGGGTCGAATTAGCTTGTGGAAGATACACCTGGCGCCATAATCGTGTCCTTGAAATTCTGGCAGCGACCATTGCAGTAGAAGTAGAAAAGGCAGAGAAGACGTCTGATAAACCCAAAACAAAAATATTTATCCAGGCTTCCAGCAATACCCGCACCAACATACAATGCATTTACCCTGCACGCGGGTTACTGGACGAAGCCAATGACTGGAAAGTGGAAGGATGGAACGTCGATCTCGAGCTGGTAAAGACCTCTGGTATCAGACCAGACATTGTACTCAGCTCAAAGGAAGCTCAGTCTTCATCCTTCGAGTTAACTGTCCCGTATGAAACAAACTTGGAGGAGCAGCGCAAATGCAAAGTGGCCAAATACCAGGATCTCCCGGGGGATCTAAGGAATGCTGGAATGAAGTCAAGTATATTTATCGTGGAAATAGGAGCAAGGAGATTTGTTGGTTCATCAATGTACAGTACTCTTTTCTGAAGAAACCCAATCCAGGTGGCTGGAAAATTAGGAGAGCCCTTAAGGAAAAAGCAACACCAGCCGAAAATTCTTCCAGCTGGATTTGGTGTAAAAGAAATGAACAATAGATTCATATAGCCTAAAATGATACCATAATTATAACCAGTGGCAGTTTTGGCAAAATGGATGAAACACCTGCACAGAAAAACAGAAACTAAGCGGTATGGGCTCAAATCCAAAGAAGCGACTGACGACGAAAAAACAACAAAAAAGGTCGGTGACGGACAGCGGTATTCTAGAAGATGTCAGGAAGTTAAAGGCTAAAACACCAGATGAAAGAATCCACTCTTCCTCTGAAAATTGTCACCTGCCTCACTTTCTTACCACAACTAGCCAGATATATAGATAGATCTATGGACGGACGGGCGGACGCACGGACAGACAGACCAACAGACAGACAGATAGATAGATAGATAGATAGATAGATAGATAGATAGATAGATAGATAGATAGATAGATAGATAGATAGATAGATAGATATCCATAGATAGACGGACGCACGAATGGGCGGAATTACGCACGGACGGACAGACAGAGAGACAGAGATAGACAGATATAGATAGATAGATAGATAGATAGATAGATAGATAGATAGATAGATAGATAGATAGATAGATAAATAGATAGATAGATAGATAGATAAATAGATAGATAGATAGATAGATAGATAGATAGATAGACAGATAGATAGATAGATAGATAGATAGATAGATAGATAGATAGATAGATAGATAGATAGATAGATAGATAGATAGATAGATAGATAGATAGATAGACAGACAAATACACAGTCAGATAGAAATAAAGATAGACTTATAGATAGATTAATATGTAGACAGTTAAATAGCTAGATAGTTAGAACGATAGATAGATAGATACATACATACATAGACAGATATTTGGATCTCGCGTAGAGATTCTGTTTTAAAATACGACTTTACTTTTACATTACCTTCCTCACCCGTATCAATCTACTCACTCACTTGGTATAGTTGTCAGTCGGAAAGGAAAATAAATTATGAATTCTCGGCGTATCGTCTTCGGCCCTCCAAATACGTTACTGGTGATGACACAACTGTAAAATGTCAAATGATGGGATATATGACAAAAATACTCGAATTGTGTATGAGTTTGAAGAAAGCACGTCTGCACGATAACCTTCAAACTGTGCTAGAAAGAAGCAAGACGACAGTTACATGATGATACCACCATACAAGGATTGATTTTATTGCCCCAACTGATGAAGACGCTTATTTAAATACTATACAATGGTTTATCCAGTTATGTAAAGATCACTTCTTATTATTAAATGTAAAGAAAACAAAGGAAATGGTAATCGATTTCAGAACAACTGTAACATCACTTCCACCGCTTAAAATCTATAATCAGAATGCTGATAGAGTCGAGTCTTATAAATATCTTGGAATCCATGTCGACTCCAAACTCGGCTGGCACGTCCATACCACCTCAGTTCACGCAAAAGGCAGACAAACATAATAATATGTATTTCTTGAGGAAACGTATATCATTTAATATAGATAAAACACTCATTCAGATGTTTTATAAATCAGCTATCCAGAATATTATCATTCTTTTTTTTTTTTTTGCCGAGAGTATCATTCTATTTTGTATTACAGCCTGGGGAGGAAATGCAAAGGAGCTCGACAAGAACTAAAATAACACTAAAATCAGTTCTAATTGATTGCTCCCACCATTTTGTTCCATCAGATAGTCCCATCCCAAAGAAGTTGAAGAATTCTGTATTTAAAAACGAACAGAGAACGCCATAGACGATCTTTTTTCCATCCGCAATTCGAAGTAGCAGTGTTTCCTGATGTGGTATGCTGTTGTTAGTTTTTCCTAATCGATTGTTCTTACAGTGTGTGTGTGTGTGGGCAATGTTCTTACTTGCTGGTAATGTGTGCGCAATGGGCGTGTGTGTGTTGTACGTTAAAGACTAGTATAGGTCTAAGATATTGTGTTTGTGCTGTAACTGATGCTGTAACAACAAATTTCCTGGAAACGGGATAAACAAATCATATCTTATCTTAAATTTAACAATAAAACAGATTGGCATATAATTAAGTAAAAAGGTAACTTAAGAAGTAAATACATAAATAGACAAGTAAGTGAATGAATAAATCCACCTCTGTCTGCAAGAATTGACCTGAGCACAGGATTCACATGCGACAAATGAAAAACATTGTGTACATACAAAAAAGGGGAACCAAACAATCAGAAAGGGATGTTTGACCAAGATTACCCTGAGCCCATAAAAATATAATTATCGCCTTCTCCCACTCGGTCTTTGTGTGTTGTTGTGTTGTTGTTTTCATCCGGTGGGGCTGAATACAGGAAATGGATATTTATTGACCAAAGGTGAGTTTTCTGTCCATTTTGTGATTTTGTTTATTATGTGATTTCTCAGTATCTCTTCTGTGTACACCAAATGCTTTTCATAAATAAAATTCCTAACATAAATTATATGGTGCCTCCCGATGGGCATATACGATTTAACCACCCATTTCTCCAGAACGGACGCAAGTAAATTGTGTTTATAAATCAGTTATTCTCATCCTTTTTTTAGACAACCCCAAATGTTCTTTCATCGCCCCCCCCCCCCTCCCAAAAACCTACTCCATGCTCCAACATACAATCATAAGTACTCAGACAACATCCATTTTAAAGATGTTAGTCTTTTCAAAGAGTTGTTTCATGATATTATAACTACTGTTGTTTATTCATTATGAAGAAAAGGAAAAAGTAGTCTTCACTAAATGCATGAATGATTGGTGTTTTCTGCTCATAAAAGCCATGCAGCCAGCCGGTGTGTCCTACTGTTGGCTACCAGCACTTCTGAATGATTTTCGAAATGCATGTTCTTTGGACAATATTTCTTTGTTCACTTTGTCATACAGTCAAGTATTATATTATATAACAGACATGATAATATGGATTCGAAGATTAAAAGAATTGACCGCATTTTCAAGACGTTGTGAAGAAAAATATTTGCCTCCAAATCGTCTCCCGACACTTTTTCTCCCCATCCCCACCCCAAAATCATGTTCGCCTCCCCTCCCCCAGCCCCCAATCGCCCGTTTATTCGATTTGGCACTACGACCCCATGGAACACAGAATGCCGCGGGGGCAGAAGGTAGATTACCAAACCTGCGAACCACGGCAATTAACAAAAGGGTAGTTTACTCTCCTTTGACTGGTTTTAACAAAACTAAGCTAAAAAAAAAATAATAATATCATTTCACTTCATGAATTCAATACTAGCAAGATATTAGAAATGATAAGATGAGACAGCTCGTGATTTTTGCGTGCAATAGTTTGGCAGCGCCACCTTGTGGGGTAAGCGTGAGCGAAGCAAACAACGCATTTTTTACAAAGCCAAATAGGGAAAAAAGCCGAGTTTTGATCAGTGTTCAGCTCTCACTCTAGAGCTTGCTGGAAGTTGCTTACTTTGTAATTGTAAAGTAGACCGTTGTAGCAAACCTCTGGCTATTCCCCCCCCCCCCTTTTAAAATATGGTAGCAGTGACACCATCGTTTTATTTATTTACCATCATACCGAAGAAAGATGTAGTATATTTTTAGAAGTTACAATTTTAGAATGACATGGGTCGCGGCTGCATTTTTTGTTCATGTCGTAACTCGCGTGGCCTGACTCCCAGCAGCAAATGCTAGTAAGAAAGTAAACAGTAGCGGGAACTGTGAAGGGTTTTGAAAACGTTAAAGGACTTTCTTATAACAATAACATACTGACTTTGGATTATCCTTCTTCTCCTTCTTCCTCCTCTTCTTTTCCTTTGCAAATTCACGAAAAATACACCATTGTCGAGAACCACAACAACTGTTACACCAGAGACACACAGCAGTACGATCGTTAGCAGTCGAATCGCAAGTGCTGTCGGTAGACTAAAAATAACTTTTCGCGAGAGAGGCCAGGAAAGCCGCCCGCACATTACTAGATCTATGCCTACGCCATCTCGTGAAAAATCAGTTTTTCTCTCTTTTTCCCTCCTTCACTCGCCCTTTTCAGCTTTGTTTTATACAAAAATTCACTATCAATTGCATACTACATATTTTAGGAAAAATTTGATCGCGAAACTGACTCTGGAAGCGAAACCGATAGGTGGTGAGACTTATTGTCTCTGCATGTTCATTGTACGAAGCGCTGGCTCTTCGCGCTAAGAGTGGGCCTTTGACCGGATGTAAACGGTATATTAAGAGGCCGGAAGAAGGGACTGTCTGATCTTATCAATCTAGTCCCTTTGGATAATAGGCCAGGACTTCTTTTTTCTTCTTCTGCGTTCTTCGTGTCAGACTTTTTTTTTATCAGGTGGCCGGTAGCCTTTATGAAGGACGCTGTGCTCCTGAGATCCTCTGCTGCCCCATATAGTTTAGTGTGTAGCCTCGAACCACGGGGCCAGCTGTCTTCTTTAACGGCACAAAAACAATAATTTTAGTTCGTCTCACGGACGGCCCAGTTTACGCTCGTTTGGTTGCCTCAGTTTCCAACAAAACGGAATTAGGCTACTCTTTTAATTATGGGCTTATTGCCCGTTCAGAAACGTATGTCTCTCTTTGGAAAGCTATGTATTTGCAACCCTTTGACTGATTGTATTGAAAGTTGGTATGTGGACGGCTAGTTTTCATGACCATGATGAAATATTTTTGCCTCCGAAGACTCATCTTGTTTCGTATTTTGCATCTTTAGGTTACGTAAAAGATTCAGACTTTCAGGATTTTCTATACTGCAACAGTTTTTCAGACGTGACATCACCTTTTCTGTTAAAAAAACTGCACACTTATGCTCATAAAGAAAAAATTGAAAGGGAAATTTTGTTTTCTTTTGTAACTGACATTGACATCATAAAACAAAGGAAGTAAGGCCTCCAATGTTCTCATAGAAAAGTTTTTGACATCTGAGCCTTATATCCTGCAAAATATCATATTGGCCACTGAAACGTACTTGGGGAATATTTTAAAACTGAGCTGAACAAGAGAAAGTGTTCCGATCTTTTGAGCCGCAAAAAAAAAAAGAAATAACAACCGCATTTCCGTCTAGTCTGCATAAAGTCAGCAATATCGATTGATGTGAACTAATAAAGGTGCATTTAGTGTAAAATTGAATGTTTAAGGCACATGTTTTTACAATATTAAAGAAAGAAAATTGCAACTTTAACCCCAGATTTAAGTTGGCTGTGGATGAACGGATCAGAAAATCTTAAGGTCCCGGAAATATTAGGATTGCCTGGAAATAATCCTACAATACAACAGTCAGTTTTGGAGAAAATTGTCAGCGATAGACGGCGCGAGATTCTGTATGCATTATAATTAAAAGCTATATTCCAGGTGGCTAATGAGAAAAGGACTTGATACCAACCTGTAAATTCCGTTGTGCGTGTAGTCTAAGCTTGGCAGGTACATCTGGCTACATTTCCCATCTCTGATAGTCTCACCTAATTCTATGGGAGCAAAATGCTTGCGATTTGTCAACAGCCAGTAGAATTTGGGAAGAGGGAAGCTATCAGCACAGCAGAACAATTTCACGAAGTCGCCCACGGTAAAGTTCTTTATGCTGACATTCAGTGTCGTCGTGGCTTCTGTAATGGGATCTGCCATGGGTAACAGGGCAACATTCGGGAAGTGGAGGAGGAGTGGCAGATTTTAGTTAGGTTTCCTTGTGTACAAAAAAGCAAACTGCAATGGAAAAGACAAAAACATTTCAAGTAATGAAATAGAAAGAATATTTTTAATGTGTACGGTAACGCCATCCACGTACACATGGAAACATGTCTTATCCTAATCTAACTGTATCTAGCATCACTGCAATAACCAAAGAGCTCACAGTCCACTCTACAGTCAAAAGTGCCTCGGCGCGGTTGAACATGATTGAAGATTTGAGGCAAGCTGTGCATGCTGATTGTTTTTACAAAGGGAACGGGAGAGCGGCCAGCTTTGTTTTGCATTGATATCGATTGTGCAGGAGTCATGCTTTCAGTGACTAGTGACTCAAAGAAATTCCACTGAAAAAAAAAAACACATAAAACCAAGCCGCTCCTATACCCCTCCCCACTTCCCCAATATAGATGACAAAAGCAAACAATATTAAATTTAAAAAACTTAGAAATAAAACCATTGCCACGACTGCACACAGATTCTCTTAACTGACAATAGTTTCTTCCACAATTACAGACTGCTACTCTAAATTCTCTATCAAACACCGAAATAAGTGATACCACCCATCGTCCGCTATCATTAGTTACATCCAGCTCTGGCAGTCTGCACATCTAAATGTAACGCTTAGAAGGACAATGAAAAGCTCTGATCGAACCCCTTCAGTGGAACTGTCCAATGGAAGGCTATTATAGCGCGTCTCAAAATTCGTGGCTCAACTAAATTGACGATACCCTTAAAACAGACGGAGGAAAATCGGTGAAACTTTGCACGAGTTGTTTTGTTGTTTTTTTTTTATTTGTCTAACCAGAAAATTATTTTTAGTATAAATGTATGCAGAAATAAGTAAAATCCTTTCATAAAAATACTAGATGAGGCACCCAGTATTGTCCTAATGCAGGGATTATGCGAAAAATAGTTTTTATCGTCGGGGGGTTGGAGGGGAGGGGCACATTAACTTCATTTATCAAAACAATAGAGAGACAACTGAGTGTTCATAGGACAATTTATTTTTTGGTTTTTCATGACTTACAGTAAACTTCTATTGCGTCTGTCTCGATAGAATATTTCTTGGCAAGAGCACTGCCTGGTGGCCCAACAGAACAAATGAGTCGTACAGTGTGCAGATTTCTCATCATTGTTATGTGAATTGTAGTTTCCTTTATGCGTATGCATGGATCTTGCGATGTGTTTGTAGGAGGGGGAACTGAAAATACATGGAAAGCAGCCAGTCATACATTGTAAAACCTCGTCGTTCTCAAGTAAATTCTTTCATATTCCACGACCTTCGTTCTTGTTTGTTTCAAACTCAACTTTGTGCACCTCTGAGAAATTCGACGTCAAGCGTCAAGCGTTCTGATATGAAGTTAGAATAAATCGGAACTGTGAAACAGCTTGATAAGTGCCACAACGCATTTTAAACAAGTGTCAGAGAGTGCATTTGTTATACTTCCTCTACGTTACTAAAAAATGTCCATTTTTTTTTCTTTTTTAGAAAATGGCCATAGACCAAACAAGAACTGAGGTCAGAAGTCTAGCACGGATCTTGTTCTCTGTTTTAACCTCTTCGTGACGGCAGTCGTATGTGTCATGTCATATAATTATTCATTGACAAAATGTCGGCCTGCCATACGACATAAATCAGACAATTAGCTGTTTTCACTATAACCCTGGACATTGTGACATTCACATGCGTCACATTTTCATTACATTACTGTGACTTTGAATGCAAACGTAGTGGGAAACGGATGAAAACTTTGAATTCTACAATGCCGAAAACATATGAATAAATACACAAAACTTTTCTTTTGGGAAGTTTCTGGAACGATAGTTTACCGTCTGTTTCCAGTTTCTTTTTCAGTCTCTATGACATTGAGTTATTCAAGCACACGTCATGGGTCTGAGTTTGAGTTGGGGACAACGGACAGTTGTGCCTTTTACGGTATGTTTGAGTACTTTATTATGTTTGATCTTCAAAACTTCAGCAATTTAAATTTCACAAATAGAATGAATAGTTCAGTACTAACTTTATTGCATTGGTAAAGTTCTTAAAAACTGTTTTGCATAGATATAAAAAAAACTGTATAAGTATAGACAAATTTTTCATTCGACGTGGATATTAGAATTTGTTAACCAAGAAATGGACAGAATGAACCTTAATGTTCTGGGATTAGCGGAAGTACGGTGGATCGGTGTAGGGTCTATTAAAAACAAAATTGACTTCATACTAGTCCAGAAAAGATTCAGAAACGCTGTGAAGACATCAAAATCAATGCCAGGAGCAGATTGTGACACCGACTATGTCCCAGTCATGTGCAGATTCCAGGTGAAACTAAAGAAACTGAAGAAACCAACTAATCAGGAAAAATGAAACTAATCAGGCAGGGAAAGCAGTGGTAGACAGAGAAAAACTTTCACTG